>JAIFKI010000001.1:51130353-51730353 GCA_025389145.1 Misgurnus mizolepis | reverse complement strand
TTCGCTAAGCCAAGTCACTCTCCATTGGTCTTTCACACATTTATCGATCTCCAAAACATCGGAGCCTTTCTGCATTATAAGTTTGTCCATGCTAGTTTTACCTCAGCTTAACGTGATATAGCCAGAAAACCCAGAGTGGATCCGGTGCGTAGTGATTACAGAACGCTTACAGTGAATGTGATTTGGCTTCACTCAAGGCTTTGATCACATCCCACTTAATACACGTCGTCTTTATGAAAAGTGAATTGAATAATTTTGCAATTGACGGAAATCCGTCTTGCGACGGAAAACTTTAATCCATGCCTATCAGAGTCCTTATAACTTTCCCATAGATCAGCTGGTAGAGACTAAACCTAGAAACACCAAGGTCATGTGTTCAATCCCCGGAAGCACACACAAAGTGAGAAACTTTGTAATTGAATGCATTGTAAATTGCTTCAGGTACAAGTGTCTTATACAGTAAATGTAAAAGTATAGTACAGTACAGTAAAAGTATGCTGCCTGGAGAAAACAATATACTATAGCTTGTACTGTACATGTGCATCTGTGCATTATAAAGGTTAATAATTTACTTGTTTACATTGAATGTTACCCGTTAACAGCGGGCCTGTTGCATTCCGCTAGACTGAATTCTTCTGAGAGATAATGTAATGACTTTTACCTAAGGTTGCCTTATCATACATCAAACACAGATAAGAGCAATGACAAGCACTTCTAATGAATGAGCTCTCCAAAACGCCACGACTGGGAGAAACTGACTGACTATGATGGACGACTCTAGTGGGAAGCTTTTAGAGGTTTCAACCATTTTATGCCGACTTCCCAGCAGTAAGCTTCAGCAAAGCTTACAGGATATAAAATCAACTGCAAGTTTCTAGTGGCACACTTTCAAGATTGGAAAAAAATCGAAAAGACGTTCTGTGCTTGTCTGTCAAGAAGAACCCTCAGTTGGTCCTGTCTGACAACAGGGTGGAGATGGGGGAGCTTGTGAATAATAGGTAGTTTTCAAACTGATTGAAAAAGCATTGAGATTTCCTGCAAAAATAACAATGTTACGGTGTGAAGAGCAAATTTGAGATCACAAATCAACGCTTTGTCAAATAACTTCCTCAAAAAAGCATTTGTGAATGATCTCTTGAAAAGCGCTGTAATATCATTCTCTCAAACCTTCAATTGCTTAACATCTCCTGTTCGTTCTCAATGTCTACCATCAATAAAAAGGTCACACCAAACCCTGTATCAAGAACAACAAAGGAAGAATGAAGTAGACAAAGGTTCAATCAGCCAATAACAGTCTGACAAGTCGTGTCACAGACAGGAATTAAACAAACATACGCTCGGACTGATCACTGATCTGCTGAACATGCCAAGTGGGCCGCTCGCACTGTGTTTACTTAACCAAAGCCTTCTTTTCAGAAGTATTTACATTTTCTGCACAAATGGAAATCCAGATATGGCACTGAGGGGTAAACAGTCCCTGCTAGAGAAAAACATGGGTGATTGAGCTCTTGTCTGATTTGATTACAGGTTTTATACATCAACTACAACGAGGGGACCAGCCGGTACATAGTGCATGCGAGTCTGCTGTCTCGCAGAGCAAAAGCTGAGGGATCCTGCACCGCAATTCATTCATTAGCATGCTAATTACATCCATTCACAAATGAAAATACCCACAAATACCGCCGCCTTGTCAGAGACGGAATGCACGAATCCATTAACCGCGACGTTGCGTGACGTGGCGCCTCCTCCGTATCTCTTACATGACTTGCTACACTATCGCTCGCATCCTTACCGATCCGAGTTTATTGCAGAATGATGCGCTAATATATGCTAACAAATTGGCACTGAAAACTTGACAGAATACGATTAGCACTTAGTGTTAGCGGGGCTGGTGCTTCGTTGAACACCATCAAATTTCGTCTGACAAGCTGCGATTATGAAAGCATTTAAACGCTGCTTTAAATTGGGGGATTTTTTCTTTGTTATAATTCAACCATTTAGTTTGTAAGAGTACTCTGAAGACTACAAAGAAAAACTAATGTTACATGCAAAGAAATCACAAACTTTCTGGTGAATTGTATAACCTTTTCCTCTATCACTTAAAGGGGACATGTCACAATATTTTTTTAAGGTGTCAAATAAATCTTTGGGGTCCCCAGAGCACATATATGAAGTTTTAGCTCAAAATACCATATAAATAACTGTTAAAATTGTCACTTTGTAGTTGTGAGCAAAAATGTGCCGTTTTGGGTGTGTCCTTTAAAATGAAAATGAGCTGATGAAGTGCAATCACTGATCGCGATGATGTTGGCTTGTTGCAATTCAAACTAAATCAATGCTGTCAATAATTTTTTCTCTCTCTCTTTCTCTCTGAACTAAATGGCAGTGCCGTGGTTGGATAGTGCAGATTTAGGAGCGGTATTATTATAATAAGATCCCCTTATGACATCATAAGGAAAGCCAAATTTCAATTACCTATTTTTTTACGTGCTTGTAAAGAATGGTTTACCAAAACAAAGTTACTGTGTTGATCTTTTTCACATTTTCTAGGTTGATAGAAGCACTGAGAACCCAATTATAGCACTTTAACAAGGAAAAAGTCAGATTTTCATGCCATGGCCCCTTTAAAAAAAGTTTGTTCATCTTAAAAATCCAAGTTACCTTCAAATGTAGTTTTTTTAGTCAACTAATATTAGTCGAATAAAGTCAAAATTTAAGGCAACCAGGTAATTTTAAGTTGAGCCAACAACAGCTATTTACAGTGTACAGTAAAAAACAGTAATTATAAAATTCACCTTTAAAATAGTGAAAATATATGAAATAGTTAAAAACCAAAAATGTAAAACCATTTCCTCACTCTCATGTCGACCCACACCCATAACTTTGTGGTTACTGAAACACAAAAGATATTAGCCAAACTGTTAGGGACTGGTGTCGTCTCCATTAATGCTTGTATAATAAAGAACAGCTTCACAGTCTCCAACTCAATTTATAAAGTAATATTGGTGAAAAAAATTAGAATTTTTCATTTTCAGATTAAGCATCCCTATAAAATAGATTCTGCAATGATTCAGCAAAGAATACAAAAGGGAGAAGACGAGAAACAGCTCTGAAAAATAAACTGAGCAGGAATCGGACCCACACATCCTCATTACCACGTCAGATTTTGTGCATCACCCACTGGGCCACAACCCTAACTATGAAACACGAACGTCTGTGTACGCGTACGAGTCAAATTAATTATACTTTGTACTTTATAGCCGTAGCAATACTAAAATGTAACATGTTAACACTGCAGATAGATCACTAATTGGTCAGAGACGACGTCATGGTAATAATCATGTTTTTGAATTATTACCATCAAGTTGTCGTAATAGAACACCAAAAGCAACTAAAGCAAAATATAAACAAACTTTCGTACCAAATGCAATAAGTCTTTTAAATAAGGGTCAGGAAATATATATTTTAATGTATGTTTTTAATATTGTATGTATATATTTATATTAATTTTATTATTGTGGATGTTGTGTATTGTTTATTGTTTTGTGATTGTATGGCGAGACCAAAGATCAATTTTCAGCTTTGGCTTAACAATAAAGAACTACCACTACTACTACTACTATTACTAAAATCGTCACCACCAGCGTCATTGCTAAATGCAAGATTAGCTTTTCCTCGTGCGTAGTCGAGCAAACCAAATAAAGTCATCATCTGCACTTGTTGAACGAGTTTCCAAACTCCTTTCTGAAAAACATCCAAATGCTGAGAATCAAAAACACACCATTCCATCAAAATGCTCCATTGCTCCTGTCTTGTGTGTTTGTTCAATGCTATCTCATTGCAATTCATACATATTTTATGAGGTGGCTAATTCGTATTAATTTGTATGACCACATTCATACATTTTTGTATGATCTGCCTTGACCCCTGTGATGTTGGGGTTAACGGTGGGGTCTCATAATTGTTTTTGTGATAATCGTACATTCTTGCATGATTGACTTCGTAAAAATGTATAGGAATTAGCCAACTCGTAAAATATGTACGAATTCTCGTGAGATCAGGCTGGTTTCGTGTTTAAGATTATACGGTAGTAGAGGCGGCGCAACTTTAACGATAAGTAGAGCTGCACGATTCTGTATAAAATGAGAATCATGATTTAAATAAAGATCACAATTCTCTCACGATTCTCAAATTACTTTTTTATTTTAAAAATGTACAACCCCTGAACATTAGTTTTTACAGGTGCAAAGAATTCTGCTTCTGAAAGTTTCAGATAAGTGTAGATAATCATCTTTAAGTTCAGCAAATGTTAATTTCAGAGTGATAATGTTTTCATTTTATTTATAGAAAAACTTAAAAATATATATTTTAAAGGGGACAGAGAATGAATAACCATTTTTACTCTTTGTTGAATAATGGTAGTCTACCCGCATTCACGAACATACAAAAAGTGCTAGACATGCTAAACATCTCAGTCTCATAGAAATTCCTCTTTTAGAAATGTCAACCAGAAAACGTCCCAATCTGAAAAACTGATGCTTATGACATCACAGGCATCTCCCTGCCCCTCCACTTTAAAATAATTGGCTACATTTTTTGAGTGGCAGCAAAGTCAGCCAATCAGTAATGAGATTGCAAGTTAAGCCAGTAGGGGGAGCCAAATAGGTGCAAAACCACTTGTTTAAAATCCCCCATCTGAGAGAGGTTTTTAGGAAGCTTCTAAGGCATTACAGACCCAAACAAAAATTTTTTGTCTACATGTCACATCACAGAACAAGGATAAATACCCCGTTCAATCATTCTATGTCACCTTTAAGTAGCCTCATAGGCTTTATGCCCAGCTGCACTACTTCCTGCACTTCAGCCAGCTCCTTGTTTCCTGTCTGCCATTATTGGACAAACTGATTAATCCAGATGTGCCTGACCTCAGTAGTCACAACAACAATAATCAGACATACCTGGATTAATCAGTTTGTCCAATAATGGAAGACAGGAAATAAGGAGCTGGCTGAAGTTCAGGAAGTAGTGCAGCTGGGCATAAAGACTATTAAAAAACAAATACATTTTGGTGCAAATTGCTGCCACTACATGGATTTTCATTTTTACACCTGCTAAGTATGTCTCATCGGGTAAATCCCACATGCTTGCTTGGGATCTTCATCACAAAAACAATACATCATGTAAGTGGTCAAGTGGTCAAGTGCAAAGACCGCAAGTGTTGTTATTTGGACGCAGCCAATGTTTCCCCTGGGCTAAAACACGTTCGGAAGAGATAAGATCCGGAATAAGTACTAAAGTACTTTTTGGTACTAAAACAACGTCAGGGTTCTTGTAAGACGTAACTGCGCATTGCTCTGCACCTCTGCCTCACTCATTATCCTAAGTTTTTTATTCTTTCTGTCTAACTTCTTGCCGAAAGCATCCGCTTTACCGGTTGCGCGAACACGAGCACATCTGGCTTGTGCAATACCCGACGTGATGTCAAGACGTAATCACGGCCGATAGTGATTGCATGTTTTCGCAAAAACTGACGAGACTGTGTCTTTTCTCCTTAAAAATATAATTACCTGAATCATAGAAATGCTGGATTAAGATTGTTTAGGGGGTCGAATCGAGATCACGATCTTTTAACGATAAGTCCATAAACTCACCCACTTTAAAGCGGTAATAAATTGCAGTAAAAAAAAGCAAACCGAGCCAAAATAAAGCGAGCTGAGCTTAAACTGCATCGTGCCGAGTTATACCACGTAGTGAAAAAGCGCTTAAGTCCACAGCGAGGGCCAGTTGTCATAGGTCCTCTGAACAGTTAAACCAATTAAAACATCTGGACAGAGAGTGTTTACCTTAAATTCCCTATGACACAAGCAATTCAGTCCACAGGCAAAATGCGTAATGCATTCTGGTTTTAAAACATACTGCCCTCAGGCAAACACAGTTTTCAAAGGCTTTTGATTAGCAGGTAACTGATGAGGACACGTCTCTCAAAGTGCTGAAATGGAAAAGTGAGGAAATGTGTTTCGAGCTGGAGAAACAATCACAATGAGCAATTAAGATCTAAATACTAAACCGGCTCTTTAAAACATTATCAAAACAATTTGTTTGAGCGGTCATTACATTATGATATATTATGACATTTTTAATGACTATTTTTTTTGTTTCCTACATGACACTTCAGAATGACTAACTGCTACATCTTAACATCTTATTTTCTGAAGTACCAATTATATTTTTATAACTTTACACTAAACCAACTAACAAGCATAGCGTACTATTATAAATGACTCACATGAATACGGACAGTTGCAAACATATTTTTTAATTTATTTTTCAGAGAGCTTCATCCAGTTTTTTGACCTGGAAACGTAGAGCAAATTTTCTTTGGTCTATCCCTGGCTTAGTGATGGTGCTTTAGCATGGACACAGAGATGTGTAATCCCTCATTGCTCAGCAAGAAGCTGGAGAAAGCTTATGTGCTGTGGAGTGTCTTGGAATTTGATCCAGCTGACATCAGCGGCATTCCTAACATTGTTAATATCTCTACCGCATAGTTCCGCTAGGCTTGAGAGCCCTTCAGCGTCACTGACCTTGACCTCACCGAGAAGACGGTTACCAGCCGCAGACGATAACCCCTCCTCACTCCCCTGCCTGAGGGGTCTACCGGCTCTATTAAGCCGGCACATCTGTAACAAAGCTCTAATCACTTCAGTAGAGGTATCTAGTGGCATCCAGGACATGATTATAAGATCAGGAGAGCCGAGAGATCGTAATCGTTTAATCCTCTCAGAACATAGAGCTGCCTGATTTCTACAGCTCTCCAGTGTTTCCTATTATAGAATTCATTACTAGTAGTGGGAAACAATTTAGACCTGAGAGAGACAAAGTCATTTGCATTATATCTGTACCTGAAACAAACATTTCTTTAGGAACATGGTGCATTGGGGGTTATGTCCATTTACACCTATACTTCTTTTATCCTGCAGACTCCCTCTAATTTCCTTAGTTGGTAGAGAATTACATTAGCAACTTCAATGTTGTTGGTTGGAAATGCAGAAATGTACAGTAAATGTAATGTAAATCTGACTGTCAGTGCCTTCAAGGCATGCATTTTATCTTTACATGTGTTTCACTGCACCTATGACTTTGCTAGCACTATGCTACACTGTTATAACTTAAAGGTCAATAAATGTACCCAGTTGGGCCAGTAACCTTTAAAAAGGTCCTAGTATGTACCATTAGGTACAGATATGTATACATGTGGTACAGAAATCTGTGAATAACACACGTAACGCTTTCTTTCTCTGTGTCAAAAAGTAGAAGAACATAGAAAAGCTCAGGTTTTGGATGCCAGGTACGTCCCCTACGTTCCTGCTGTAGTGGCGTAGTGGTATACTGTGTGCCGTGGATTTGACCGCCTTAAAGGTGGGGTGCATGATTTTTGAAAAACATTTTGGAAAAGAGAGTCGGGCCGAATACCAAAACACACTTGTAGCCAATCAGCAGTAAGAGGCGTCTCTACTGGGTTGCGTATGTGTAGCACGGGTCTATCAAAAGAAGGTCCAGATTTTATTGGGGTAGGGGCGTGTTTGTTTAGGTGATTTCAAATATCAACATAGGCTTTCAGAGATCATGCACCCTGCCTTTAAAATCAATTGCCCTTGGTCATATGTAGCAGTGGCGTCCGGTGACTTATTTTTTCGAGGGCGCTCGATGCGAAGTTCTTCACTACATGTATATAGCCATTCATGTGTGTGGTTTGTAATTTCAAAATATGTGTTCTGTGCATCGAGCGATCCTGTGTGCATCAGTGTCAGACGCGTCTAAAGGGTTTATGATAAAAGAGACGCTCGTGTTTTCCAGATACTCGCATAATCTCATGCGTAATCAGAGTTTACTGATTAAAGTGTCTTGTGTGTATTTTGTGAAGGTGAGCGTCTCTTTTATCATAAACGGTTTTGATGCGTGTGCAGCAGGCACTTATTTTGACAAGACACGTGATGCACATGGTTCACATGACGCAACAAACACATATTTTGAAAACGCAAGAAACACACATGACACTCCGAACACTTATTTTGAATTTGCACCCCTCGGATGAGCAGTCACCAGCCGCCACTGATATGTAGGTAAACCTTTGATAGTGTTTTAAACTCAATAAATGACTTAAAATAAAATAAAATAAAATAAAAGCAAATTTGGGGTCTCAGAACAAGAAAAAATAGTTAAATTAACATTAAAGTACTTGAATTTTTTTATTAAAATTATCATAATATTTATGCTGTACAATATATTAAAGGCGGGGTGCATGATCTCTGAAAGCCAATGTTGACATTTGAAATCACCTAAACAAACACGCCTCTACCCCAATAGAATCTTCTTTTGATAGACCCTCCCCACAGATGCGCAACCCAGGCAACCCAGATGTCGGTAAGTAGAAAAGCCTCTTATTGCTGATTGGCTACAAGTGTGTTTTGGTACCCGGTCCGACTCCCTTTTCCAAAATGTTTTTCAAAAATAATGCACCCCGCCTTTAACAAATACATTATAATGATAGTTTAACCAAAAATGAACATTTTGTCATCATTTACTCACCCTCATGTTGTTACAAACCTGTATACAACCAAACCGATCAGAAGCCCCATTGACATCCACAGTAGGAGAAAATAATACTATGGAAGTCATTGGAGCTTTTGATCGGTTTGGTTATAAACATTCCTCAAAATATCTTCCTTTTCACCATAACAAAGAAATGTATACAGCTTTATAACAACAGTAAATGAGTGATTCAATTATGAATTTTTTTAAATTTTAGCTAAACAATCCCTAAGTATTCTAACTTGTGTGAGTTGCATAGACAACCAATCAGATGAGCGTACAGAAATCTTTGTTCTACATAAATCTGTTGGTAAACAAGCGGTCTCTATGCAGTCGGTGAGAATGCCAAATTAGGCCAAGAATTGCCAGCAACACGGGGCCTCCCGTCTAGGGGCAAGAGGAAAAGAAGGCACCCCGCAAGCCACACGCCATCAGGGGAGGGATCCTGAGGGAATACGTGAGGTTGAATGGGTGCTGATGTTTCCAGACAGCCCCATCAGCCTGTCACTTAACTTAATCCACCTACCGCCACACATCAGCTTACACCAACACAGCCGTGGCAGTGAGCCCACACAGCACAGCATGAGAGAAATCCTGTCTCCACCCTCACTTTCAAAGAGATGTCTAAAGAGAAGCCTACTCAGTGTCTGCACGAAGACAGAAAGACAACCAGGTTGTTAAAATAGAGCAAGGAGAGAGAGTGAGAGAGGCAACACACCAGGTTTCCCAATAAGGGGAGCTAACACACATGTCAAAACCAACAGATAAACAGAGCATTTGCTCTTTTACCTGATATGGGCTTGAGATAATTTACTCCTGATATTGTTTAGGTTACAAACAGATTTAAAGATGTGGCATGTAGGGGTGCTGTCTGTCTATGGCGATGCACAAAATATTCAAATAGAAAACAAGCTCATCCTTCATTCGGGATAACCAGCGGCCCTGTTCAAGGCTCTTATGCTGCATAATATGTCTCTGATCTCCTGACTGAAGGCTGCCTGTTTGATAGAAATGCCTGTGTGACCAGCCCATCTCAACATGTGAGAAACTTGTGGCAGGCTGTAAACAGGCTTTACCCTCGCACCACACCTCTAGGTTCCTTGATGCCCGTCAGTTAAATTTTGATCTCGACAGCCTCCATGATGAAAAATGGATTAGTCAAGGGGAGTTCAGGGTTTCCCGCAGCACTTTGCAGTTCGGGCAGCCCGCCTAAGCTGGGAAACCCTACCGCCTTAACTAGGTTGTCCAAAAAATAATAATATTAATAAATTCGCTGCACAAAAGGCCGTCAAGTGCATCTCGGAGAATAGTGTAGACGCGTTTTACACCGCGAGCGGGCACGTGCACCACACGGCCAAATGAGAGAAAGACGTGGTCCAGACCGTCACTGTCTGAAGGATAACTAGCCAGTTGATAAAACATCTCGGAGAATAGAGCGGACGCACTTCACACTTTTGATTGCCACACCTCCCGGCACCGCCCACCCCTACCCCCTTAACCCTTTCCCTGAAGGCGTTTTCAAAAAAAAGTTGCCAGCCAGCGCCAGCTTTTTTCATGATTTTCACAAAAGCTAAATGCTTTCCAGAAAATGTTCTTCTTAAAATATATAAATAAACAATATATCAAATGAAAGAAAAGACCCTCTGCTTTCAAACCAAAAAAGTTTCATCCTACCTTCATTAGTTCTCTTTTTATCACCTCTCAAATATGGGTAGGTTTCTTCAAAAACACCCTATTTTGAGCAAAAAGCTGAGATAATTCCATTTTTGTGAAGGACTTTTGATAGAGATCAGATTCAAATCGATCTTAAAAACATACACAAAGTTTTTTTCTTTTTCACGTGAGGCGTTAATTCCGGGTTGTATAAGTTGCGGATAATAACGGTATTGCAGAGAGCCAAAATTCTCGTCATTGGCAGGGAAGCGTTTTCTTTTAATTGACGAGTTATTTCGTCAATGGCGGCGAAAGAGTTAACTAACAAATTTACTGCGGGAAACCCTGGAGTTATGGCCTAAAACTTCAATATGGATGTGGGAAAGCTGTCCTCAGGCATCAGACACCTTGTGGCTATTTGAGGGGGGGGGGGGGGCTTCCTAAAAGCGACAGAAATGTCAGAAAAGTAAAGTATATTGATGGACTGCAGATGGATGGAATTTATTGCATTAACCTTGATAGGAGTAAGTGATCAGCCCATTTTGTTTACCATGAAAATGTAACAGTAAACAAAAGTCAATACAAAGCTTTCGAGTTGCATTGTAATACTAGTGTACTATATCACTAAGTGATCTCATAGCTGAATGTGCACTAAAATGATGCTTCCTTCCTGTCCTGGAATGGGTAAAAATAAACATTGCTGTGCTACACAAGGTTTGATAGGAAACCTGATAAAGCTATTTGACATAACTGACATTTTGAACAGCCTGCCAACGCATGAGGTTAAGAAACACCATTGGTTTCCTAACATCATATATTGCTCCTTCAAGCATCAATGACAGTTTGTACTGCTTTTAAAAGTTGAGTCCCAGGTTTGTCCAGGGCAGTGAAGCTGCACGCTGTTCTTGACATAAATCCTCCAGGTACTGTACGTTCTCCAGTTTCCATGCATTTACTGCACGTCTGAGTTTTCAACCAAAGCAGCTTAACATTGGGATCCAGGTTTTCCACTGGGGAGAACAAAACTATCACAAAAGATTCACTATTAAGATATTAATATAAAATATTATGCTATTAAGAACCATGAGTGTGAACAGGATAATTTGCATAATTGAAATTATTATTAGTGACCCTGCCTGTGAAAACCCAGCTTAATTCATTTTCTAGTGATTTAGGGCAGGGGTCCCCAACCTTTATTACACTGCAGACCAGTCTCAGCTTAAAAAAAATTTGGGGGGGGGGGGTTTGCTGATTTGTTGTTTGAACAAAGTGCTGAAAATCCTCCTTTGAAAATGGAAATAAGTAAAGATATGATAGCCATCCATTAGGAAAATTAATTATGGCTTTTTTATTAATTTTATTAATAAAATAATTGCTAGTTAGTCTTAACATCAAGGCTATGTTTATGCAACCGGCCACAGGTTTTAGTTGGTCAATTGCGTAGTCTATTTTAGTTGCCTCAAAATATCAACGTGCCAACAATGCACCTGAACACACCAAGTTTTCAGACCGAATGCCCATGGGCGCAAAAATGGGCGCAAATGCATTTGCTATTTAAACAATGTGGTGCTAAACATGAAAATTATAATTGCATCGGGTTCAAACTAGTAAAAGACACTTGCAGCGCATTGCACTGCATTGTGCCGGATGCATGATAGGGCCCATAAAGTGAGAAAGATTTAAAAGCGGTCTGCTGTCCAATTGCTCTCGTGTTACTTTAATGTCTTCGGCTAATCGATCTGTACAGTGTGCATGATGTCAAAACACACCTTGTATGAAATAAACTTATAATTATGATGAACTCCATTGTGCTGACTCTGCTGAGAGAGTGCACATATCTTCCAGTTTTCTTCAAAACAATCGCATCTCTTAATGATGTAAGCGTACTCTGGTACGGATCATAAAGTGTAGTGTAAGTGCAGACCAGCGGGTATAACCTTGATATCTTCATATTGACTCAAGAATGTCATGTCGAGGATTGAAATCAATGAGTGAAATCAAACTTTGATGTTCCTAATCTCATAATTAGAGAAAGACTCTAATAAGACTTTACCCTGGATTTTACAGACAGGCTCACATTTTGTCTCATTTACTAGTCTGATTGTCCAAACATGAGCAAAATATACATACAGTAAAGAGAGAGAGAGAGAGAGAGAGAGAGAGAGAGAGAGAGAGAGAGAGAGAGAGAGAGAGAGAGAGAGAGATAAATGAAGTCCACATGAATACATATATCTTCCTCAGAACAGTATACGATTTCCTCTCAGTTCTTCTTCCTCAAGCGAGAAAACAAATTTTAGTTCTGTTTGACCTCTCCTGTGAAGACAATGAGTTAGTCGTGTTCACCAGGAGAGCAGTAAACCCATAACAGCTGAGGACTCCCATTGAAGTAGTTGTGCTAGAGGCGCATAGTTCCTGGTGTGCATCTTGTAAACCAGTCCTCTCCCTGAACCCTCAACCACTTACTTACCTCCCCCTCCTGCTCCTTCACACACACATATCCTCCTCCTCCATTGGGACCCCTGTCTTTATTATCACAGCCCGGCAGCTTACTGTTTCCATGGCTCTGCAAGATGGATTAATCACACCATTTAATGTGTTTATTTCCTCCTGTCCAGAAGGCAAAGGACTTGTGTGGAGGGGGTGGGCCTGTTGTAACCGGCTATGTGCTGCCCCTAATTGGCATGAGAGGCGGCATGCTGCGCAGTGGCCCCGAGTGGGCCGCACCCATAAAAGGTGCCAGCATAAGGGCACCTGGCCCCCAAGGTATGTTCTCACACACCTTTTCCTCCACTCCTAAATCTCTTCCATTGATGTGCTAAATAAAAATCCCCCAAAATAAGCACAGCGGTGCAATGTCATACCAACAAATGGCTGGAGGTCGGTTTCCAAGACAACAGCTAAGAATGCCCACGGAGCACATGTGAGAGAGCTCGCTATGAATAATTTCTTGTTTCACTTCCTTTGAAGACATTACAGTAAGGGCTACACCTTTATATGAGCTGGAGTACCTATTTAAAACATTGCGCAGCACAATATGTGTTATTGTACGACATAATTGCCTGCGATAGAAACACATAAATCTTTTAAGTAATGTGCATAATCAAATACTGCATACAGTTGTTAAATTAGAATTTTAAATATTCTAAAAAATGGAAAGCCCACAGGGAATACTGTATATTAGGATGCTGGGGTGATTGCGAGACGGTTACATTAACACACATTTGGTTTTAACCAAAGCAAATTTAAAGGGATAGTTCAGTCCAGAATAAACATTTTGTCATTAATTACTCATCCTCATGTTGTTCCACCCCCATAAAGCCCGGAGTGTAATCTGTTGTTTTACGTGTACGCAAACGTCTGTTCACGGTCGAACGCATAGCCTTGCAAAGTATAGTTTAATTGACTCGTACGTGTACACAGACGTTCAGCGCAAGCATATTGCGACAAAAAGCAATGCATTTCCACTGTAAAAAAAAAAAATCTGCAAAAAAACTGTAAAATTCCAACTTTTGGGGTGCTGGAAAATATACCGTGAAATAATACCGTAATACAAAAATACATTTTTTCTTTCATTTTACATTCACACTTTTTTAAAAAAATCTGTAAAAAAACAGCAAAATTCTGGCAGCAGCTGGGGTGCACTGTAAAAAAATTCAATAAAAATGGCAGTGTTACTTGCAGCTGGTTGCCGGTAATTCACAGTAGGTTTAAATTTATGTTATTTACTGGCAAGAGTTTGTTCAAAGTCTTTATTTTTAGAGAATAAAACTATACAATAACAGCCTCATGCAAAGCATTATGGGAACCAGAAGTCATCATCAACCTTTTTCTTTTTTGCTTTAGATTTTGTTTCCCGGAATGCTTTGCTTGATGCTGTTATTTTAGTTTTACTCTGTAAAGACAAAGACTTGAAAATGTTTAATGTTCATTTAACTTTGAACAAAATGTTGCCAGTAAATAACATAAATTTAAATCTACGGTAAGTAACCGGCAACCAGCTGCAAATAACACTGTAATTTCTACGGAATTTTCTTACAGTGTGCTGGAAAAATACCGTAAAATAAGGGGCACAATAAATTACATTCTGTAAAAAACAGTAAAATTCCAGCAGTTGGGGTGCCAGAAAAATATTGTAAAATAACGGGCACAATAAATTACAGAAATTTTCCGTAATACAAAAATATTTTTCCCTGTAATTTTACATTAACACTCTAAAAAAATCTGTAAAAAACAGTAAAATTCCGGCAGTAAAATAACGGGCACAATAAAATACAGAAATTTCCGCAATACAGAAATATGTTTTTACTGTAATTTAACATGGGCTACATATAACATTCTACTGTAGACACATGCGTGACCTATGCATACAATGTACGTACACTGTAAAAAAATTCCGTAGAAATTGCAGCTGGGTTGCCGGTAATTTACCGTAGATTTACATTTATGTTTTTTTACAGGCAACATTTTGTTTAAAGTTAAATGAAAATTAAACATTTACAAGTCTTTATCTTTACAGAATAAAACTATAAAACAGCATCAAGCAAAACTTTCTGGGAAACAAAATCTGGATCAAAAAACAGAAAAAGTTTGGTGATGATTTCTGGTTCCCAGAATGCTTTGCATGAGGCTGTTATTGTATAGTTTTATTCTGTAAAAATAAAGACTTGTTAATTTTTGAAATTTATTTAACTTTGAACAAACTATTGCCAGTAAATAACATAAATGTAAATCTACGGTAAATTACCGGCAACCCAGCTGCAATAACATTGAAATTTCTACGGAATTTTTTTACAGTGTAGGGTTCCAAAAATCCAGCGGTGCACATACAGTACGCACGCACTCTTTTGATGATGAAAATTGTCACACACACTGTACGTGTACGCTCGCATAGATGAAAAAAAAAATCGGCCTAAAGATGATTTTTTTTTTTTTTTTACAAAATCCGAGAGCTTTCTGTGCCACCAATACAACTACCATGTTCAAGGCCAAGAAAGCTAGTAAAGACAATGTTTAAATTGCACAAAAAAAAATAATAATTTCACATTTTCTTCTCTTCTGAGTCAGTCTCTGTTGTTACCAGATGCTAACGTTATCTTTTTGAATGGTTTCTACAGTCACTAAATAAGCATGTTTAATATATTATAATAAGTTCTTTATCTCTTGAGTTAAACTTTTTAAAGTAAAGGAACAAATAACCTGACGGTTGTTTATATTTATGTTTGCATTTGGTTCATAGAACAAATACAAAAGTCTCATGTGTGACAGCAAATAGCACTCTAACGACTGCTTATTGCTCAGTGCTCTCAGTCTATGCGGCCCTGCTCTCTCCTTTTGCTCACGTCTGTACAAGGTAATTATACCTGCAGGTGTCTGATAGCTTTATTCATGGGACAATCCTTCCAGTTATCCTCTTTGATCAGTAGGAGAAAAGGCACTTTTGGGCTGTCATCTTCATCTCGGAAGCATACATGCGACGCTTGCTGACGAGGAAAGAGACATCAGGATGGCAGCTCAGGGGGCCAAAAATAATCTGAATCTGACTGGAAGCTTTTAGAGAACCACAGGAAGGGCCTGAACTCCAATTTAAGTTGCTGCGTTTAATTTTCATTCACCCTGGTGAAAAGCTAGGGTGGCATTTAGAAGCAAATATGTTTTTCGATCAATGCACAGGGAAAATATATCTTTAATTCATGAGTATAAATCTGTTCTTAGGTTAGGTCAGATGGACGCATGGAACATCAATATAGATAAAAAAATTGTTTTATTCAAACATTGCCTTTTCACATTTTTTTTTCAAACGTTGCCTTTTCAGCTTTTTACATTTGATTTATTATTAATTTATAGCGATACTCAAAATTGCAGTGGGTCTCGTTCACTAAGCATGCGTACGCACAAATTTGTGCCTTTTTTTCAGACAACTACACGTTTTTATACATTTCACATCATACAGATTTGTGCAAAATCACAACCATGTAAAATAGGTATACGTTTTCATTTGAAACCAGGTTGTCAATTCTTATTCCAGTTAGGGATGTGCATGCATGTCATTTTTTCATATCAATTAATCCATATGTCTGAAAAACGAGTACTAGATTAACTGGGTGCGAGGCAATCAAAGGGGTGGGCATACATGTCATGGTAAAATAAAATATGTTCTTAAAAAAAATCACACGATCATCGTTTTAGTGATTGATAGTTGATGCCACGTACGAGTACTCGAGCAATCATTGAATTTCACTAATTTCATTGAAATGTATAAGTAATAAGTCTCTTCTCAACAAGAGACACTACATCCCAAAACAAAAAGTGATGCATCCTTTGCACTAACAGTATTCAAACCAATGACCCATTCCCTATCATTATAATACTAATGCATACTGTCATGCATCGGATGTTGTACTGTAGTGCAGCTGTCCCTGACAAGCCCCTGAACTTCCCAGAGAGATTTTCCATCAAAACAACAAACAAGCATTATCTGGAGTAAGTCTTCATTGCTTCGACAGACAGACACAAACAGAATCCGCGACTTTGCTTTTTTCTTGTTTCATCAACCTCTAAGGTACGCAAGTCAGACAGACTTACGTAATGTGTGTCACACAAACAATCTGCTTCAAATCCCTGGTGAAGAAACTTTAATGTCCTGTGCCTTTGAAGGCAGGCCTTCCATGTGGTGGTTGTTTAATAATAAAAATGCTATGGCGGAAAAGCTGTGGAGAGAAAGACGATCCTGCTGTTCCCATGAGACTCAGTTTAAAATCCCTGACAGCCAATGATAGGACAGACTCATAAGGACAAAAACTAACACAATGTAATGGCAATTTGAAAATATTTGATTAATTTGTATGAATTTGTATGACCTTATTCGGTTGTTTATGTACGATTTGCATTCGCACCAATGACTTTGTGTATAGGTTCAAGGTTAGGGGTGGTTTTCATTAATGCTTTTTCCTCATAATCATACGGTTTTGTATCATTTACTTTGTATGGATTTAAACAAAACTGCATCTGAGAAAGTGAATAATAATTGAATTAAAAACACACAGGGTTCCCACACCTTAGTTAAATTAGTTCAAATTCAAGGACCTTTCAAGGACTTTCCAGGTGCAATACCCTCAAATTCAAGTACTAAATGTGGGGACACATTTCAAGTGAGAGCAAGGTTCCATAGTGTTACCTTTTAAGATACATTGTTACAGTTCCCTTTTGAGGGAACTCGCGCTGCGTCACTGTGGTGACACTTTGGGTGCGCCTCCAGGGGTAAGTGCGTCTGAATGTGAATATCAAATTCAACCAATGGTGAGGCTTAACAACAAAGACAGGGTAACGGGGGATCCAGGAAGTATATCGCTATCTAAAATACATGTATTGCCAAAGAAGGCATTACAGGGACGTAGGAAGTATGAAGAGGGAGACACTGCGTCTTGTTCCCTTCTCAGGGAACAACAGTTACATACGTAACACGAGACGTTTTGATGTGTCAAACACAATTATGCAAAAAAGCATTTGCATACAGAAGATATAAGCATTTAAAGCCAACAGTTTAGCACGTGTGCTTAAAAAGTCTAGAAATTTTATGATATTATCCTACACTACACATGGAATAATATGGAATTGCATAAAACAGATTAAAGCACTTTAAATGACCTTTATCTATGTATGTATATTTTCAAAAGCTTCCCAAGGCCTTGAATTATTTCCCCCAGATTCACAAACTTACAAGGATTTCAAGGACCTGTGGGAACCCTGAACATGAAGGCCATTTGAAATGTTTAACTAAAAGGCTCCTCGTCTTATTGACCAATCAAAATTGATTTTATTAACAACCATACAAACTGGTTTGGCTTTAATGTGCTTAGTTTAGATTGGAAAGTCAAAGTGTGACATGTTTTGTCAAGTAGGGTTTTCGACATGTGACCTCTGCATTTAACCCATCCCGGTTAACACACACAAGTCGTAAACACACACACGGAGCAGTGGGCAGCTATCCCTGGGGGCGCAGCTGGGGTTAAGGTGTCTCGCTCAAGGGCATCACAGTCACAACCTGCTGGCTGTGAGACTCGAAACTGTGACCTACGGTTACAAGCCTGACTCTTTAACCACTAGAAACGATTGTCACATTCAGCTGTCTTTGAAATCTTTAAGGGAGCAATGATCCTTTACAGGGAGGGTGATTTTGATAACAACAAATACTAGTGCATCAAACTGATTTGTTTAGGCACTTTCTTTTACTATTTATTCACAGTTATCCCGTTTCACAGAGAAAAGCTTTAGGGGGGAATAAATGCTGTTTTATTTCATTAATTCTGTTTCACTGCCACTACTTACATATGGCAATGAAATACAATATACACTACAGCATATCGGCTCATTCACAGATGCAGCATATTTTCCCTCGCTAGCGCTGAGCCGGAGGCACTACGGCTCTCCCTCTGGTGTGTATAAAAAACACCTGAGCAAAGCTATCAAGCAAATCGCATACCGTGAAAAATGACCTTAAGTGTACCTTTCTGCGTTTCCTGATCAGCAGTCCATACTGACCCTTGGGGCATGATGGGTTCCCTGCTCTAAGACTGCACTCACCGGTCAGAAGTAGACAATCAGCAAACTGCCTGCAGAGACCAAAAGGTATTTCACGTACCGCATGGAGACCAACTTTGAAGGACAATCTGTTGGACAGACTTATGCATGATGAAAGTTTTTATCGGGAACTAAAAAATGGAGCTGGGGGCCTACAAAGATCCTCATATCTCACTGTAAAGATCCTCGTTTTAAAAGACTGTCATTTCTAAAATCACGTATAAAAATATAAGATACAGATCAACCACATTTGGAGATTTTTTATCTTGGTAGCAATGATATCGAAATGCAGACGCAGAGCCAACACCTTAATCAAGAAATTCATTTTAGCAAACTGATTCGTTCAATGATTCATCAAACTGAATCAATTAAAAACAATTACTAACCTTAATTTTGTTTAGACAAACATTCCATTTTTTTTTTTACAGCCAGTTATGGTTGTTTTCATGTTTTTGAAAATGTCAAATATTCTCTCTTATAGTCAATACAGAGACTGATGAATCATTGAAAGAGCGGTTTTAAAAGAACGATTTGTTCACAAATCACTAGCCGACATGGCTTCAACCCCTCAGGCTTGGAGAAATAGGACAATTGGACAAATAGTGTTTCAATGGCTTTTTATGGAGGCTATTTGATTTTAAGAGCCTATGACAGCTCTTATGCTCACTGCATCTACAATCCCAATAGTTCTGAGAAACGATTCATTCAGATGAGAAAAATGAACCATGACAGCCGATGCCCTGTAAACTTGCCTTTAGTAGACATAATGAGATTTACAAAAAGTAAATGACAGAAGTTCAAGAAAACTTGTCCATTTCATAATGACAAAGAACTACACGGAAAGAAGGGCAGAAAATCTAAGGCACAATTCAAGCTTTTTAAATAAAGACTTATTGTATTATAGAAATAATTGCTCCTCAAAATTATTGTAAGCATTTAGTTTTATAGCATCCTCTGCAAATTACTACAACTATGTACACTCTTAAAAATAAAGGTGTTTAAAAGGTTTTTCACACCAACGCCATAGAAAAAAACATTTTTGGTTCTTCAAAAAAAGATTTAGTCAAAGGTTCTTTAAAGAACAGTTTCTTTATTACCTTTTTATAATCTGAAGAACAATTCTTCACCTCAAAGTACCTTTTTTGAAACAGAAAAAAGTTTTTTATAGAACCACTCTTCTACGGCAGGATTTCCCAAACTGGGGTTCACAAACCCCTGGTGGTCCGCAAGATAATTGCAAAACAATTAAAATGAAAAAAATTATTTTACAATTGAAAAATCTTAACAAAACGCTATATAAAAATACAAATATAAAAAATATTAATATAAAAATATTTATTTTGTTTAATCTATAAAAAATTGACAGATTTGATCATTTTATGTATCAATAAAAGAAAATTACAAGATAATGGTCCAACAACAGGTATTAATAACAATAACTGTTTGAGATACTATTGATAAAAAGTTTAAAATGGATAAAAATAAATGTATTTGTAGTTTAACTGCAAATGTGCTATTAAATTACTGAAATATTAACTTAAAATCTTTGGGTGGTACTGACAAAAAAGTTTGAAAACCCTGTTGTATGGCATCATGAGGCACCCTTATTTTTAAGAGTGTACTTAGTTATTAAAATAACAGGACTCAACATAAAGAACTGCCCGATGGCCGGGGCTTTGACCTCGGTCACTAAAATATATTTTGTTATAGTATAGTTTGTATGTATTCTCATGCAATGTTACCATCGGGACACATTTTAAGCGTCACAAACGTTAACTTCTCAGCAATGTCATGAGGTTTCTCCTACGTTATTGGTTGTTGTTTGGCATCTGTTGCGTGTTACGTCATCTGGTAAACACTCACCTAAAGGATTATTAGGAACACCTGTTCAATTTCTCATTAATGCAATTATCTAATCAACCAATCACATGACAGTTGCTTCAATGCATTTAGAGATGTGTTCCTGGTCAAGACAATCTCCTGAACTCCAAAATGAATATCAGAATGGGAAAGAAAGGTGATTTAAGCAATTTTGAGTGTGGTGTGGTTGTTGGTGCCAGACGGGCCAGTATTTCACAATCTGCTCAGTTACAGGAATTTTCACGCACAACCATTTCTAGGTTTTACAAAGAATCGCGTGAAAAGGGAAAAACATGCAGTATGCGGCAGTCCTGTGGGCGAAAATGCCTTGTTGATGGTAGAGGTCAGAGGAGAATGGGCCGACTGATTCAAGCTGATAGAAGAGCAACTTTGACTGAAATAACCACTCGTTACAACCGCGGTATGCAGCAAAGCATTTGTGAAGCCACATCACGACAACCTTGAGGCGGATGGGCTACAACAGCAGAAGACCCCACCGGGTAGCACTCATCTCCACTACAAATAGGAAAAACAGGCTACAATTTGCACGACCTCACCAAAATTGGACAGATGAAGATTGGAAAAATGTTGCCTGGTCTGATGAGTCTCAATTTCTGTTAAGACATTCAGATGGTAGAGACAGAATTTGGCGTAAACAAAATGAGAACATGGATCCATCATGCCTTGTTACCACTGTGCAGGCTGCTGGTGGTGATTTAATGGTGTGCGGGATGTTTTCTTGGCACACTTTAGGCCCTTTAGTGCCAATTGGGCATTGTTTAAATGCCACGGCCTACCTGAGCATTGTTTCTGACCATGTCCATCCCCTTATGACCACCATGTACCCAACCTCTGATGGCTACTTCCAGCAGGATAATGCACCATGTCACAAAGCTCGAATCATTTCAAACTGGTTTCTTGAAAATGATAATGAGTTCACTGCACTAAAATGGCCCCCACAGTCACCAGATCTCAACCCAATAGAGCATCTTTGGGATGTGGTGGAACGGGAGCTTCGTGCCCTGGATGTGCATCCCACAAATCTCCATCAACTGCAAGATGCTATCCTATCAATATGGGCCAACATTTCTAAAGAATGCTTTCAGCACCTTGTTGAATCAATACCACATAGAATTAAGGCAGTTCTGAAGGCGAAAGGGGGTCAAACACAGTATTATTATGGTGTTTCTAATAATCCTTTAAGTGAGTGTATGTATACAATTATATTTGACTTTTGAATTATTATTTTAAATATGTAACATTGAAATCTTTTTTTTGGTTGGGCCAGTATAAAAATTGTTTGCATTGAGCCCTGAACAAGTAGACTGTCAGATCAGTTTAACATAAGTCAAGTCTGAAGTGTAGGGACAGTATTCCCTACGAAATTTACATATTGTTTTGTCAGACATGTTTGTCTTTATTATGTTTTAAATCAATTTGCACATCACTGCAGTTCATTTCATACAAGCAATGGACAATCTTTCACTCTGAGAAAACTATAAAAGGAAAGCAGCACTGTGGCATAATTGTATTGTATTGAGATAAAAACGACCCTTGTTGTCTTTGATGTCCAGTATATTGGAGCACCAACAGTTGTACTTCCACAGTCAGCACTGAACTTCAGCAATAATGACTATAAAGAGAAATGTTGTCCAGTGCAATAATACGATTGGCACCAAATAATTGTTTATAAGTACTGTTCTCCTCAATATTTTCCAGAGAATGACTATTGGCAGTAACCAGCTTGTTTCACAAATAAAGCAATTCATTAAACAATAAAAAAATCACATTTCGTGACAGATGCCCTTTAAATCAATGTCAAAAAAGCTATTCTGGAAATGATAAATGCTTTTTCTAGGCTTTGTTGAGGCAGGCAGTAAAAATCTAATTTTGTGATGGATCAGACTCAAATCTGTTTATTTGTCTGCACAACAAAGACGGTATTTAAAATCTGATTAAAACCTAACTTTCAATCTAAACGGTCAAACTGGAATTCAATAAGTATTTTCTCTATTTCGGATCACAATCACATCACATCATCACAATTCTGTGCCTGAATACTTTTGTTCACTCTATATTGAACAAAGTGACATTTGCTATACACTAAATAGCATAAACCAGATTAAACCAACATAGAAATTCATGCTGGCCTAAGCTGGTATTTTCAGAAGAATGCTACTTTATATTGTTGTAAAAGAAAGTCTTATAGTATTGTGTTCATACGCAAGTCATTAGTAGCAGTTGATGAAGATAAACCAGACAATAGCTGTGTGTAATCAAATAGATCTGATACCAAAATGTGCAAAATGGCAATGCAGACCATCTTAAGTCCTAAAGATTGGAATTTTTGCATAAACAGAGATTACACAAAGTCCCTAGGAGACAAGCAACCAATATGGAAATATGTGCGACCAACACAAGACTTCCTTTCGTCTTTCCAATCCCATTCCATCAGCATCAAACACACAAGCGCATACAGTAAATGTCCAGGATTTATTTAACGCCCCTGGCTCAGAATGGCTTGGAGCTTAGGCACTTCTTGTATCCTCTGATCCTGGAGAGAATTTGCTCGTCTCATGGCTTCGGCACAAGTCAACACCTTGATTTAGTGCCAGATGAAGCATAAGCATCGATAAAGAGCATATTACAAAAAGCATCAGACTTTTTCTCATTACGAATGTTGACATTCATCGTACAAGTACTGTCATTTAATTTAATTCTCTGAAATGTGTATCATATAGCATTAGAGAATGCAATAAAGAGAACAGACATCGTATCAATCTCAGTAAAAGGGCCACGGTGACCTTGCATTTATATCAGAAAATAAACCTCGATAGATTTGAGCTCCGTTGCAACGCACCCTCAACTGAAGAGAGATTATTTTCCTTGATAGCCTTAATTAATTCATTGATTTATTCAGCGCTCCAGAGGGTTCTTAAATCACTTCCAAGATTATGATCTCACCGGTACACATCAAACGCATGAAATTTGGTGTCTTATGTGCAATAACGGATATGCCTGCAGGTTGAAATTAAATGAATAACATTCAAAAACATATTAAACACAGAAAGGTGCCACATGCATGGATGTTAAAAACAATGGGTATCACTTAATAATAACTGTAAATGTTTCATATTTATACGCACATTTAAACTTGGGCCTAATTAACAACACATGCATAATACACGCCCAAATGAGCTCCATATAAGGGCCTTCCCCAAAGCAGCACATGTCCAGTAAAAATTTTACAAAAGTTTGTCACCAAAACTATAAAGAGCCAAAGAAAATCATATTCATTATTGGTTAAGTTCTGTTTTGCTTTCCTTATTCTATTTGGGAAGTTTGGTAGAGGAAGCCAGGTATGGTGTGTGTTCATCTGTGTGACAAATTACATTTAGGCATTAAGCAGATTTTCCATTTTAAAAAGTTAGAAAGCAAAGTGTGAATGATTGTCATTACGTGCATCTTTATATGTGCAAAAATAAATATGGGGAGAGCGGGGCACAACCTAACACTTTTTGGCTTTGGCTCAATCATTCAAAAATATTTGAGTTTAATTATCTTTTTACACAAGCAACACACACATCTCTGCTACAAATGAACATTTGAAGTTTGTTTCTAGTACTTACCATTCTTGAAAAATTACACCAAACGTGACAGAAGTGCAAACGTTACAACTTACCCCATAGGTGGGATTAATTGTATCAGGCAGGGGGTTAGTTGTAACACTTGCTAAAAATAAAGTGTACAGGCAAATATTTCAATACTATTTTGTTTATATACTTGAAGTGGATATTGTTTATATATCTGTCTATAATAGACAGGTATCAACACTGACTGTATTCATTCATCCAGCCCTTTTCTAACAACAGTTCAATTTATAAATTGATACAAATTTCTAAATATGTAAGAAAAAGCAGCACAATTATGACAAAATATTTTTTATATGCGACTCAGTCTGTAATAACCATACTACAGTTTCAAAATCAAATTCTGAGATAATGAGCATCAAAGTCTAATTTTAGTCATTTATTTCATTATGATTTCAATCTTTGACGTGACCTTATTCAATCAATATTAAAGATATGAACAAAAATAAATTTGGCACACAATTTTTTATAAGACAGGCACATTTATTTTGTTTGCAGCCAGCAATCATTCGTGTGGAGCTATTTAAAACAATGACAAGAATTACGCTAACGTTAGCGGTTTTCATATTGTAAGTGCTAAGGGGTTAGTTGTAACACAGCGTTACAATTAACCCCCTTGGGTGAAAACATTTTCAAGGCCACCAAAAAAGTTGCTAAGAGCTGCAGACATATTTCAAAACAATGCTATGTTGTAGTCAACAAGACACTGATTAATATGACATAGCATTGGATTTGGTATCTTACACACCCAACTTAAAAAAACGACAAAAAAAAAACATCTGATGAAAAAATGTACTTACATGCCACCAAAACACTCGTTCATCAGTAACTCTTTAGGAAACATTATACATTTCCAATAATTTGCGGGAGATCATCTTTTGGCAGCATGAAAAAAATACAGAATGACCGAATGCTCTCGGCATGTATTATATGCCAATCAAATTATATTATACGTCCATCAAATATGTCAGGGTGCAAGACTTTTTTACCCGGGATATCGACAAAATTTTGTTGTGAAGATTAACTGCCTGGAGACTTTTTTTAAAGTGGAGAGTTTGCATCTCCTGTATTTGGGTTTTGCAGCGAATGATTGTTAAATACCAATAAAATGAGATTTTAAAAAATAAGGCATTTCAATTACTGACTAATAAACTTATCATTGCCATTAAAGTGAAATAACCTAAACATAAGAGCCTGATAAAAATGCTTATTTACAAGAAAACACGTCAGATGCATCTGAGCTCTTCATTTACATAGCGAATAAGTCGGTGAATGCTATCAATGTGTTATCTCACCTTTGTAACAATGTCTTTCTCAGACAGGACATTCTGAGTGCTTCTGATGGACATATCAACCCATCTTTATTAGCCTAGACCCCACGAGAGCAAGTAACGGGCACAGCGAAACACCATACAGCTATCTCTCTCAGACAGCAAACCGTGGCTTCCGCCGTGGCCCTATTTAAAAGGCACTTATATTTTCGCTTCAAGGAACGCAGTTTTTTTTCAATATGGCATGAGA
This sequence comes from Misgurnus mizolepis, assembly GCA_025389145.1. Taxonomy (NCBI): domain Eukaryota; kingdom Metazoa; phylum Chordata; class Actinopteri; order Cypriniformes; family Cobitidae; genus Misgurnus; species Misgurnus mizolepis. The sequence continues at coordinate 51,704,500 of JAIFKI010000001.1, read as the reverse complement.
TTCGTGATAGCCGCACACACTGATATTAGAAAGAAACTTTCTCATTAGAATTCCAACAAGGTGGATGATTGCCAGTGGAGACTAATGTAATTGTCATGGCAACTACACAATGTACAAAGATCCCAGAGGAATCACTCCGATCCCCCATTCCCTAAAAGCCATTGGTTAAAAACAAACCGACGGTATTTCTGTTAGAAATCTCAGATGAACTGACAAGCTCTAAATAATTTCGCGGCAGACAGCACAACTGGGTGAAAAACAAAAACAAAACCATCGTGCTCCAAACAAATCAATTATATATGGCTGTCGAATTACATAGGAAATGGTATATGTGTGAAAATGAAACAGGCTAAAAGAGCACGTCTCAAAGGCAGACGTGAAACTACACAAAAGAAATGGATTTTCTGCATAGAGGTTGCATTTACACAGGGTGTGTGTTTAGCCTCTCACGGTTAGCAAAGCCAACCAGTCGTGCGAGGAGGCTCAAGGAAAAGCCACAAGCAGAGGGCACCACTTTCCTCACTTATTTGCCCACTCGGAGGGGAACCAATGTGATTACTGCATTACCCTCTGGCAACCCTGCTTCAATATTGAGTCTGCCTACAACCAGTTTGCTTTAAATCAAAAACATGACTGAGACCTAGATTAAAGGAGAAAGAGAAGAAATGATAAAAAAAAAAAATTATAATAATAATCTGAGCTATTTTAGCCTTTTAATCATTATTCTGCATGTGTGCAGGCCTGATGCGGCCACAGGAAAATAACCCTCAGTTGGACGTGACCCCTAATGCTAGAATGAGGGAGGAAAACAAGAAATAAAGAAAATTGGCTTTTTTACCTTCTGCAAAACCAGGTTCATTGCGCTGTGAAACAACCGTGTTAGTTTAGGTGTCTGTACGTTGATTCGTATAACAGAACAACGCCACTCAGCCAACAGTAATGTTGTTTACAACAGCCACTTTCCAGCTCACCATTAAAGGCTCTCCGAGCGTCCGGCACATAGCTGAATTTGCTACGTTATTGTGCCTTCATTAAGCTTATTGTATCAGCAGGAAGAGAGGAAAGGGAGCTTTTTTAAGAGATTTATGCACTCTGTGCTTCCACGGGCGGGCAGTGGAACTCCAGGCCAGCAATGCCTCCTTTCAAAGCGCTACAAAGGAAATGTAATTACCTTGATATGGTGGCAAAAGGAAAGGGCAAACTCTCAATATGCAGTAAATGCACTCACACTGAGACCAGGCAGGGCTAATTTACTACTGATCTGTAGGAGTTTCCCCCCATATCTCTCTCTCTCTCCCACACACTTGGGAAAAAATAGCATGAGTGGCAACCCTATTCCAGGTTACACGTGGCCGGACCTGACCAGAACAGTATTAGCCATGTTTAAAAACAGATACTTCCCGTGTTAGGCGTACTCATTGTGGGGTAATTTGCATGAATATTTTAAAAAGCCCATAAAAAGCACTCACTGGTTATTAAGGTAAAACTTCTAAAGAAGTTTAATTTAAGAATGCTAATTAATTTTCATTTTTCATTAGCCGTTATTTTAGATTAGGGAGGCTCTGAGGACAAAAGCAAAGGGAGATCTTTTTTGGAGTGTGCAAGTATACCCCCACTCATCTTTTACAGTAAAGTACTACAATTGAGAGAGATATGCAATTACATTTTCTTTGATGTGGTTTCATGTGGCCAAGTGGTTTCATTTTGCTACAGACTGTTTTTTGTTTTACTCAATTTCAAATACAATGACATGCAATAAATCCCACCCAATACACTGTCAAATATAAAGGTTCAAAACTGTACCTTTTCTGTCACTGGGGCTGTACCCTAAGTTTCCGTTTGATACCTTTACAGGACTACAAAACAGAATAAAATTTTGGGTAGATTACCGTACCTTAAGGACCTACATTGTTAGAAAAAAAGTCAAAACATGTACCCTAGCTGTCAGTGGGGCAGCACCCTTTAAAAAGGTAATTGTATGGACCATTAGGTACAGATTTGTAAACATTTAGTACCAATTTGTACCTTTGAGATGCTAATATGTATTTTTGAGGTACTAATAAGCTCTCTTTGGTTGCAGTACGTACTTCTGAGGTACTAAAATGAAATCTTTAGGTGCAAAGCTGTACTTTTGTAAAGGGTACAGCCCCAGTGACAGAAAAGGTACAGTTTTGTACCTTTATTTCTGAGAGTGTATGATACAGTATATCCTACCTAAACTTAAATGAAATCAACAACATTATCCTTACAGGGCGGTCCCACTTCAGGGCTTGACATTAAGCATTGTCATGTCATTGTCCTTCGGACAAGTATATTTGTCATTCACTTGTCCAAGTAAAAAGTTACTTGCCTGGAGATAAAAATGTCAATTTGGTTATACACTCTTAGAACGAATGTGTTAAAAACAACACATTAGTGTCACACTAAATGCCCATCTCTAAGTTATTATTGAAACAACACATTTTGTGTTACTTTTAACACAAAATCAACACAAAATGACACATATACAGTAGGGCCCTATCTTGCACTCAGCGCAATTGACTTTGTCAGTGACGCATGTATCATTCGTATTTTGCACCGATGCACAGCGGGTTTTTCCCTCCGGCAAACTATGGAATGAACTTGCGCTCCCTGGGCAGTTCAGCGCAAAAAAGGAGGCGTGTTCCGGCGCAAACCATCCCTGATGCTATTTTGCAGTTTCAAAAAACAATTGCGCCACTGACCAGAAAAAAACTAGTCTAAAGTCAGTGGCACGTTGCGCGTTGTTCATTATGCTATTTTAAGGGCGCATGCTTGACCATAATGTATAGCGTGCACAACGCGCACACACTTTGCTTATCTAATCTACACAGATGAAACAGTTCTTTTTGCAAATCATAAATTGTTACAATAAAAAATATTAACACATGATATAAGGGAAATCATTGTGGTGAGCATTGTGGTGATAGTTTTTATTTATTTTGTGTGGCTGCGTTAAAAAAATTATCATGCAAATAACGATTAAAATATTTTCATAAGTTTGTTGTGTGGCTGTATTACGTTTATTTTATGTAAATAAAATTAAAATGTTTTCATAAAAACCTTAATGTATGTGAACTTGATTTGTAAGTGTACTTTGGGGTTGGACTGCTTGCGTTTCTTGGCTTTCAGCGGTGAGGGTGGACGCAGCGATGTCCTCTGCTGGCGTCAGGTCCTGTGCAGAGGCAGATCCACCTCCCGTTACACGGCGTGGCCGATTTATGCTGGCAAGCTTGGGATTCCCCCGTCTCCTGACATCATTGTAGCGCTTGCGGCTATTTCCTCCCACGCCTGTTTAACCAACGCTGATTTGGGCGGGTTCCTCCCATCCCCATACCACACAACTTCTCTGTCTTTTACTGCTCTTACAAGAACGTCAGTCTCCTCGGCTGTGAACCGCTCCTGGCGTGCGCCTGGTAAATCCGTCATAATAATAGCAACCCGCCATGGAACTTGCGCACTTGCGTTTAAAGAGAATGTTGGATGACGTTCTGATTGGTTTATTTGACGTTACGCCCAAGCCACACCTATGAATAATGAAAATAGCAACAGCGCCCAAGATCCGCCCACAAAGTCACTTGGGTTTTGCGCTTCGCACTTGCATTTCAGTTCATTAAAATAGGGCCCAATGTGTTAAAAGCTTACCGCACATCCTTTCTAAGAGTGTACCTGATTAGAACAGATTGAACAATGGCTATATTACAAAATAAAGTCGTTTTATTTATTATTTATTCATTGCTTTGGCATTATTATTATCATCATAGTTTCACATAAACATGAGCATTGCGTGCTTTTCCTTGCATGATAGGGTTTGTGGGCTTAACTTTGTGCGAGAGAGCTTGTAACGCACGAGAGAGCTTGTAACACGCGACCGGCACGTGCAGAGGGGGGGCGGAGGGTGCCCTAGCACAGTGGTTTTCAATCTTGTCCTAGGGGACCCACTGCCTTGCACGTTTTGCATGTCTCCCTTATCTAACACACCTGATTCAGATCATCAGCTCATTAAAGAGTAACTAAACCCCTGGTCAGAGCGTGACTCCACCCACTGCAATATTTGAAAAATGCAAGAAAAGTGGGCAGATCCCAACGGAGATAGAGGGGACGAACTAGCTCGTACCAAGTGTGTGGTGAGATCGTGACAAGGGCGTGGTGAGCTTGAACCTGCTTACGTCACGAGTTATTTCTTGGACCCAACATCCAATAGGAAAATTCAACTGCAGTAGCCACCGTTCAACCTGAAGAGGGCAGCACTCAGACGTTTTTACACCATACATTGTAGTATTGAAACACTTTATATTCAAATGTCAAAAAACTTACTAAAATCAATGAACAGCACTAATAAAGCATCATTCTTACAGATCATTAACTAAAAAAAGATGGTTTAGGGTTTAGTTACTCTTTAAGGGAGAGATCCATGAACAGAACTGGGTGTGTCAGTTAAGGGAGACATACAAAATATGCAGAGCTGTGGGTCCCCTAGGACAAGATTGAAAACCACTGCCCTAGCACCTGCCCCTTTACCCCTGCATGACCAAAGTGCCCTTTTTGTCAAGTCATATTTTTTGTAATTAAATGCCCTTTTGTGAAGGCTTTTCCAATCTAACTATTAGTATTAATTAATGAAAAATAATTTAGATGTAAATAAAATAAGTCACATAATGACCTATTGACCTTTCAACGGACAATCTCTTCCAGGACGATCCCTAGCTAACAGTACCCTTTTTACACTTTGAGCACCTGCCCCTCCAAAGGTCTTGCACGGCCCTGACACGTGAAAGCTCTTTCGGATTTTTTCTCGCACCTGAACTTGTAATGAGCTTGCCTTGGACTCTTGCTTGGACCTGAACGTGCGCGTAGAGGCATGGATTCCTTCTTGCACCTGAACTTGTAATACGTGAGGCTCTGATATTTCCTTGGTTTAAAACCAGCGAGTGTTTTGTTCCCCCTCCCTGGCATGCAGGAAATTTCAGAGCGCCTGGTCTTTAATGACGTGCTCGGAATAATGGCATTAGTTTTAAGAAGGTTACAGTTGTGACAGTGTTGTCCTTAGAATAAATCAGCTTCTTTTTTTCCACCAATCAAGTGGATTGTCATAAATGAGTACAAAATGAACAAATAAATAAATGAGCAAACTATTGCCCCGCCCCCCCGATACTATCGTGTATTGGTGATCTCACAGGCTGATGATAGGACAATCTAACTTTGGGGCATATTGCCCAACATTACTTGGCAACCAACATAACATCAAGTAGGGGGTCCAGCGAATATCAAATTGTCCTGCAAATGTACAAACTCTATGTAAAGTGACTCAGATTAATCAAATTTAAACTGTACAGTAATTCAGTCAGATGCAAGTAAAAAAACTCCATCAAAATTATTATGAAATAATACACGGTGGAAAATGGCTTTTTCTTTTCTCCTTCAGAGTTATTACTAAGGACAAGTCTGTCAGCACAAAAGGCTAAAGCTGGGACATCAGAGAGGAGAACAATGTGAAACCTGAGATTCCTCAGCGGGTGAGAAAATGAGAGAGATGTGGAGGGGGAGGAGGAGAGAGTGAATAAGAGAGAGGAAAAATGCTGCATTCTTGTAACTCAAGAACTGCAAGAATGTGTGCTGCAGGTATTTATGGAAAGGTGATGGCAGATAGTTGCCCTGGAAACGTCGACAACATGAGAAAACCAGAGAGTAGCGGAGAAAGAAAAGAGAAACGCAACCACGAGCAGCTCTCAAAAGTGTGATGGCACCAGTGTGCGTACCGCGTCACCATGGCAACAAGCAGCGGGGAGAAATGCCGACGCTAACGTTCATTCAGAAAGGCACCACATGTCCATCAATCTCTAGCGCGTGAAGAGGCAACAGCACGTCCGCTAATGGTTTGATGCCTGCAGGGCGCTTCATTGTTCTGCTGTAATTATGCCAAAAAGGACAAGGGTATTGCTCTTTTCTTAACAAAAGGGTCACACTGCAAACACAGATTCAGAGTGATGCTCCGGTTTATCGCGAGGTACAAAAGAAAAGCAAATCCGACGATACATGCATACATCCCTCTGAAAGATACACTGAAGGTGGGCTTTGCCGCTTATCACTTTGCTGTGATAATCTTTTCCAAACACAGCCCTGAGCGAGCAGATAAACTCCATTCAAGGTGAGCTCTCTTCCTCCACTTTTCCTATGAAGTCCATCTTTCCGTTTTCTGACACACTCTGTCGGTGGTGGCAGCAAGACAGGGCGGAGGAGAACCGGAGGAGGTAGAAAGAAAACAAGATGGTACAGCGGCGTGAAGGTTATGACTTTGCGCGCACTAGCTGAGACCTAAATATGCACGTGCACCAACACTCTAGGACACAAACACAGAGTGCTGTGTTGTGCCAGGTGCCTTTTTGCTCTTGCTAAGTCAAACATTTACGTGGCTTGTCGTAGCTGGTAAAGGTCAAGTAGGTTAGTAGATGTGAGGGAATCCAGTGATGAAAAGCTGTTGTGCTCCTGTATAGCTCAGTGGTAGAGCATTGCATTAGCAGCGCAAAAGGTCATGGGCTTGAACCAAGGGAATACACATACTTATACAAATGTACACCTTGTAATGCCCTGATAAAAGCATCTGCCAAATGCACAAATGTAAATGTCTAGGCCATTTTGTAGTATAAATAGTGTAAGAATCAGACACAGTCAAAAACTAAAGACATACATCTTTAACAAAGCATTCACATAACTCATCCTGTAAATATACTTATGTCGCAATAATAAGCTTGTCTGGAACAAAATAAAGCATTCACCTAATTTGTCTGGTTAATAAACCTATGCCACAGTAGTTAGCTTGTCTGGAACCGAGCAGATATTATATCCTAATATATACATGCGCTAATAGGATTTTGTTTCTCTTTCCCTGTCTCATCCTCGAACCCAAGGACACTGAGACTAACAGACCCAGTTCCTGCTGCCATGAAGCTCATCACACCAATGATCTACTGGCCTTCCTTCAACATTATTCCCAGAAGATGTCTGCCCAGTGCCCACATTTTAATTTTAAATGTTTTAATCCTTATACAATTTTATAATATAGTATATATTATATAGACCCCTTTACTATATTTGTACACAATGATGACGTGGCAACGTCTGCACACGCATTCTGGCAACGGAAGTATGGCAAGAATCAGCAGTGAAGCAACACAGACAGAGAAAGTTATTTTAAAGAGTTTCCTTTATCAACTCTTTCAACACAGCTACCAGATCTGTGTAGTATAGTGGAGTAGATAAAAGACGTTAGCAGATGACCAAATATAAAGTTGCCAGATACATATATACATATATTAGTATATTATATTAGTGCAACCAAACGCAACAACCAGACATTTTGATGCTGGAAAACCATTTTGATAAACTTTCTTAGATGCTAACACGTTACAACACTGGGGAATAACACCACTTCTGTTGCCAGAATGCGCGCGCAGGCTTTTTGATAACGTGGGCTGTAAAAGCCTCTATATCCTCTATAGAATCAGCTATGTCTGGCTCTTTCTCAAGGGTTTTGTTCTCTATAGGACTTTTTCCTCGTAATAAAATAATTTTTTTCTCTTAAGAGTTTTTTCAACTTAACTTATTGGCTATAAGGGGACATATCATGAAAATCTGACTTTTCCATGTTTAAGTGCTATAATTGGGTCCCCAGCGCTTCTATCAACCTAGAAAACGTGAACAACCCAGTAACTTAGTTTTGGTAAACCATTCTCTGCAAGCATGTGAAAAAATAGGTAATTGAAATTTGTCTCCCCTTGTGATGTCAGAAGAGGATAACACCATTCTTTAATATGCATTATCCAACCACAACACTGCCATTTAGCAGCTCATTTGCATTTTAAAGGACACAACCCAAAACGGCAGAATTTTGCTCACACCTTCAAAGTGGCAATTTTAATATGTTATAATAAATTATCTCTGGGGTATTTTGAGCTAAAACTTCACATATGTAGTCTGGGGACACCAAAGATTTATTTTACATCTTAAAAAAGTCTTGTGAAATGTCCCCTTTAACTATCCCCATTAACTTTAACTATACTCTGCTCGCTAATACAGTTCATTTTAGCTGCTGTATTATCCCACTTTTAATGTCCCCTGTTTTTTCCTGCTTTTATTAATGTAAAGCTGCTTTGCACTACATAAATAAGATTGAATTTAGTTGAATTGGTGTGTATCTGGAGACAAATCGGTGGCTTGACATATTTTAAGATATTTCAGTGAATAAGATATTTTCAGTTGAGCCCCCTTAAACAAGTGTCTTAATCTCAAATTTAACTATGGCCTAGTCCTACTTTATCTAAGCCTTGTCTGTGAGCCGGGCCTAGGTGTTTCATTTGGGATGATACTACTCTTCAAACATTCGTACACTAGGCAGTTACAAATTTTTATATTTTTATTGCATAGTGTATAATATGTCATTTGGGACACAGCTAGATACTCGCACAATGAATCTTGCACTCATAAGTCACTCTTTTAATGCATCGCTGTCACTGTAGTCATAGCAACACAGTGACTCCATATTCTAAGATTACCAACTCCCAGTACATCAGGTCAAATGGACGCCGTATCCCTGCTGTCAATGATGAGGATTTGTGTGGTGTGATAGGGTGTTTGTATCTAAACTGGGCTTGCCTTGCAGGACAGTCGTGCTGCTCTCAGCAGTAGATGCAACACGAAGCAGTCGTGCAACTGCATAGGATGAGTCACAGCAAACAAAGCCCTAAATCTTCCTAAAAAAAAAACCTCCCAAACAAATGCACGCGAGTATGGGGACAAGGAGACACGTATCACATCTCTGACGTACAGTTGAGCCCTCAAACAAAGAATGAAAGAGATTAATTGCCTTCTGTCTCAGGGCTGCGTACGGCATCCACATTAGCTCTAGAAACAGTGTGGAGATGCTCAGCTGAGGGCTGATAATAATGTGTCACTATAACTGTAAACGCAGGGACTCACGCTGAAACCTCTAGACACATCATAGTACGAAAGTAACACACAGATCTTAGTAGGAGACTGTTGTGTGACATATTGGCTTTGGGATTTGCCAATCGCTCTGGGTCTACTGATAACTGCTTAAAAAATAGGTGTGAACACACAGCACGTGCAGGCTTGTAATCCCACCTGTTCAGAGTACTTCTGAATGAGGCTGTGAGAACGTGTTGTACGGAGATACGTGGAGCAGCCAAGGGGCCTGAACAGTAGTGGATTGGGATTGTCAGGGCTGAGAAACTCCACAGGGAGCAAACACTGCAACACCATATGTCTCCAAACTTTCTGGTCCTTGTGCTACTACCTCATGGGACTGTATCAAACACGTCCACTTACACTGGAGAGACTAATGGCGCTTTTCCATTGCATAGTACCCACGGTTTGGTTTGGGTCAGGTCGGGTCAGCTCACCTCACTTTGGCTTGGTTAGCTTTTCCATCGAGTTTAGGCGTGTCGTTATATTTGCACTGCCTACTGCTGTGAAAAGCTACAAATGAGAGCGTTGTTGTACATTCCCATACATTTATTTATTTCTCAGTCTGCCACGAAATTAAAATGGACCACCACAAATAGAACATCATTTTTATCACTACCACTGTCTCACATGACAGTTTGTGTACAAACACCTACATGGCATCAGTCATGAGCCTAATTTGAGTTGCATTTAGGCATATATGTGGACGTGCGCGTCGCAAATGTGCCGCCACAAACTGCAAGTCTGGAAAAAACTGGTATGATGTTCCTGATTCTCAACCTGTGTATGTTTTTCCAAGGGAGTTTGGGAACTTACAGCAAAGCACAGATGACAACAGGTTAACTCAAGGCAGCGCAAGCAGCACGAAGGTAAAGCTAATCTTTTACATTATAGTGATGACGCTGGTAGTGACGATTCTCTCAGACCAATCAGTGATCTACAGTGTTTTCACATCACATTTTGGTATCAGCTCAAGTCGCTTGAATCCCAGCTGAGGTGGCACTAAAAAATATATCGGGTACTACGTACTGCACACAGGGGAAATGCCCCCAAAAGTAAGCTGATCCGACCCAAACTAAACCGTGGGATGCTATGCAATGGAAAAGTGCCATAAGGTAACCAATGTTTCTTGATGGCCAAACACAGAGAAGTGGGAGGCCTGCTTTGAGCGTTGGGCACAAAAAAAAAAACACTTTCTGACTCATCACAGTCACGGTGTAATTACATTCATCTGCCTTTTTAATCTGCTCTAGAAAGGAAAATCAAGAAGAAAGGAGGAGAAAGAAGGATCAGAGAACCTTTTAAATGATGCAGAGGAGATGGTGCAGGCCTGAACTCTTACCGGAAAGCCTCAAGCACTGTTCTCTCTGGCAGGTGGGGAGCAACTCGCTTAAAGGCGCTTTTGAAGTCCTCCAGTTTCAAGAAGCCACGACCTGGAAAGAGACCAGACAGAAACCCAGACCATAAGTTAACAAGACTAATACTCTCATCTAAGACATCAAAAGGTCGTTCACTGCGGGGCTGGATGTGTTAGTAGAGTGCCACACCTCTATGAAAGACACTTGCTCTCATTTCATTCTTTTATCTCAAGGAATAAAATCAGCCCTCTCGTCTCATCACCAAAAGGCCGGTGTGGAGTCTGCTCAGCACTTTTGGATGAGATTGTAAGAGTAAGGAGCAGGACCAGCGAGAGCTCAGAGGAACAGCTTGTTGTGCCGCCTTCTCAGCGGCTGGCACGCAGGACTTTGATTTGAAGGAAATGGCTCCCCTGAGGAAGTTTAGAGCGCAAGCATCCAAAGTCAGAGCCGAAAGTGGAATCTGTTTAGAGTGTCTGCTGAATTGATGAGAGGCGCATCGACGCACTGAACAGGGGGATTAGAGGGGGGGCGTAGGGGAGCGATGTGACATGCATGTCAACATGCCAGACCCAGCAACGCCAGTCCACCAACCGTAACAAAACACTGTCCTGCACAGCTCCAACAACAAAAACGCCGCCATGCACAGAGTAGCCCAGTAGTTCTCAAACTGGGGGGTGCTTCCCCCCTTAGGGGGCACGAGATGGTGCCAAGGGGCCCCAGTTTTATTGCATTTTATAAAATACATTAAAGTCGCAATGGAATTGAAATAAAAAACTGTAATTTGTTTTGGGATATTGTGGTATTTTTTACAAATGAAAAAAAAATAATGTGCCCTCATAATCTTAAAAACGCAAATCTATCCCCATCCACAAAACAATCATTCTTTACTTCCTGTCATATGGTATGGCAAGTGGGCAGGGTTCGGGAAAATATTGCAGCGATTAGCAAATAGCAGCATGACCCAACTTTAAATGATCTAACCCAGTGGTCCGGGGCCCCCAGTTTTATGACATTTTATAAAATACATTCATTTATCATGAATTCTGTGTAATTAAACCTAAAAAAATAACGATACTAACCAACAGGACTACTTTGTATAACTTAATATGTTTTGTTTAATTAAAATGTTACATTTTAAAACAGTTTTTCTCATAAATTTTCTTTGGGGGGGCCGCAAAGGAATGCATCGTACACAAGGGGGGCCGCACGTGGAAAAAGTTTGAGAACCACTGATCTAACCAGTTTTCAATGGACGAATCACGCGAATATACGTCACCGTGGAAAAATAAGACAATCGCTACTTCCGATTCATGGTGACTTTAATTTATCATGTGTTTTGTGTAGTTAAAATGAATTTTCTTTGCATGGCGCACAGGAAACTAAAGTCTCTAAAGCTGCTCTGTACAAAAGAATACAACCGTTTCAAAAAAGTCAAAAGAAAAATATTTTGAGCATAAAAAATTACTTTTTCAGTTTACACATTAATTGGGTCAGAATGGGAGAGGTTTTAACTGCACAGCACATGCCATGTCACTGGACGAGCTGCTGCTTCGGCAGTGAATGGGAGTGATGCACTTCAGCGCGCTTTAGCTTCCAATGTGTCCCCATTGAAGATGAAGACGGGGGTGACGGTGCAGATGAAACAGTCAAACATCTCATCTTGCGCAGACTGTTCAGACGCAGATTGAAGGGGACTTGCTGCTGTTGGCAGGCTGACAGGGACAAAGAAAGCCAGGACAGTGGGTTTAAGCTTAGCTGGCAGAGGAACAAAGACAATCAATCTGAGAACGATTGGATTTATTAAGACGCTGCAAGCATGTAAGCTCTGTTGGAGAACACCTGCCTAACAGTTGCCATTCATGTTTCCAGCTGCCTAAAGGGAAGCAACTCTCTTCAAAATTTAATATGGACATATATTTCAAAGCTGTATCATTTGTCAGCGCTGGTATATACAGTTAAGACCGCAGCCAAGCAGCCAGTCAAAATCAAGACTTCCAATCTCTCGTCTAAAATTAGCTCATTTTCAGGTAGCTCAGAATTCAAACAAGGGTTGAGTGAACTCGCTCACAGCAATTTGGTCCTCAAGATGAATTTGATGGTTCATTAACATTCACAATTCTAATTAAAAAGCGCCTGTATTTTTAAAAGGCTGGTACTTTTGAAATTACCAAGACTATTTTAGGTCCGGGAAGGATGTAAATGCAGCAAAGTCTGATTAGTGATACAGTATTTCAAAGCCAACGAGATACAAGAGCTTTGGGTGAGGCTAAAACAAAAATGAGGCGGACTTAACATCTATAAAGTCTTTAATAATAGGTCAGTCAGGTTAATGAAATAAGTTATCTTGACCACTGTGAGCAGATTCAGTCAGGATCATCTCATACCCCCCTTCGGTGGTTACTTTAAACATACTTAAATTATTTCTGTAACAAAATTAATTAGTTAATAATATATTTACCTCTGCCTACAAACAGTTGCAGGGTTGAAAAATCCACAGAGACCATGAGACCAATTTTACTGTGTATCTACACAAATGCAAGTACAGGCACTATACATTTTAGACAATGGGGACATAAAGGTACTTCAGAAAGAGAGACTATAAAGAATGTTTGTTTTGTTTTCTATTATTAAAAAACTTTCAGCTAAAGATCTGCACATACACCAACATGTGCCTAATTAGAAAAAAACCCTAATAAATAAAGCACAAAAACAAAGGTTTGTTTTTGGTATAGATGAAAAACTCTGCCAGTAGGCAGTACGTTTATGGCACATTAGTAAAACTGATATAAAACAGGACACATGGCGCCCTCTTCTGAGGTAATATGAGAGCGTTTCTTACCCTTTGATGAAGTCCTTATCAAAACGTATTATTGCTAATATACTGCAATCACATTTAAAGAATGCAATGGATATCACAACCAAACCTAAAGCCACAAACATTTTAATAAAAAAGAAAATAAATAAATCCACAGCACAGGTGTTTACACTGGTACACTTTACCCCTAAATAAAAGTCTGTCATAAAGTGTAGTCAGATGACAACCATGACACGCTGATTTTGTATCAACACCTAAAGTACATTGAGATAGAAGTGTAAAATTGCGGAGCACAGAAAGGTAAAGAGGAGAAACGTACAGTGAACATCAAAAGCACTGAAGATCTGCCTCATCTTTTCATACGGATCTTCTGCTGACATCTTCCGCCCCATGAGAGACGTAAACCGATTCAGTGGGACCCCTTTCAGAAAGAGAGAGAGAGAGAGAGAGAGAGAGAGAGAGAGAGAGAGAGAGAGAGAGAGAGAGAGAGAGAGAGAGAGAGAGAGAGAGAGAGAGAGAGAGAGAGAGAGAGAGAGAGAGAGAGAGAGAGAGAGAGAGAGAGAGAGAGAGAGAGAGAGAGAGAGGTTTATTACAAAGCTCTTCTCTGAAGTGCATACTCTGCCTTTACATGGCAGTCCTCTGAAGCACTGTGTTTAAAGGAGTAATATCTTTGCCTCTTGCCTGCAGGGTAGTCATTTTTTCTCTGAATGCTGTTATTGAGATGAAAAAGGCAGGCTGGGGAGTTCTAGTCAGCCTTGTGGAGATACCAAACATATAGAGGGAGTTTAACAGGATGATCTGGGTGGGCCATGTATGTTGACAGTGATGGGTGGAAAACTGCAGATGCATATCTTTTGGGAAAGGCACAAATTAATTAAGAGATCCAGGAACAGGAATGATGGCTCCACTACACTTCGAGCCATGCCAAAACATACACTGTAAAACGTCCATTGGGAACCTCACACCTAACAGAGCATTGATAAAAGAGTAACACAGAATAGATTTTTTTTTTTGACACAACAAGTGATAACTTGTTTTTTCTGAACAAAATGTAAGTGGTGTACACTGACGAAACATGTTTCTAATGTGTTTTGTATTAAGTTTAATTTTTGTTTTACTGTGGGTTCACACCAGACGCGTTTGAGGCTTCAAATTCGTGTCTACCACGCCTAGTTAGACGCTTGAACGTTTTGAGCGTACTCGCTTCATTCGCTTGTGAAAGACGTGCGTGAAATTCTAGTCATGGGATGGGCTTCTGCGACTTTGCTCGCTTCCTGTAATCACGTCACTACTAGAGCAAGCTCCTGATTGGTTAACGCGGCGTGTTTTTCCGGCAAAGTTTAGATTTTTCAACTTGTGCGTTTCCCATGGCAGCGCTCAATTAGCGCCATCCGTCCGAACTAGACGCGCGAATGGGACAGAATCGCATCTACCGCGTTAAATGCCTCACTCGCACCGCGAGACATTGAAATCATTCGCGCTTGACGCCTCTACCGCGGCTGGTGTGAATGCAGCATTAGTCTGTATTTCCAACGCAATCTCACTCAATTCATAAATATTTCACAAGGTGGCTTATTCATATGAACTTACATTCTTACGTTTAATCAACTTGAAATTACAAATAATTTTAACTTTCTTTAGTGAGAAGTTGAAATGATTAAAATAAAGTTGAAATAACTTAAGCTAATTCAACTTACCTTACAACTCATCCCTAGTAAAGAAAGTTGAATTTAATTGTAAATTGAAGTGCAACAAGGATTTTGTATTGCAGTGTATGATCTCATTTTGAAGTTTTAGTACGATTTGTTTTACCACGGCGGATTTGTGTGCAATGAAACATCGCAAATAACAAAATGTAAAGTGCCGCATGTATAAAACATAAAAGTAGTTCAAACTTGAAGCACTTTGGATTGACCGACGATCACACTGCTATTCTACTAATAAATGCGCATCACTTTTCTCTAAGGGATTATCTTGATCGTTAGAAATGCGTTTTGGTACTTCATTTTCTTAAATAACCATAAAATCAGCCATCGCATGTGACGTTAAGGGACCTGTTATAGTCTCTTAAGTTTTTAAGGGAAAATGGGACTTAAGGACATTGTAGCAATGCATAGCAGAACTTAAGGTAATACCGACAGCCTTACGGTTCACTTAAAGGGATAGTTCACCCAAAAATTAAAATTCTGTCATTATTTACTCACTCTTATGTTGTTAAAAACCCGCATACATTTCTTTGTTCTATTGAACACAGAGGAAGATATTTTGAAGAATGTTTGTAACCAAACCGTTAGTGGACCCCATTCACTTCCATAGTAGGAAAAACGAATGCTATAGAAGTACATGGGGTCCACGAATGGTTTGGTTACAAAATATCTTCCTTTGTGTTCATCAGAACAAAGAAATGTATACAAGTTTGTAACAACATGAGGGTGAGTAAATGATGACTGAATTTTCATTTTTGGGTGAACTATCCCTTTAAGGGTTTTTCTTGCTACCCATTTTTTATTAAGGGTACCCTTAACCTTATTCTTAAGGGATTGCTTAGCTTAAGGACTTTCATGCAACTGGGCAAAGGACTTTGTAGCAATGCATAGCAGAACTTAACTCTTTCCCCGCCATTGACGAGATATCTCGTCAATTAAGAGAAAACGCTTCCCCGCCAATGACGAGATTTTCCGTCTTTCCGCAATACCGCTATTATCCACCAGGTGGCGCCCTTCCGCAACTTTTTAAAACCGGAAGTATTGCCCTATGGCAAGCGGCTGCATGTCCGTGTCTGTTGTAAAGATCGCTCTGAATGGGATCTCTATGAAAAGTCCGTCATAAAAATGGAATTATCTCTGCTTTTTGCTCAAAATATGGTGTTTTTGCAAAAACCTACCCATATTCAAAAGCTGATTGCAAAAGAACCACTAAAGGTAGGATGAAACGGTTTTTTTTGTTTGAAAGCAGAGGGTCTGTTCTTTCATTTGGTATATTGTATGTTTATATATTTAAAGAAGAACATTTTCTGGAAGGCATTAAACTTTGGTGAAAATCATGAAAAACGCTGGCGCTGGCTGGCAACTTTTTTAAAAAATGCTGGCGGTGAAAGAGTTAAGGTAATACTTTAGCATTTAAGGGTAAATACTTATTGACAGCCTTATGGTTCACTTAAGGGTTTTTCTTGCAACCCATTTTTTATTAAGAGTACCCTTAACCTTATATTTAAGGGATTTCTAGATTTAGATTAAGATAGACAGAGCGATGCTTTTTTCCCAAAAAAGAAAGTAAAACGTGTATGTTGATATATCATTTTCAACTTTGAAACATATTGTTATTCAAATTTATTTTACAAACTTAAAGAAAAGTTATCAAAATGTTCTTTAATATTGTGCAACCCTATTTCACATCATGCATTACTAATTTCTAAATAATTTTGGATTAGACTTCTAAAAAAATAAATCTTAATGCATTGTAAATCTATTCTGGGTGGCTGCCATGTGGCTGCCAAGGTGTTCTTAGTTTGTATCTGCAATGCAATGTAGTTGCTACTTCCACTAATAATAATTATAGGATATTGCCACATTTATCCAGTGTGTGCTGCCAAACTTTAAGAGAATTAGGACACCTTTGGCCCACAGAGATACACAAAAAAGAGATGACTGTGTCGGTTATGATTATGTAAATATCTATTAAATTATTACTTAAATTAAATAATAATTTATTTTTATAGATGCACAGTGCACCTAACCAGCCAGTTTTATTACAACCAAAACAAGAGCTGTTTATTCTTCCTCTCTCCTAGTCCTAAGGCACCATTAATATTTGGAAATAAATAAAAAAGTAATAGAATTCAAACCTCTTTAAAACAACACATACTTCTGTGTTTTTCCTGTCCTTTTTTAATGATGACAGTGCAGAAAACCAAATCAGGATAGGCTGCCCTTCACCGTGATATAGAGCCCATCAGTCAACAAGAACTTTTTGAACTGTATAGTCTTCACTACCTGTCTGTTTCTCCTCTTTCTTTGCCATTTCTCCTCTATTCTCCTCTTTTCTACATCATGATGTATTTGAATACAAAATATTTTATGGATTTTAAATTAAAAAATACAACTTCAATTGAAATTATTTTTTTTCCTGCCAACAGATCCTTTGGAGATAAATTTCAGATTTTCTCAGTTGCCCTATTCTGGTTTATCTGTTGTTTGTTTGGGAAAAAGGTACTCGTTCGGATTTTCAAATAAAGGCACATCATAATCAGATATTTTTAAAGCCTGGCTTTCCTGCACGTTTGCATCAGGGTGATTCTGACAGCAATTCAAAATACAGAGGGCTTCTTTTTAAATTTTAAACACATAAACAGCAGATATCGCTTCACACCAAAATGTCACAGAGTTCAGAACTAATGCATTGTACGTATAACATGCAAGTTTCTTATTTCACAAGTGAAAAGAAAAGGGCTAAGTGGACAATACAAGTGGCAGTAGTATTGCTAATGCTGTGTAGCACTAAAGCCCTAAGTGGCCTCTTTTCTGTGCGATGAGCCTTGTCTAGTCAAGACTTCCACATTACCACCAGCCACCCTTGCTGCCCAACCATTACTAATTTAGGAATCACATGAAATTCAAAAAAGAGGGGCAATTTAATTCACAATCTGCTCTGAGCAAGATATAATGGTGGAAAATTTCATCACACAGAGAATGACACTTTAACTAGATTATCTTTTGCTTTCCCACAGGGCAGCATACAAAGCAATTTGCTTGTGGGATAAAACAAGAAACATATTACTTACTAATCTAAGTCTTTAACCATTTAATGTCACCCTTCAAAATACTGCTAAACCAAACCCCCATTTTCTGCAGTGTTCCTTTCTGTCACAAGGCCCTGTAGAAATGCTGTATGCATTTTACAGCAACATATACCATTGTTTGTCAGGATTTCATTACTGCAATGTGTAAAAAGATTACACAGCATCTAAGTCAAGCTTCTTATAAAATTCAGATTTAAACAAATGTAAAAAATCAGAAGTGCACATCACTGTGGGTTGAGCATCAAGCAGAAGGTGGATCCTACAACAGCACTGAAGTAGGTGGGTGCTTTTTAACCAAATGGTTGAGCACATTTTTAGTCAATATACTTTATTGAGAGGAGTACCTAATGCCGAGTTCAGACTGCTTGATTTTCAAACTAGTCGGGTCACAGATCTTTTCACACTGCGTGACTATCTGGGGTAGCGTTCAGTCGCTGCTGTTTTCACACTGCATGATGGATTGGCGACAAGGGTTTTCACACCGCATGACTTTACCATAAGAAGAATCGCTTCCAACTTTGTCCTGGTCTGCAAACTACATCTCACAACCAAACGCACGCGAGAAGTGAAGCGAAGGAAACAACGCGAAGTCACGTCTACAAGACCGGAGTTCTCACGTGAGACTGGGATTCTATACATACTGCTATTAAAAATGCCTACTGATATTAAAAATGGTGGCCGCAAGAAGCTTACCATACACAGGGTTTCCCGCAGCACATTTCAGTTCAGGCAGCCCGCCTAAGCTTGGAAACCCTACCAACTTAACTAGACCGTCCCCCAAAAAAAAGAATTGGCTGCACAAAAGGCCATGAGCTGGTGATTTTGTTGTTTGAGCAACCTGCTAGCTAAGTTGCACATGCCTGTTGATTCGATATAATTGTTGAGCGCTCTTGCTCACTTTATTTATGTGCATTATTTACATGCTACAGTAGTTACTCTCGTTTAAAGGTGACATAGAATGATTGAACGTGGTATTTATCCTTGTTCTGTGATGTGACATGTAGACAAAAACATTTTTTGTTTGGGTCTGTAATGCTTTAGAAGCTTCCTAAAAACCTCTCTCAGACAGCTCTATTAGGGTGGGGGATTTTAAACAAGTGGTTTTGCACCTATTTGGCTCCCCCTACTGGCTTAACTTGCAATCTCATTACTGATTGGCTGACTTTGCTGCAACTCAAAAAATGTAGCCAATTACTAAGTGGAGGGGCAGTTAGATGCCTGTGATGTCATAAGCATCAGTTTTTCAGATTGGGACGTTTTCTGGCTGACATTTCTAAAAGAGGAATTTCTATGAGACTGAGATGTTTAGCATGTCTAGCACTTTTTGTATGTTTGTGAATGAAGAAAAACGATAGTGTGTGTGCAAATGCTGTCTATTTCCTTTGTATAATTGTTTGTAGTGAGGTGTCATGTCTAAATATTTTCACACGATTGCGCTGTTCTACGCAGACTGTCCACGCAATCTCAAATTTTGGGCTGCACGCGGATGGTCTGCGCGGATGACGAAAATGTGAATGTAACGTTAAGCCGAAATACTAGAGACGTCCGCGTATGCGCGCTGTCCGAATGATGTCTCTAGTATACTTTCGGCTTAATGGTACATTCACACGGGGCGAAAGCATTAAAGCTTGACAGAAGGCTTGTCTGAAGCGTGGCCAACAGCCAATCACAGTGGCCGCAGAACATGCTCCGGTCTTCCATAAACGTAATTGGCTGGCTCTGCCTAGGTTATTTGCATAAGGCAATCTGATTGGCTGACGCACGCATTGCCGCTTGAAAAGTTGAGAAATGTTCAACTTCTGCCGCAAGCAACGGCACTGACGCGGCGCCGACGGATCCACAATTCAGTTCGGCAACACATGATGTCACCCATTAAAAGTGAATGGGAAGCGTTAAAGCTTATGCCCTGTGTGAATGCACTGTAAGAGTAAACCATATTATGGACATACAACACAGTAAATTAAGGAAACCTATTCATTGGTTCAAGTTTGTTTATCATATGACACGTTGGGTGATTTAAATAATAATTGTACAACCTAGAGTATTTGAACTTGACACACTGAAACTGAAGAAAAGGCCTACATACACTGACCTGTAACAGGAAGGTTTGTATTTTAAGATGTGTTAAACCAAAACACAAAGGAAATTATTTAATATCAATGAGACATACCTGGCCAGTCCTTATAAGAGCCAGACTCCATCAACATATCTGTCTCCGACTGCAAAAGAAAACATAAAATTACCACTCGAATAAATCTATACATTTTAATGGTTTTATTTGTTGTATCTCTAGTGTGATCTGTAAGCCATGATTGTTATAGAATAACACGGTATAACTGTTACATGTTTAAAACACGTGAAACGTACTCAATATTGCTATCTACCAAGCAGAGAAATGTGTTAAAACACCACATTTTCAGTCAGTAATCCTTACGCAAACCCCAATATTGCTACCATAAGCATGTTTTCACGGGTTCTTCGACGGTTGTTGTCGTGGGATATGAAGTTAGATCAACTTTTGGTCAGTTCAATTGATGCTTTAAAAGAGCGCGAAAGCATTGCGCATGTGCACATGCTGGTATTTCATACCACGAGCAAAGTTCGCCCCCTAGTGGCAGTCGTAATGAACTTTCAGTTTGATTGTAAGTCTGTGCCAGCATGGAAGAGACGCTCGTTCCAGCACAAGAGCCTTCATTAATTCATTTCCTTATCAGTAATAAATCGTTTTAGAGGATTCAAGCGTTACTGATAAAGTTAAACAACAAAGGATTAATCATTTTCACCTCGCACGCACACAGGGTTTTGATTTATTATGGGCAAACTCCGACAGTCTTATGGAAACTTAAGTGCGACTGATTATAAATGTAGACACGGCTTTGGTCATAGTAAAAAAATAATCAAAGTAGGAAAGTAAGGAGCTTTAGGTCTAAATGCACAAAACAATATACAAAGCAAATATATTTAAGATATGAAGGGCAATGTATAAGCTAAAAAAAGTATACTGTATCAAGCTGGTTCAATATTTCTTTAATATTTACCTTCGATGGTTTATATCCGAATAACATGACCACTGCTACCTTAAAATCTTCTCGGGACAAATAACCTTTCCTGCCCAGATCAGACTGATGAAAAACCTAAAGAAACAACATGGATATTACATTTAGAGGTTTAACCATTTAATTTGACAACGATTTGTGAACACAGTGAAGACTCAATAACGTCAACTGTTATCGGGTGTCAAGTATAACACTACATGCAGATTGGGGAAACTATAATTTTTTTTAGAGATATGAACTTAACTTTAACTAGGCTAGAATCTTTTAACAATGAAGTTTGCAGTTGTATCATGAACCTGTTATGAGAATGGCGAATTAGTTTTGAGGGCTTCACATTACGCGACTCATCGAAGCCCGGATAGCTCAGTCGGTAGAGCATCAGACTTTTAATCTGAGGGTCCAGGGTTCAAGTCCCTGTTCGGGCGGAACATTTTTTCCGCAAAACAATATTAATTACACGTTAAAATTGTTAATGACAAAACCAAATGTATACGTTTACATTTTAAAATGTATATTTTAACATTAGTTTGCTTTAAAGCAAGGCTTAAAACAAAGGTAGCCTTAAATACCATATAAGCTTACCAAAGTTTCAGTCCTGTAACTTTAAAACTATTTTCCACAATATTGGTGGTGACATATCAACATTCATAACATCGTTTGTTTCCAGATATTTAACGTTAGCAAATATCTAGCAAATCTCTTTTACAAGCTTCATAAACTCACACAATCTCTTTTCTTTTTTTAACAAAATCAACCAGACTTACCGTCTCAATTTTTTTCCTGTCGGCATCGCTAATTTCTCTCCCAGTCTTAAAACTTGTCATTCTTCCAGAAATGACCTGAATTATACCAGATATAAATATCCGAAATATTCTGGAAAGTTTTAGATAATGTGCATAGAAACCACATCAACGGAACCGATTGGTTTTCAGCTCGCAGTACTCGAGACGCTGATTGGATACTAGAAACGTGTGTAAAAAAAACAAACAGGAAAAACAGTCGGTAGTTTCCAAAATAGAGGTCTTACATAGTTTTTAGTCTGCTACCGGTAAATTTTTTTGTACATTATTGTAAATTTAGTTAATGCAAGCCATGTTTTAATTTTAGATGTAATTTTTATCTAGATGTTATGTTAAAACTGTTTTCAAATTTAAGTAGAAACAATATTTTTCTTAACCCTGGTAATTGACATACTGTCATTTTTTATTTTATATAATTAATAAATAAACAATTATGAAGGTGTTTAATACTGTCAGTGAGATAAAAACCAAGGCAAACATCAGAATCAACAGTAGGTCGATAACTCACTGGAGCTTTTATTTTGAAAAACATTGTAGTGATTTGGCGCTGTTTCTACTACACATGGGGATTGAAACTTGTTTTTGCATGAAGAATGAAAACACAAGAACCTTTCTATTGACACAATTGTAGCAGTGTTATAGCTATATTTATACATCGCTTAGCGTCCTATATATAGCAGTTACGTTTTAGTTATTATCGTGTAACGTTATCGTGTACATCCATCTTCCCGTCTCCCTGTAAGTTTACATTTATTTCACATTGAATTACACACTGTCACACTGTTGTGCACAGTGTTTTTAATGGTTCATCAACTGTTCACAGAGGAAGTGTTTAACTCTTGTGCAAGACCCCATCAGTCTTGCATTAACAATGCATTTTCAGTAGACATACAGTATGTTTTTCTAATGTCCTATCAATGTGTGGTGGTCAGAGATGCCCATTTTAGGCAAAATCTGATAGCTCATGGCAGGTGAAAGTTATACTTTTTGCACAATAAATAAAAAATGCTGCAGCTTTGACCATGTTAAGAAAAAGAAAATTTTTTTGTGACCCACAGCAAAAGAAATGTCTCAGGAGAGTCAACATGGCAGGTGGAGTATATCAGATAGTGAAGAAGAGGACAACATCATACCCCCAACCCCTCAAAAACGCTCAGACACACCAAGTATTAAACCCAATTTAGAAAGCAAACCCAGTAAGATCACCACCATTCTTAAGCAAAAGCCGGAGCAAAGTCCTAATGTAAATGTAAACCTTAATGTTAAAGAACCGTCTGCTCCTTTCATCGTATCCGAAGCTAGACAAGCAGCACATGGGAACCAAATAAACCCTGTGAAATATGAAATCAAACCCTCTCCGGCTCTAAAGAGAAAGAGAGAGACAGATGAAGGGGGCTGGAACCTCTCCAGCAGTGATGATGAAGAAACCCAACCATCTGTCCCAAAAGATGAACCCAAGAAAGTTAATTTAAGTCCTAAAAAGAAGAAAACCGAACACACACGTCCTCCGAGCCCTCACGGCGCCTGTTATTATAAAGAAGAACCTGCTGATTTCTTCGAAACAAACTTGTCAATGAATGACATGTACCGCTTTTATTTAAACAAAGTCACTGGGATACAGAAAAAGTTCAATACCGGAGCACTGCATATCAAAGGTATGTAAGTATCTTTCTAATCAGGATTATATATGAGAATAATGTTGTGTAATTATTCTCCTATCTGTCTTCTTTGTAAATAGAGATACTTTCTCCTATGTTCGGGATGCTGAAAGAGTCTGTGCAGGTATTGTATAAGAGGATGAGATTACATGTATTAAAGCTACACAGTTTAATTTCTTGCTGACCCACCACTTTCTTCTTTTGTAGTTCAATTACTGCTTTGACATTCCATGGATGGTGGAGCAGTATCCTCCAGAATTTAGGTAAAATTGCATCTCTCCCTTACTAGCATTCAGCATTATAAGACTTTAAAGAAAATCAGTGCATTTGACATCTGGCACATGCAAGGACAACAACATTTAACTTCACTGATCGAATGCTAAAGCAATATTTTTTCTTCTTGTTTTTTAGGGACAAACCCGTCGTGATTGTTCATGGAGACAAACGAGAGGCCAAGGCTCGATTAATTGAGCAAGCCAAACCATATCCACATATTACTTTCTGCCAGGTTTGTTTTGTTATGGATCTCTCAAACTTTTTTGTTATAGTGAGCAGTTTTTACCACAACAGTTGCAATAAGCTTCTTATTCCACTAGAGGGAAGCATTAAACTTTATGGTAGTCTAAGGCAGGGGTTTTCAAACTTTATAATGCCAAGGACCCCAAATATGATGAATTCTTTGTTAGGGGACCCCCTACTTAAAATATAAATCTATTTTCTGTATAAAAAATATTACTAGATAGGTACATTTTCTGAAGAAAATGTGAAGTGGTGCCTGCCACGGCATATTTCGTGAAACAAAATATTGCAAAAAATGTTAACCGGCCTCAAAAGAGCCACCCCAATGTGTCCACGATGTTCTGATGCAGAGATATAGGCTTTGTTATTCCAGTGCCTTTGTTTGTTGGCTAGGGAGTGAATTGGCATCCACCAGTGATTGATTATACTTCAAGCCACAAGTGAAATGATCCAACTAGTGTTCACAAAATGGTTGCTAGGGCATTGCTTGAAACCTTCATGATGACCCTGAGAGACTGATTAGATGCCGGAGTAAAATGAGCCCACTTGTCATTCTGTAACACCGTTTTGCAGAAATGTTCCATAAAAAAGCCCTGTACGTCCTAGATATCATAGTAAAAAAGCCGCATTCCTTCACCATCCTTTCCTTCACCATATGTTTCTGTTGGCGATTTCGGACAGAATTTGCTTTCCAGGGGTACAACTTAGACCACATTTCGAGATATGTTCTTATAGGGCCTGCCAGCCTCTTTGAATGTTTTAACCCTTGCGGTTCTCTGAAATCCTTGCTCACAGCTATGACCTGTCAAAGTTTGCCGCAAAAGTTTACCTGTCAAAGTTTGGGTGTTTTTTTTGCCCACCTTTCGGAAATCCTACACCCGGTCGCTTATAAAAGTCATAGCACACCTCTCCTCAATAAGCTGGTCGATTTGAGCATATCTATGTTAAGATCCAGCAAAGATTTTGTCTCAAATCTTTGACTTCTTGGTTTAAAGGAGACATTTCGCAAGACTTTTTTAAGATGTCAAATAAATATTTGGTATCCCCAGAGCACATACAGTATGTGAAGTTTTAGCTCAAAATACCATATAGATAATTTAATATAGCATGTTAAAATTGCCACTTTGTAGGTGCATCTTGAGACAAAACAAAAGCACTGATCTATGTTAAGATATGCTGTTTTTAAATTAAGGCAGCTCAAACATGCATATTAGTCTGAGACTAGGATAAGTTTTGTTTATAAAGCAATGCTGAATGTATGTAGTTTCATTTGACTTTCTTATGCTTTTAACAGGCCAAACTGGACATTGCATTTGGCACACATCATACGTGAGTGTTTCACCTTTTATTTACTTTCCCTTAAAATAACTTGAACCGTGGGAAAGAAAAATGAGTTTTAATTATGTAAAATGCATTGTATAAACAATCCTATTTGTCCATAATCATTATACAGTACGCTTAAATGTAATCATTTATTATTCATTAATCTTCATTTACTGTATACTGTGTTAAGATTTGTGCCTGATGAGCAGTCAATAAAATGCATAGAGGATGTAGTACTTGAGCCGTTCAAGAGAGTATTAACCCCTCTGCAATTCATGTGGATGTGCAGATTATCAGCTGAGGATCTGTTTTGATGAGTAGAAATTAGATGTAAACAGGCACAGTATTGAATTTTAATGTGATGTATTCCTAAAGTACTGTTTTCTCTCCAAAGCATGTTTCATGTTTTATTCAACAACAGATTGAAACAGGATTGAGCATTTTTCTTTTACTTCAGAGGACCAAATTATATTGCTTATGTGTTATTTGATATTCATTTTAAGAAACAATAAAGAAAAGTGCAAAAAGATCAGCACTGTTATCTTTTACAAACATTTCCAAATTAAAAAAGAGCTTTCTCTTTATTTCAAGTATAATAATAATAAATGTTTTGCACAAAAGCACAAAATAGACTTTATAGACGAATACATGCTGTTCTCTTTAATTAATACAAAACAAAGCTGCAGGCTTATTCAGTGCAATGTTTCTTTTGTGCTGCTTGACATAAAAAACTCTTGCTTTTAGATAAAGCGAATGCTTTTATACAGGATAATTATGCTGCTGTGAATTGAGACTTGGTATATGTGTCTATAGTGTCTAAAGGTTGTGTTTTGTACTGGTTAAAAGCCTCAAATGAAAGAAAGTTAAATGATTAGTCATGGTTGCCTTTGCAGGAAAATGATGCTGCTATGGTACGAGGAGGGATTCAGAGTCATCATCCTTACCTCGAACCTTATCCGAGCCGACTGGTACCAGAAAACACAGGGGTAGGATGCTCAAATCACATGTGGAATGGGAGGACTAGATGCATGCTTTCACAGATAGCAAATCTTATTGCACTCACGCAAATGAATATACGTGGTGGTAACATTACACATGATGGTGCAATCAATTTAGAAATGGGCTCTTTACTTTGTTTTTATGTTGTGGTCTCTTTGGAAGTCGCTCATTTGCAGAGTGCAACAACATTTATTTTTATTTCTGTAATTGAAGCAGTGCATTTGCTAGTCTCCATGACACATTTGTCTGTTGCTATGACAACAGAGATGAGACACTCAGAGTAAATTGAAATTAAGCTGATGTATCCTAAATAGAGTGTTGAACTTTACGAATCAGAGTAAACCAATCATGCTGTTACAGTATATGATCATATTAAGAGTTTGGTTCCAAAACGAGATAACTATTTTAAAAAACTTGTTTGTGCATTCCAATTAATATCAATCAAACTGCATTTAAGCTTTCATAACTAAAAAAATACAGCACAATAAAACACAATTAAAACATGGTAACATAATAATAAACATGTTTTGACAAAAATTTTAAAAACAGTTGGAACCAAACTCTTCATATTTTACCTAAAATAGCTATAAATTAGCTGCTTGGAATAATTGATTTAATGAAGCAACGTTTTCGTAAAAAGTGCCATTAATAAAATGATTCTGCATAATGTTATATTACTATCAGCTAAAGATAGAAAAGTGTTTTCCAGGCGGGTCAAAGTGATTGCTAATGTATTCACAATAGCTTTTGAATATTAAAAGGTTTATGTTTATTTAGAGTGTATTGGGGGGGCACAATTTCATAAAACATTTTGTCCAGTAGACTTAACCTGGTGTCATAGGATAGGGCTGGTGGTTAGATTATTACCCGCATTATGCTGTGGACTGCGAGAAGGAAATTAAATCCCTAAATTAAGTACTTAATATTAAAACTCTTTGCTTTATACATATTCAAACAATTTCTCATAGTATATTAGGATAATTAGTCAACCTGCACTGCTAGTTTACCAAAGTCAGAATCAGTTTATCTTTGTCGAGGCCAGACATTTTAAACTGAGTGGATCTCTGTGAAATAGGGTGGACATGAATGTCTACTTTTAAATTACACAATTTTACAATATAGTGGTTAAACAGATTACATTACCTTGTTTGAGTCATGGATTGAATAATTTTTTGGATCAGCAAAAAGAGGAAATAAGGAAAATAAGATAAGAACAAATCTAAAAATGATATGCATATGAAAATAAAAAGTTACAAATTAAGTAAGGTCTAACAGTATTTAGGAACATAAATAGAATCAAATGAATTTTATTCTAGAAATTACATATAATTAATCTTTTTAAAGAAAGTGATTTTCCTTTTGTCTTCTCTTGTTTGGTTAATGCAATGACACAAACATTAATGGATTTCGGCCTTATCAAGACAAAATGAGCACGGATCCATATACTGACACACATCTGATTTCTTACTGAACCTGATTGGATTGTAGGTCTGCCGTAACATTTAACTGTGCCCTAGTAGTTGCAATGTGAGTTTGAAACAAGCACTTCAAAAGTACTCACTTCAACCCAGACCATGTCTGTAAACCGTATTGGTTCATATCTACCAGCATATTTCCACAGACCATCATTACATCTCTTTTTGCGGTTTTGATGGACTACACTACAGATCTCAGCTCTTAACCTTGTATTTAGTCTTAAAACATTCTCTTAAATAGTGAACAACTGCTCGTCTCGTGACATTTTCAAGGCTTGTACTGTAAGTAGCAGTAATACTTGCCTCCTTGCATGCAGCCAATTAAAAAGCAGAATGTTTTCTCAGTGGTGAAGGTGTTTGGACATAAATGTGTGTTGGCAGTGTGTGAACACAACCATCGTACAACAAAAATCCCCCCTTAAACCAAAGCAGTCTTATTATGTATGCTGTTTTGATTCTCTTGTTAATGTGATGTCGCACTGACAAAGTCTGGTGTCTGGTTAAAGGTATTTTTTGTATTTATTGTAAAGGCTCCGATCTGAATCCACATTGATTTCTTCTAATAGTCTCGGGAGGCTGTGCTTTAACCAGTCTGTTAAGACAATTCCTCACACTCCTCCAATCAGGGGTTATTGGACTTTGGAGCGCTGAGGTGATTTTAACATTTGTAAACATCTGTATTTACTTGTAGAATGCTAAAACCTTGATATTGCAAAAGCATTTTACATCTGCTGCGCTCAACATTTGGCACATGTGTGTTTTTTCAGATCTTTTGTACAAGATCACCAAGCATTTATTCAGCAACAACAAAACTTGTTTGAAAGCTGCAAATTTTTGCTGTTTTCATTTGTTACAGCTAGTGGCAGAGAAATGATACACTTTGTCTGTGAGAGATTTTCTTTGGCTATCTATGATGCGATGTCATTGAGAATACTGTAATTTTTCAAAACATCTATTTCAGTGCCTGTCAGGAGGAAGGGACATTTTGTACATGGTATTCAAAATGCTTCAAAGAAATCATTCCTCCCATAAATAAGAATATTATTATTATGTCCTCACCGTTGTCTCATTCGAAAACTATACTTGGTTATGCTTTTCATGGAGCACACTTTACAATGAGGTTGTGTATATGTAATACATATAATGATCTCATATATACAGTATATATATATATATATATATATATATATATATATATATATTTATTTATTTATTTATTTATTTATTTATTTATTTATTTATTTATTTATTTATTTATTTATTTATTTATTTATTTATTTATTTATTTATTTATTTATTTATTTATTTATTTATTTATTTATTTATTTATTTTAAGGGTCTGTTGAATGCTTTATTGTGATTGGCTGAGAAATGTTTCATGGGTGTTTCATGGGTGTTGATTATTTTTCTGTAAACCGCGCACCTAACCTTTTGAATATCTTAAAAATAGGCACCATAGTAATGTATGTGGTAACCGTGGTATAAGAGGAATAATTGATTGTCAATTATTCCTTACATATATACACATGCATATATATATGTATATACACTATTGGGTGGTTTCCTAGACAGGGATTTGCCATGGTCTGTAAAAAACGATGGATGACGCGACGTCGCTTCCTTCTATTGTAATGATTTGAAGCCAAAAATGTCCGATTTCTGGGGGCGCCCATGTTACGTAAAAATGTCAGTTTGGAGCTATGCCATGTGCTAAAGGAATCGTTTGTGGAGCCCGAGGCGGAGTCGCGGTATCAAACTTCAACCACGCCAATCATAACGACACCCATGTTTCTAAAGCATCAAATTACTAGCTAAAATAAAACTTATCAAAAAAATGAACAATTGAACATACACTCACCTAAAGGATTATTAGGAACACCATACTAATACTGTGTTTGACCCCCTTTAGCATTCAGAACTGCCCTAATTCTATATGGCATTGATTCAACAAGGTGCTGAAAGCATTCTTTAGAAATGTTGGCCCATATTGATAGGATAGCATCTTGCAGTTGATGGAGATTTGTGGGATGCACATCAAGGCCACGAAGCTCCCGTTGCACCACATCCCAAAGATGCTCTATTGGGTTGAGATCTGGTGACTGTATGGGGCATTTTAGTACAGTGAGCTCATTGTCATGAAATGATTCAAGCTTTGTGACATGGTGCATTATTCTGCTGGAAGTAGCCATCAGAGGTTGGGTACATGATGGTCATAAAGGGATGGACATGGTCAGAAACAATGCTCAGTTAGGCTGTGGCATTTAAACTATGCCCAATTGGCACTAAAGGGCCTAAAGTGTGCCAAGAAAACATCCCGCACACCATTACACCACCACCAGCAGCCTGCACAGTGGTAACAAGGCATGATGGATCCATGTTCTCATTTTGTTTACGCCAAATTCTGACTCTACCATCTGAATGTCTTAACAGAAATCGAGACTCATCAGACCTGGCAACATTTTTCCAGTCTTCAACTGTCCAATTTTGGTGAGCTTGTGCAGTTGTAGCCTCTTTTTCCTATTTGTAGTAGAGATGATCCTAGAAATGGTTGTGCGTGAAAATCCCAGTAACTGAGCAGATTGTGAAATACTCAGACCGGCCCGTCTGGCACCAACAACCATGCCACGCTCAAAATTGCTTAAATCACCTTTCTTTCCCATTCTGACATTCAGTTTGGAGTTCAGGAGATTTTCTTGACCAGGACCACAACCCTAAATGCATTAAAGCAACTGCAATGCGATTGGTTGATTAGATAATTGCATTAATGAGAAATTGAACAGGTGTTCCTAATAATCCTTTAGGTGAGTGCATATCTGCGTGATAACAACTACCTTAAAGGCGCAAAACTATCTTTTGGAAAAATTAATTGGAAGTGTAATTTTTTGTTATTTAGAGCTGACTCTCGTTCCTTTGCATGGAGAGGGTGGGGTTTATGACTTGTACTGCAGCCAGCCACCAGGAGGCGATCAAAGAGCCAGTGGCTTCACTTTTCAATATGTATGAGGCACACCCGGGATTATTTTAAAACAGGACTAGGCCTTATTATAGTAATATATAGGAAACTATAATTAGGAAATACTACTAGTTTTAACAAACATGTCTTACTAAAAACATTACTTGTGTGCATTTTGAGGCAAAACAAAGGGTACTGATGTATTTTAAGATATGGCAGTGCAATTTGTTTTTGTTTGGACAGTTCTTAAAAAAATTTTTTGTCTAGGTCTAGTCTAATCTTATTCTGGGAAACCGCCCCTAAATGTTTTAATGTTTCATGCCCTTTCAATTAGCTTTTCATTAGGAAATGGCAACACTGCTTGTATCTCTTTCACAGGCTGTGGATGAGTCCGCTGTACCCCAGGTTACCGGTGGGAAGTCCAGGATTAGCAGGGGAGTCTCCCACCAACTTCAAAAGAGACCTGCTGGAATATCTGGAAGCATACCGGGCTCCAGAGCTCGCTGACTGGATCGATCGCATCAAACAGCATGATCTGTCAGAAACACGGTAAGATGTTTTGCAAATGAAAGGTCCAGTATTTAAATATGTTATATTTAGGCTTACATGGAGAATGAGTGCATGTTAAGAGTAAAATGTGCCTGTATAAGGCAGGGCTGAGATCCATTTGTTCAATAATACATGTAGATCTATACATATATATCTAGATCTGTATTTAGAAGATTGGTACCTGACATACAAATGGAAATTGGTCCTGAAAACCTCTGTAATATGATTTCTAAAAAGTCCTCTTCCAGTAATCATGAACAACTGAAAAGGTAATGGAAATTAATTGGTACAATGGTACCATATTCAGACCTTTGACTAATGGCATTTAACAAAACGGTGCAATTCCGGGAAAAGATCATATGACGGACATGTAGACATCACTGGGAAACAAATCACAAAATACTCTTCAGCTCATTGATATTTATATATTTGTATTCATGCTGTCTTTAATCGTTTTTTTGTTTCCTTTTAAAGGGTGTATCTCATTGGTTCAACTCCAGGAAGATATCAAGGACCTGCCATGGAAAAGTGGGGCCATCTAAGATTGCGAAAGGTAATGGTTTTTTTTGTGTGTTTTTCTTGTCCACTGTGGCGATGCTACAGTTTTTCTTCTCGTTGGCAGGAGATTGCTCATGAAAGGAAGTGTTCTTCTGTTGAATTCCTTAGAGATTTTGACCTCATTCCTTTATTTGTTAAGGGAATTCAGATCACACAGTGTTAGGTATTGGATTGGTCTTGGCAAGAGTCAGAAATTGCATCAGGAGAAATTTGTTTCTGTACCGTCTACTAAAAGAAGTCATTGAATTATTGTATTAAAAAGTGGCGTTTAGAAAAGTGAACAATGACTGAAGAACGTTGAGCAGACTCATAACACGTTCTCCAGGATTATTGTACATTATTGTGGTTTTGTGACCCAAAATATCTCTTTTTGGGCTGGGTCACAGACAGAAAGGGTAAAGGGTAAAATACAACAATAAATTATAAATCTAAAAGAATATAGTTAGTAGAATATAGACGGTTTCAGAAGTAACCACATAAACAAAAGCTTTCATGGAACAAACATTTTAATACAGAATAAATAACTACAAAGTCCTTTTAGAGTAGTTTATTTTTGATAACAAGCTAAATAAATAACAAGTAGATTACCTTAGTTCATATTTGATATCTAAAGCGTTTAAAAAAACGACACTGAGCTAATGTTGCTGTGTAAAATGTGTACTATAATGTATACAAATGTAACTACAAAACGGCTGCCAAACCTTCCTTCACATAGCGGTGATCCATGATCGCCGTCTCCACTTGTCTTTAGTAAACCAAAACATTTGTTATTTTTGACGAGGTATTTGTTGCAGAGTTCATTTTAGCCACTAGTCAGACCATTAAACAAACAGAAACCGGAAGTTAAGTTCTGACCGGACGTTTGTAACCGCGACAACGCACGTGCGTCTGATGAAACCGTCTATAGTAGAAAATAAAACAACAAAAATATTATGCTTCTTAAAGTTTAAATGGGAGATGAAACACTTTACAGGTTTTGCTGTTTATTTTCTATGGTTGTGTGTCAAACCGAACAGATTTTGTTGGTACAAATTAGGCAAAGGCCAAAAGGTTGCATGGCATAAAAAAAAACATAAACATACCTTCATGTGGTTAAAAAAACTTTGCATGTTAATTTCTAAAAATGTATTGTGCCAACTGTAGTATGTTTTGTATAGTAAATTATTGACTTAATATAAAAAATATTAATGATATATTCAATGTTTGATTTTTGGGCTGTCAAGCAAGTAATCGCATATAAAATAAAAGTTTGTGTTTGCATAATATATGTGTATACATATATAAATACACACACATTCATGTATTTAAAAACATTTACATATGTATATATTTATTTATGTTTTTATATGTTTTATATTATATATATACATTTAAAAATTGGCAAATAGACGGTTTCAGCAGTAACAACATAAACAAGCGGCTTTTGTGGTCAACACGTAACTTACTGTAAACTCTGCTAAGAATAAATAACAACAAGTACTTCAAACGTAGTTTATTTATGTAACAAGCAAAATAAACAACACGTAGATTACCAAAGAAACCAAAACATTTGTTATTTTCGACGAGGTGTTTGTTCTCAAGAGTTTAGTTTCGCAACTAGTCAGACAATTAAAAAAACTGAAACCGGAAGTTAAGTTTGGACCAGACGTGTATCGGGTCACCGCACGAGTGTCTGATGAAACCATCTCTAAATAAACATTTTCTTACATTTAAACGTGTGTGTGTGTGTGTTTATATACACACCTAATAATAACACACAGTACATTCACACACATATTATGCAAACACAAATTGTTTTTGTATGCAATTATAAACATGCTTATACATTTTCCGGAGCTACCTGTGTAATGGTACTTCTTTTGCGGCGCATATTGAGTTTCTGCACGAGAGCGCCATCTGGCTTTTGGATGTTGTGGCATTTCACCATAATTCATTGAGAAGCATAACAAGCAGAATCGCATGATGTATCCTTACACCCCTAATGGTATGCAATATGATAATGCTTTAAGTTTGTAAAATATAAGTGTTCTTTCTGGGAAAAAGAAAGAATCACTGCAATTTCTTTGTCTCAACAGTCTTTTTGCTAACTGCATCATCATAATTATAATTTAAATATATAACTATATATTTTTTTTATTCAGCTATTGCAAACCATTGCGATTTGTAATATTTCTGTGATTTCAGTTTATCTTGCTGCCCTATTTTCCTTTTCATGGTAAACTATTTTGTGACTGCACATGTACAATGTACACTAAATCTCTGGTGAGAGCCATCGTGATATGGCTCTTTACATTACACTCGAATAAACATAACTCACAGTTTCTGTTCCTCGCAGCTGCTCCGCGAACACGCTCACCCCATTCAGAACGAAGAGAGGTGGCCTGTGATTGGTCAGTTTTCCAGTATTGGCTCTATGGGTCTTTATAAGACTAAATGGCTTGCAGCTGAGTTCCAGCATACCCTGAGCACGCTGGGGAGAGCAGAGAAATCATTACCCACCCCGCAACCACAGATGCACCTGGTGAGTGTTTGGTACAGGGCACCTGCTGAAACAATGTGTTTGTATCGCTGTTTGAATTAGGAACAACGTGCCCTGATGGGTTTAACACAGTCACATATTCCCCTAACAGCTTGCTTGTCTATCAGTTTTAATGAGCTGTCAATTGTGCCTCGCTTTTAATTAGAATAAAATCAAGAAGGGGGCGCAGAAGTGCGTATGTCTGTTTCTGCGTGTACCTAAGCATCAGTTTTTCATGTAAAATTCCTATGTGCTACAAAGTCTAAAATTTGTTGACGTCCCACATTTTTAATTAGCAATTAGTATTCATGGCATGTTCCTATTTTTATTACTCAAATGCTAATTTATGGCAAAAAGAAAAAAATGATTTCCTACAGTATGACGTACTCTCTTGTTACAGAGAATAGTTACAGGAATCCAGTCCTGTTATTTGCATAACAATATCTGCTCAGATGGGTGGACAGATGATTGATTTCTGTCTGATGCACCTATTGTTAAATGTCAGTGGAAAAGTCAAGACACAGAACAGAGAGGATGATGTCGAACCGCACCATTAGGATTTTAATCGCCATCCTAAAAACCAAAGACTTTATAATTAGCACCCCCCGTTGGTGTGACTCACTTTTTACAGTACCATTGAGGAGAGATGCAATTATGCAGAAATATGAAATGTAGGCATATAAAGAACGCGTACATGTTTGCAAAAAGTACTTTTCTATTCTGGTCACGGTCTCTGTTATGAGTAATACAGTTTCGACTAAACGAACCCAGATCGTTTACCCAGTAATGACTACATTGACAGATCCAGGGGAATGTACTGTATTACAAAAGATTAATTTAAAGGGGCCATGGCATGAAAATCCGACTTTTTCTATGTTTAAGTGCTATGATTGGGTCCCCAGTGCTTCTATCAACCTAAAAAATGTGAAAAAGGTCAACCCAGTTACTTAGTTTTGGTAAACCATTCTCTGCAAGCACATGAAAAAATAGGTCGTTGAAATTTGGCTCTCCTTATGATGTCATAAGGAGCTCTTATTATAATAATACCACATTTTTGGACACACCTACAAAGTGGCAATTTCAACATGCTATAATAAATGTGCTCTGGGGACACCAAAGATTTATTTGACATATTAAAGCAACACTAAAGCGTTTTTGCTCTTTGCTCCCCCTAAAGGTTGAAAGTGGAATTGTCCATTACCACTGTCGTAAATAATTTAGCCTACTGCAGCAAAGCTGGCTCTGATTGGATTGTAGGTCTGCCGTAAAGCAAGTTTTTGTAGTCTTTTGTGTTGCTTTAAAAAAGTCTTGTGACATGGCCCCTTTAATGCTGTCAGAGAAACACAGTAAAGGGCATTGACTCGACCTTACATGGTGTCACGTTAATACGACAAATCAGAGTAAAATCATGCCTGTTGGCACACATGTTGTCACACACACACACATACTGGATTGATCTACAATTGAATTAAATAACTGTAATAAATTCTTTCTATTAAAAACTAGATTTATCCATCTGTGGAAAATGTGAGGACCAGTTTGGAAGGTTATCCAGGTACTGATTGTTCTTTTACTTTGAGATTAAAATAAATTTGTCATGGCACCTGCCAACTGCTGTATGACAAGCCACTTTGCATGCTTTTATTCTTGCAGCTGGGGGATCTTTACCATACAGCATACAGACGGCACAGAAACAGCTCTGGCTTCACTCATACTTCCAGTAAGTTCTGTTTTAATATACTCCTATGCATAAAACCCCACTTTACACTCATCACCCTTTTTTAACATTACCATAAATTTTCTCCCGAAAGTGACTCTAAAGCAACATGATCCAACCAGCTGCCTTTCTCAAAACTCGTCTGACCCATAAATTGCTCCTTAAAATATTCACATGGCTTCTCATCGCTTCTCTCCCTCCGTTTTAAGTCATTATCACCATAAATAAGCTATTTTACTGGTCGCCTCAATTTCGCTAAGTGATCATAGATGTGCCCACTGCAAAGGAGATTCAATCTCAGTTCCTCTCTGGAGTGCACACTCAACACGTCGGCTTGGTAGATTTAAAACTCAGTTCGTGCTTTCGTGGCTGAATACTGGCAGTAATCAGAACTTCTCCATCTGCACGGTACGTTCTGAAATGCATCATTTATTCGCACCTGCGATTGCCATGAGATGCATCTTAGGGTGTCCTTGAACTTAGCGAAGATAAAATGTCAGGTGTGTTCTCTGTTTCAGTTCTGTTTCACAAGTTCAGTTACTAGAGTATTGAATTAGTAACGCAAAAGTCATGGGTGCGATCCCCAGGGAACACACATACTGAAACAGAAAAAGATGCACTTTAAAGGGACATTCCACTTTTTTTGAAAATATGCTAATTTTCCAGCTTCCCTATGGTTAAATATTTGATTCTTACCGTTTTGGAACCCATTCAGCTGATCTCCGGGTCTGGCGCTAGCACTTTAAGCATAGCTTAGCACAATTCATTGAATCTGATTAGACCATTAGCATCACGCTAAAAAATAACCAAAGAGTTTTGATATTTTTTCTATTTAAAACTTGACTCTTCTGTAGTTACATCGTATACTAGGATCGACGGAAAATAAAAAACTGCGATTTTCTAGACGGATATTGCTATGAACTATACTCTTAAACTGGCGTAATAATCAAGGACTTTGCTGATGTAACATGGCTGCAGCAGGCGTAGTGATATTATACAGTACACTGCCCGAAAATACTCCCCTTGGTTACTTTCAATTGCAGGGGACTATTTTCGGGCAGAGCGTAATATCACTACGCCTCCTGCAGCCATGTTACGACAGCAAAGTCCTTGATTATTACGCCAGAATGAGAGAATAGTTCCTATCTGCATAGAAAAGTGCAACTTTTAATTTTCCGTCTGTCTTCGTACACGATGTAACTACAGAAGAGTCAAGTTTTAAATAGGAATAATATCAAAACCCTGTGGTTATTTTTTAGCGCAATGCTAATGGTCTAATCAGATTCAATGGGGATTGTGCTAAGCTATGCTAGAAGTGGTACCGCCAGACCGGGAGATCAGCTGAAAATGAGTCACTTCAGCCAAATTCTTGCTAAATATTTACTACATATACTAAATATGATTTCTTTCTTTCTTTTGTGTTCTCTCTCTCTCTCCTTTCTCAATCCCTTCCTCTCCATCACAACAGTGGCTGGCATGCTGATGTTACCGGTAGGAGCAACGCAATGCCCCACATTAAAACATATATGAGGATCTCACCAGATTTTACACAACTGGCCTGGTTCCTTGTAACAAGGTTAGCTACTGCCAAAACATTTGTTTGCTAAACAGTAGGGTTGCACAATACATTTTTTGTTTGTTGCTGTCTTAAGGGGACATATCATGACAATCTGACTTTTTTCCATGTTTAAGTGCTATAATTGGGTCCCAATTGCTTCTATTATGCTAGGAATTATGAAAAGAGCAACCCAGTTACTTAGTTTTGGTAAACCATTCTCTGCAAAAATAGGTGATAGAAATCTGGCTCCCCTTGTGATGTCAGAAGGGGATAATACCTCCCCTTAATCTGCACTATCCAACCACAGCACTGCCATTTAGTGCAGAGATCAGATCATTTGAATTTAAAAGGACACACACAAAACAGCAAATTTTTGCTCACACCTAGTGAGTGGCCATGTTAAGATGCTATAATAAATGATCTATATGGTCTTTGAGCTAGAACTTCACATGTTTACTCTGGGGACACCAAAGGTTTATTTTACATCTTAAAAAAGTCTTGTGAAATGCCCCTTTTAAAGGAATAGTTAAAGTAACACTATGTAGTTTCCATGTAAAAATGACTTACAGCTCCCCCATGTGGTTGAAAAGCGCAACAGTGCCTGGTATCAGACACTCTCCTGCAGGCAGGGGGAGGGGCGGGGCTGTGTGCTCTATCCTCCACCGCCACTTTCAGAGTGTGCTTGTAGCAGCTAGGAGGCTGCTCAGGTTGCAGCAACAGTACAATTTGTCCAGTTAAAAGTTGTTCTATCACTGAAACAATTTTAGAGACATTATTTAAAGGTAAAAAAAACTACATAGTGTTGCTTTAACCCAAATATTCTGATAAAATGTATCCTTTTGGTACCAATGAAAATAATAATTAGTTAAAATAATCCAGCTCATTTAAGAAGATCACTATCACAGTTTTGTCTAAATAATCACAATAACTTGTGTTCTGTTGGATGGTGCAACCCTACTAAACAGTCAAATATAAAGAAATATACATTTTAATCCATAGTTAAATAAATATTAAAAACAGATCTTCATGATTACTTTTAGTTTTTTTTGTTAATGGTACATGTATGAGATTGAATATGTTGCATTCTGATACCAAGCAGAATGAGATCAGCATCATTTCTGCTCCTTTGTTCCTTAGAGAGCTGCTCATAGCTCGCAAAATCTGGCTCTCGGCAGAAGGCAGACTTGTTTCTCTCTGATCTATGTCAGATTTGTATCTTCTGTACTGTATTGAGCATAGTGTTCCACTCCAAGATGTCTCTCTGCCCCATAAAAACATATTTGTCTAACATATGCCTAATATGTTTGATCAAGATTATATTGTATTGTCTCATTGGCAGTTTCTTAGCTGCAAAACCATAACCGATTTCCTTTAATGTCACCACAACGTGTGTATCTTTGTTCATAATGGGGGGTTTGTTGGCTGACAGCATAGACTTTGGACCATTAGCGGGTTTTCTTAATACTCAGCTTTCACAGTCAATTGAAAGAGTTGACTTGTTGGAAGAGGATAAAAGTGCCAACTGAGTTATAAAATCATGCAATGACTAGGGAGAATAGCACTATTCTATTAGATTATCTTTCAAATTAGGCCTAAGATTAGCATAGGCTTAAGTAGGCTACAGCGTGTATTTTGGCTAGTGTGAAAAATGAAAAAATAATAAATGAGTCTAGTTTTCAATTTTAAAATCCACCTATGAGAACAATACTGTATGCGATCTGTTATGCCAGCAGAAAAATGATTCACTTGGCCAATCTTTCAACACAGGCCAGGCCATTGATTTACATCTCCAGCTTGTATGAATGGTCTTTATTTCTGCAATATGTCTCAGACCGGCGGCTTTAATTGCAGTGGAAGTGCGCAGGGAGATCGGGGGCCGTAGGTCGGTCGTGTCATGTGCAGCGATGAGTAATTCAGCCTTCTTTAATGTAGATTAAAGCCTGGAGTGGATATGAAGCCTTCAGGCATAGCCTGTCAACTCCTAAGTCCAAAACACATTAATTATTCAGTTTTCAGAGAGTCTTATTTAGCTTTTATTTTTATTAAAACGTATTTTTGCTTATTTTGCCTGCCGGTGTCCTCCACAGTGCCAATTTGTCAAAAGCTGCCTGGGGTGCGCTGGAAAAGAACAACACTCAGATAATGGTGCGTTCCTATGAGCTGGGAGTTCTCTACTTGCCTTCAGCCTTTGTGAGTATTGTGAATCTTGAGATCATTATAAAATTGCATGGCTTTTCTGTATCACTGTATCTTTTCTGTAACACTCTAAAAAAATGCAGAATTGTTTTAACCCATGGTTGGGTAAATATGGTGGGAACCAACCTTTATCAAATATCCATATTTGTCCAGCTTTTGGGGTAAAAACAATTGGGTTTGTCCTTATTTTACATATTTTTGTAATAGAGCATAGTACTTATAATGCTAAAGTCACAGGTTTGATTCCCAGGGAATGCATGAACTGAATAAGTGTAAAGCCTGAATGCATTGAAAGTCTTTTTGGATAAAAGCATTTGTAAAAAAGTGTAGAAAATAAGATTTAAAGCTGCCTGCTAAAAATTATGCAAAGACAACTTCATGAGATGTTTGTGCATGCTTTCTAGTCATTTCAACACAATCTCATCACAATTCATTATCAGTGTTGGGGGTAACCTTTTTTTATTATAGCAAATTGATCAAAACTATGAAACAATAGTCAATACTGAAGAAATTTATTAGTTTGTAGAATTATATCGGGGATAGAAATTTTGGTCCTATCGCCCAGCCCTAAGTACATTTCATCTTAGGTGGCAAAAAGTCTATAACTCTCTGACCATATGGTGTCGGCGAGTTCACCGTCCACAGAGTCTCCTCACATTTCTCTGTCTGGGTGTAAATACTGTAGATAATGTCTTGGAGAACATCTCTCTCTTTTCTCCATATGTAGAGAGAGAGCTTTTGTGTAGCGCTCACATACTCGCGGGGTAATTTGTCCTTGTTGTCAGGGTAGTCTTAGATTTACTTCAAAAGTTGCTAAGCAACAGTATGGTTCAGTTCTCTTTCCGTGGAAAAAAGATGGGGAAAGCATGAGTTTGAAAGAGGATTGTGAGAGGTTATGCTCTCTTATTCAAAAGAGATGTGTTGTTTGTTCGTGGCCCGAAGCCTCTTTGTTTCACGTTAATACAATCTTGTTTATGTCACGATCAGTTTTAGCTAGAAATCATTTATGAATAACTGTGAGGTTTTTAAAGCAGTATGATAATGATGACTGAATTATTCGTCTCCCATGGATCTTTGAATAGAGTTTTGTTACAGTATAATGCATCCAAAATTTGCCAATGATTATAAACCTGCAGTGGTTATTGAGGTATATGAATGGCTTACATTTCTTCTGTTTACTTAGCACCATATTGTTAGATTATTTTTAAAATATTTTTTAGATGAAGAGCTCAGTTGCACAAGCCGCTAAACACCACCTCTGTCAAAAATTAGATAATGATAGTGACAGAATGCTCTCGGCATGTATTCTATGACCATTAAATACTTTCACTTCAAATCCGCATAACCCAGCCTCAGGCCATTCTGAAATACCTATCTGAAATAATATTTGTTAAATGCCATGTTGAAGACCTTAAAGTGCATGGAAGATGGATGTTAAATGACTGTGCATCACATTCAAACTTGGGTCCCTTGTGAGTACTTTGACCTGAATACAACCCACATTAGGGGTGTGAATCGTCACTGGTCTCACGATTTGATTCAATTACAATTATAAGCCCAACGGTTCGATCAGATATCACAATGCTAAACTAGCTTCCGGTAATGGCGCCATCTTGGACTCACGTGATTCACGCAAGAGTTTTAGCGTAGTGAGCATTCGTTGCCATGGGTACACTGCGTAAGTCCAAGATGGCGGCGTTACCGAATGCTAGTTTATAAAGTTTGATATCTGGATATTCTTCTTATAAAATCACACCGATTACTTGCAGAAAACCTTTATTAACCCATTGGAGCTATGTGGATAGCCTTTCTGAAGGATGAATGCATTTTTTGCTTCAAAGTGAGAAGTTGTACTCTGATCCCTGTTTTCTCCCATTATAAGCTTGGAAAAGTGAGGACATTTACTAAAATAACTCCAAATGTGTTAGTCTGACAGATTATGTACATATCTATCATGGATTGCTTGAGGGTGAGTAAATCGTGGTAATATTGATATTTGCCTGGACTCTGGAGTATCACTTTAGGTTGGAGCTGTCATTATTGTTGCGCTTAAGTTACAAATAAGGCAACCTGGTGGCTATTAAAGTTATTTTTTACATCTGTAGAGGTCATGATCTGTACTCTTTATAATGAGGCACTTATGGTTTCTCGCAGTGGTGCTTTAATTAAAGTTTCTGAATCACATTTTTCTTTTAAATATTCTTGGAATTTCTCTTCTAAAAGTTCCTGCAAACCCATTTGACTGTAAATTATGTCTTCAGTACAACATCACACTAAATCTTAAGTTACATTGTGTCATTGTGCATCCATTGAGAGGGTTTAATTTTGTTTTAGTGACCAGACCAGCCCTTACTAGTAAAACCATTCAGAGTTCCTTTATTAAAATAAAGCCAACATCTTGTGCCATTTTCTTCTTGTACCAGTCATGATGAGTCATTTGTTCTTAAGGGGATGTTTTAGTTCCTTTTTGTCTTTATTCTTCTGTTATCTGGCTGATTTATCTCAAACTGTCAAGGTGATTACAGAAACATAGAAAGAAAGAAATGAAATAATGTATAATGAAGCACCATTATAAAATAATAAGAATACATATCATATATCTTGACATCTACTTTTTAAACAAACTATTTGGCACTTTTAATAAAAGTTTTTTCAGTAATATAATTGTTTATAAAAAAAAACAGTTTTTTATGTTGCATGTACAGTCTTGTTCAAAATAATAGCAGTACAATGTGACTAACCAGAATAATCAAGGTTTTTAGTATATTTTTTATTGCTACGTGGCAAACAAGTTACCAGTAGGTTCAGTAGATTCTCAGAAAACAAACAAGACCCAGCATCCATGATATGCACGCTCTTAAGGCTGTGCAATTGGGCAATTAGTTGAAAGGGGTGTGTTCAAAAAAATAGCAGTGTCTACCTTTGACTGTACAAACTCAAAACTATTTTGTACAAACATTTTTTTTTCTGGGATTTAGCAATCCTGTGAATCACTAAACTAATATTTAGTTGTATGACCACACTTTTTTAAAACTGCTTGACATCTGTGTGGCATGGAGTCAACCAACTTGTGGCACCTCTCAGCTGTTATTCCACTCCATGATTTTTTAACAATTCATTCACATTTCTTGGTTTTGCTTCAGAAACAGCATTTTTGATATCACCCCACAAGTTCTCAATTGGATTAAGGTCTGGAGATTGGGCTGGCCACTCCATAACATTAATTTTGTTGGTTTGGAACCAAGACTTTGCCCGTTTACTAGTGTGTTTTGGGTCATTGTCTTGTTGAAACAACCATTTCAAGGGCATGTCCTCTTCAGCATAGGGCAACATGACCTCTTCAAGTATTTTAACATATGCAAACTGATCCATGATCCCTGGTATGCGATAAATAGGCCCAACACCATAGTAGGAGAAACATGCCCATATCATGATGCTTGCACCTCCATGCTTCACTGTCTTCACTGTGTACTGTGGCTTGAATTCAGAGTTTGGGGGTCGTCTCACAAACTGCCTGTGGCCCTTGGACCCAAATAGAACAATTTTACTCTCATCAGTCCACAAAATGTTCCTCCATTTCTCTTTAGGCCAGTTGATGTGTTCTTTGGCCAATTGTAACCTCTTCTGCACATGCCTTTTTTTTACCAGAGGGACTTTGCGGGGGATTCTTGAAAATAGATTAGCTTCACACAGACGTCTTCTAACTGTCACAGTACTTACAGGTAACTCCAGATTGTCTTTGATCATCCTGGAGGTGATCATTGGCTGAGCCTTTGCCATTCTGGTTATTCTTCTATCCATTTTGATGGTTGTCTTCCGTTTTCTTCCACGTCTCTCTGGTTTTGCTCTCCATTTTAACTCTTTCCCCACCATTTACGAGATATCTCGTCAATTAAGAGAAAACGCTTCCCCGCCAATGACGAGATTTTCTGTCTTTCCGTAATACCGCTATTTTCCACCAGGTGGCGCCCTTCCGCAACTTTTTAAACCCGGAAGTATTGCCCTATGGCAAGCTGCTGCATGTCCGTGTCTGTTTTAAAGATCGCTCTGAATGGGATCTCTATGAAAAGTCCGTCAAAAAAATTGAATTATCTCTGCTTTTTGCTCAAAATATGGTGTTTTTGCAAAAACCTACCCATATTCAAAAGCTGATTGCAAAAGAACCACTAAAGGTAGGATGAAACGGTTTTTTTTGTTTGAAAGCAGAGAGTCTGTTCTTTCATTTGGTATTTGGTATGTATGTTTATACATTTAAAGAAGAAAATTTTCTGGAAGGCATTAAACTTTGGTGAAAATCATGAAAAACGCTGGCGCTGGCTGGCAACTTTTTTTAAAAACGCTGGCGGTGAAAGAGTTAAGGCATTGGAGATCATTTTAGCTGAACAGCCTATCATTTTTTGCACCTCTTTATAGGTTTTCCCCTCTCCAATCAACTTTTTAATCAAAGTACGCTGTTCTTCTGAACAATGTCTTGAACGACCCATTTTCCTCAGCTTTCAAATGCATGTTCAACAAGTGTTGGCTTCATCCTTAAATAGGGACCACCTGATTCACACCTGTTTCTTCACAAA
Organism: Misgurnus mizolepis; assembly: GCA_025389145.1. Classification (NCBI taxonomy): domain Eukaryota; kingdom Metazoa; phylum Chordata; class Actinopteri; order Cypriniformes; family Cobitidae; genus Misgurnus; species Misgurnus mizolepis. The sequence goes on along the minus strand of JAIFKI010000001.1, from coordinate 51,660,079 downwards.
ATTGATGACCTCAGTTATTGAATGCCACACTGCTATTTTTTTGAACACACCCCTTTCAACTACTTGCCCAATTGCACAGCCTTAAGAGCGTGCATATCATGAATGCTGGGTCTCATTTGTTTTCTGAGAATCTACTGAACCTACTGGTAACTTGTTTGCCACGTAGCAATAAAAAATATACTAAAAACCTTGATTATTCTGGTTAGTCACATTGTACTGCTATTATTTTGAACAAGACTGTAACCAGGCCTAAAATTTAAGCACAATTTATCTTTTTTAACAGTGACAGCTGAGATTCTGGAAAAAGGATTATTTTGAATGTTATTAAAGGATTAGTCAATTTTCTTAAAAAAATCGAGATAATTTACTCACCGCCATGTCATCCAAAATGTTGATGTCTTTCTTTGTTAAGTTGAGAAGAAATTGTGTTTTTTGAGGAAAACATTCCAGGATTTTTCTCATTTTGGTGGACTTCAATAGACCCCAACACTTAACAGTTTTAATGCAGTTTAAAATTGCAGTTTCAAAGGACTCTAAGCGATCCCAAAGGGTCTTATCTAGCAAAACGATTGTCATTTTTGGCAAGAAAAATAAAAAATTTGCACTTTTAAACCACAACTTCTCTTCTTCCTCCTGCTGTGTGACGAGGCAGCGCGACCTCACGTAATTGCATAATGATGTTGAAAGGTCATATGTTACATGAAACGCACATTTGAGGACCATTTTAAACAATAAACTGACACAAAGACATTAATTAGACATTAATTAGTATCATTCCGGGCGTAGTTTCGCATACGTCATCTGTGACCTCTTGACGTGATGGCGTATTACGTGAGGTCACGCTGGCGCGTCACCGGACCCACGGAAGACGAGAAAGTGTGGTTTAAAAGTGCATATTTTAAATTTTTCTTGCCAAAAATGACAGTCGTTTTGCTAGATAAGACCCTTATGCCTCATTTGGGATCGTTTAGATTCCTTTGAAACTGCAATTTTAAACTGCATTAAAACTGTTAAGTGTTGGGCTCCATTAAAGTCCATTAAAATGAGAAAAATCCTGGAAAAAAACATAATTTCTTCTCGACCGAACAAAGAAAGACATCAACATTTTGGATGACATGGTGGTGAGTAAATTATATGTATTTTTTTTTTTTTTTAAGAAAATTGACTAATCTTTTAAGGACTTTCAAGAACTATATTATAAACTGTAAAACCCAACAAGTTCAGAGTACTAAAAAATTTTGTGTTTTTATATAGGATGATTTTACGTAGAAGACAGTAAATCACAAAAATGACATCAGCCAATACCCATCTCTTTAATAATATTGTGTCTTTTGGGTGCTGATCTGTACCCTACTATTTTTGAGAAGTGCTTCTATGTTAGGGGCACTATCTGACTTTTCCCATTAACCACAAATAACAAGAAGGTGTCTGTGGCCACCTAAATCTAAGTGATCTATTTCCCACTGCCCTTTAAATTTCTTCAGTCCGCTCCATCTTCATGCCTGACACACTGACTTTTCAACAGGATGCAGGATGAGAGAATGCATTGTGGTCTCATTACAGTGTGATGACCACTTTGATGTGTGGCCCACTTTTATAGTCAATAGGCTTTATGCCCAACTGCACTACTTCCTGAACTTCAGCCAGCTCCTTGTTTCCTGTCTGCCATTATTGGACAAACTGATTAATCCAGGTGTATCTGATTATTATTGTTGTGACTACTTAGGTCAGACACAACTGGATTTATCAGTTTGTCCAATAATGGCAGACAGGAAACAAGGAGCTGGCTGAAGTTCAGGAAGTAGTTCAGCTGGGCATAAAGCCTACTTATAGTATAGTTGTGGCAGACCTTAACGGCAAATCATTCTGGGTTAAATTAAATGGAGCTCTACTCGGGAAACATTACTTTACAGAAGAATGATCAAGAATTTCATTTTATTAGCTGCATGTCTTTGATATTCTTAGTAAATTCATTCATCATTAATATGTTTTATATGCCTTCCCGCTGTCTGTGTAGAACATGAGCACATTTCCAGTGGAGAAGGACGTGTTTTCTGGCTCCGCCTCCTCCAAAGGCTTCCCTGTGCCCTATGACCTTCCACCTCACCGTTACTCCAGCAAAGGTAAGATGAGACCCTTTCCTAAAAAGAAGCGTCAACATGACATTTTTGTCATCAAAAGACCTAAAAGACAGCTATGCGTTGTACTGAGGGAGGCGTCCGTATCAACATTAAAAATGTTTGCCAAATGCAAAATACACTTTGATGAAAGGTTAATCTTTACTTTGAAATTCAACATTCAAATGCTCATTCTGGACATGCTCTGCGAAAATAATTGCACAATGCAAAATGGGAATGAAAGGTTGTGTCTGTGCCAGTCAGTATCCAGTCTGAGTAAATAGATAAGATGAAATAAATAAAGTCTCGGTTACATTCTGCTTAATTATGGCTGCCCGTCTTTTAATGAGCGGGTTTGTCAAGTGTGCATTATTATACGCAATGAGCGAGATGTCCAAAGACGGTTCCATGTGATGGCTGAGTGTTTCCTTTAATTGCTGACAGCAATAAAGAGCAAGTGGTGTGCATGATGCATTTAATTACCAATCCATTTCTGTTCTCAAAACCATCAAACGGGATTGCTAATGCAGAAGAAAGTCAGACACTGGCAAATCATGCATACAAAAGCATTTATGCAAATGTTGAAAAGATTAATGGGATTTATTAAACAATGTTCAATATTGATTGACTAAAGCAGGCGGCGTTTGAGAGCATATGACTGATGAATCTAAGATTGGCAGATCACACATGGAATCCAAAAACTGGTGGAAAACTTTGAATCTATAAACAACCTAAAATATATGTTACTCTTTAAACACACAGTACTGTGCGATGGTCTTATTTATCATTTGTTTTTAATGCAAAAAGAAAATACAGGAATTTTTTGATAAAGAGCTGTGAGCTTATAATTATTTTAATTTTCTGTGAGCTCCCCTAACACTTAAGAGATAGCAGGGACCTGCAGGCTCTCTTAAACCTAAATGAGATGAAAAAATGAAGGGTTGCCAATTGGAAATTTTCCTAAATATTTCCAAACTTTGCAAACTAAATTTTAATCTAATGACTTCAGGACTTTAGTCTCCGCAAAAGAGTTCAAGATGTCTCACACTAAATACTGAGTTTTGCTACAAAAAGCCATTTTGTTCTTAAATTTTGTGGATTTTTTTTACATTTTGTGTCGATATTTCCTCTACTTTCTGAGTCCATGCCACGCGCATTCAGGTCCAAGGAAGAGTCACAAATGTTCGCACAAAGTGAAACACACAAACCTTCTCATGTGAGGAATAGCATGCAATGCGAATGTTAAAGGGATAGTTCGGCCAAAAATGATATTTAACCCATGATTTACTCACCCCCAAGCTGTCTGAGATACATATGTCCATCGTTTTTCAGACAAACACATTTTCAGATATTTTAGAAAATGTTTTAGATCTTTCAGTTAATTAAATGCGAAGTAACGGGGTCCACGTCCTTCAAGTCCAAAAATTGTGCATCCATCCTTCACAAAATAAATCCAAACGGCTCCAGGATGATAAACAAAGGCCTTCTGAGGGTAATCCGTATATCCATATTTAAAACTTTATTAACGTAAATAACTACCTTCCGGAAGCGCCGCCATCTTAGACTCCTCTGTATTCAGGAGAGAGTATTATCGTAGTGTACGCACTTTTCTTAGTGACGTATGACAAATTCGGAAGGGCGGGGGCACAGAGCAGCAGCAGAGTAGCCTCCGTAAGCTGCGTAAAGCTCTCATCTTGAATGCGGACACGACTAAGATGGCGGCATTACCGGAAGCGAGTTATTTTCGTTTATAAAGTTTTAAATGTGGATATTTCTACAACAAAACTGCGCAGATTACCCTCAGAAGGCCTTTGTTTATCATCGTGGAGCCATTTGGATTTATTTTGTGAAGGATAGATGCACATTTTTTTGGACTTGATGGACGTGGAAGCCATAACTTCACATTTGATTAACTGAAAGATCCAAAACATTTTCTAAAAAAACTGAAAATGTGTTCGTCTGAAAATGATGGACATATGCATCTCGGACGGCTTCAGGGTGAGTAAATCATGGGTTTAATATCATTTTTGGCCGAACTATCCCTTTAATGTGATGATGATAATAACCATCGCCAACTATCGTCATGAAAGCCTGCTATTGGCGATATGTCTGACGGTCATCGATACATGATCCTATTGTCTATCAGCTCAGCACAACCCTGTCATCGATCTCACATGCTGACGATAGGACAATCTCAAAATGGGGCATATTGCCCAACACTATTCCCAATGACGAGTTTTTACAGCAATCCGTATTTCCACTATTATCCACCAGGTGGTGCTCTTACCCAACTTATAAAACCCAGAAGCATCCACTAAAGTCTTTTACAAAAATGCAATTATCTCAGGTTTTTGCTCAAAATGCTAACAAACCATACATTAATGAAAGCTTATTTATTCAGCTTTCAGATGATGTAATAACATCAAAACAACATGAATAATACTAGTCAACTACCCATATGCCAAAATGGGCAAACCAACAGCCTGCTATTGCCACAAATGATCTTTTTGGTCATGAGTCAAGTATACTGTAGTTTAGTAAAACTGTGCTTTGTTTTGACTGACAGCATAATTGCAGCTGAACTCAACTATAGCCTGCAAGACACGTTGATGACACTAAATTAACTCATTATCATCTGCTGGGTAATTACAGTGCTTTATGGCTTAGACTCTAACATGAAAGTACAGTGTTTGTTTTTGCAGCAATGCATTCAAATGTGTGCAGCTTTGTTCTGCTGTCAACAGAAAAGAGACACGAGCAAAGACATGATGTTAAAACATTGAATTGTTCTTAGTATTAGAAGAATCCTCATTGGAAAAGTGTCGGATTATGTGGTCTTTGCCTAATTTTATTTATAGCATAATTGTTTATGTAGAATAATATTGATATGATCGAGCTATGCATTCAGTCCAAATCCATTAATGCAGAAAACCGGTTCTGTCTGTCATATCTTTTGAATTCAGCTGTGAATAACCCAAGCTCATAGAAAAGGCTTTAAGAAATGTCATTCCTTTATTGAAAGTGTCATGATATTTAACCATGACTTCCAGAGCACTTTTGAAATGCACAGAGAAAAATAAAACCTGTTATGTTGACATACCGAATATACCGGAGAAAGCAAACAAGTGATTTCTGTCATGTTTTCTTCTTTGTTTTAAGATTGCTGGTATGTTTTTACTCTGTAGCTGAATATCTGACACACACGATAACATGGAGAATCACCAGCACTTATGTCGGTCTCTGTCAAAGACTGTTTGATTGCTCTATCGTGTAATTGCATAGAGAATCCTCCTGCCCTCGGTGCCACATTCTTGTAAATGATGATAACAGCGTTTTGGGTCCTGCCCCCGATGCGGCCGTCTGACGACCTTTAATCACGGTAAAAACACGGTCACAGTAATCGATTGTATTATTGAAACTGAGGGTGTCATCGGTTTATGAACTCAGGCAGAAGACCTGGTTGCCATGGCAGCATAGGTCTTTGATAACAAAGGCCAGTGATGTTATACCCTTCAACCATGAAGTGGGATGAACGGGCAGAGCCTGAGGATAAAGAAAAATAGGTGGTCTAAGCTTATTAGGATGTGTCTATGTTTTATTAGCACTTGTATTGATTATGTTGTACAATAGGGTTTTATTCCTTAATATTAGTTAAAGGGATAGTTTTTAATTACCTCATGATTTATCCACCCGAGGTACATTTGTCCATCATCCCTTAGCGTAGACGAACACAATTTGAGTTATTTTAGTAAATGTCCTGTTGCTTTCAAGCTTTATAAGAAAAAAGGGTTGATGACTTTCAAGCCCATAAAAGGGCATCAAACAAGTAATCCACATGGCTCCATGGGGTTAATAAAGGCCTTCTTAGGCTAGTCGATGTGATTTTGTAAGCAAAATATCCATATGTAATACTTTATAAATGAAAATAACTAGCTTTCGTTAGCGCCCAATGGGCATTCACCAGAGAGATTCAGCGTAGAAGTGTTCTACACAGTAGCGTACGATACACGAAGACACCAAAACAATTCCAGTCACGAATAAGAAGTCGAAAAAGATTTTAATGAAAATGGCAGAGGATTTCGATACAAGACAAGAGGATAATGAGTTAATCCATATCTGTAGCTAAAACAACCCACAACGTTATTTTCACCAGGTGTTACCTACAAAAATGTGAATGTAATGTCTGTGACGTCACCCATAGGTTTTTAAAGAGCTTTATTGAAGCCAATAGTGGGCGGAGCCTGCCATTGTCATCTTAGGTGTGCGTCACCATGCATCACTTGCGGAAATCCAAAAATGGGTAAACAGGTAAGACGTGGGTGAAGCTGAGGTGACTGGTTGCTAAAGCCAGGCTAGCTGGACAGTAGTGGCAGTCAAGTGGCCACGCCCTTAATTATGCAGAACTTTAAGGCTTAATATAATTTAAACGGATGAGTTACAAAAAATTCATCCCTTACAGTTGTCATGAGGGGAAAATTTAGCTATATAGACCAAAAAAAAAATTGTACCAGGCTGTAACATATTATTTTCTGCAGTAAAGTTTGGCCATTTTAACATGGGGGTCTAATGGCGCTTTTCCATTTCATAGTATCCCACGGTTTAGGTCAGGTCGGGTCAGCTCACCTCACTTTGGCTTGGTTAGCTTTTTTTATCGAGTTTCGTAACACTTTGGAGTGGGAGGGATTATAGGCGTGTCGTTATATATTTGCGCTGCCTACTGCTGTGACATCATACAAGTAAGAGCGTTGTTGGAATGCTTGCTATACATTCCCATACATTCATTTATTTCTCAGTCCGCCACAGACTGCAAGTCTGGAAAAAACTGGTGTTCCTGATTCTCAACCTTTGGATATTTTCATTGCTAGAAAGGAGTTTGGGAACTTACAGCAAAGCACAGATGACAACATGTTTACTTGAGAAAGCGCTAGCTAGCATGAAGGTAAAGCTAATCTTTTACATTATAGCGATGACACTGGTTGTGACGATTCTCTCAGACCAATCAGTTTTCGTGTCATGTTTTGGTATCAGCTCAGCTTGCTTGGAACCCCAACCGAGGTGGTACTTAAAAAAAAAAAAATATTGGGTATTACGTACTGCACCCAGTGGAAAAGCCTTATTTCTGAAGGCATTTATTAACCCCCTGGAGCTGTGTAGATTACTGCTTTCTACCATTACAAAGCTTGGAAGAGCCAGGACATTAAAATAACTCAAATGGTGTTAGTCTGAAAGATGATGATGGTGAGTAATTTGTGGTAATTTTCATTTTTTGCTGAACTATCCCTTTAATGCACGTGTTACATGAACTAACAAAAAGCAATTTGTTATTATTAGTTAATAAAGTTCATTGAGCATTCACTAATGATAACTAATAAGTAACTCATAATAACAAATGGAAACTTATTTTAAGGTGTTACCCATATATTTTAGCTAAAATAACAACTAACAAACACTATTCAGGGTGTCCGTGGGTCCTTTGTGAATCTGGGGGGAAATTCAAGGCCCTGGGAAGTTTTTGAAAATATACATACATAGATACAGGTCATTGAAAGTGCTTGAATCTATTTTATGCAAGAAGTTTTCTGGAAAAAAATCCATATTATTACCTGTGTAGTGTATGATAATATCATAAAAATTCTAAACTTTTTAAGCACGTGTGATCAACTGTTCACTTGAAATGCTTATATTTTCTGTCTGCAAATGTTGATTCATACCAAAATGCTTTTTTGCATAGTTGTGTTTGACACATGAAAACGTCTCTGGTTACATATGTAACTGTTGTTCCCTGAGAAGGGAACGAGACGCTGCGTCTCCCTTGCCGTACTTCCTGCATCGCTGTAACGACGTCTTTAGCAATATTTCAGATAGCGATACACTTCCTGGCTCCCGCGTCACCCTGTCTTTGTCGTTAAGCCTCACTATTGGTTGAATTTGATATACACATTCAGACGCACTTACCTTTGGAGGCGTCCCCAAAGTGTCACTGCAGTGACGCAGCGCGAGTTCCCTCGAAAGGGAAATGTACTATCTTAAAAGGTAACATGAGCTCTCACTTCAAATGTGTCCCCACATTTAGTCCTTGAATTTGAGGGTATTGGACCTGAAAAGTTCTTAAAAGGTCCTTGAATTTGAAGGTAACTAAGGTGTGGGAACCCTGACTATTAAATTTAGTTTTAAGATATTTAATAATATAAGCATCAATAGGTTTAATATTTTGAGTAAACACAATACTTCTAATCCAATTTTATATAAATTTTACTTTAAAAAAAGTATAGATTAAATATAGCACTAGATTAGGTTACAATAAATAGTTTATTTGAATCTAATAAAGACTATTTATTTGTACAAATGTGATTTTGTGCAGGTGGGTAGAAAAGTACCAATAGCTCTCTGTTGTCTCTCAAAGGGCCATGGTCAGGACAGAATGCATTCACTAAAAGCTCGGCTGAAAGTTATTTTCGCCAAGGCCTTTCACCTTACACGTATACGAGTAAAAGCAACTGAATGTTGTGGCTGTATCCAATCAAACCAAATCCCACGTGTCCTTGTTGATAGTCGTATAAAATTCAGGTACCGTACCAATTCCAATGTCATTCGTTCACAGGCATTTAAATGTGAAAGACTCTCACAAGTGTCTGTGTGTTTTTTCAGCTTTGGGTTTGTGAGCCCTCAGGGTCCAACATATTAAATAACACCCACAAGGCTTTTAAAAAACCATAATAAACCTTTTTTGGGAAACAAACAGATGTCATTAGATTTTATGAAGCAAAAATGCGATCGCAAACTTATTTTCCTGCACCATGGCAACTGTTCTTCATCACACGACCTTCTTCACACAAAAGGAATACTGTTTTTCCTCACAGTGTCGATTTTGCATATAGCTGCTAACTCAAAATCACACATGGTAGCTTTTTGTGACAAAGCTGTTGCTTCCGTTACTTGCAGCTTATGTCAATGTACTGGTGGGGGGGATACATTGTTAGTCATCCTAATGAATCACTTTGAATGCAAATGTATGTTTTGAAACAGCTTTATTCTGATTCAAAGAAATATACACACAAAGTGAATGTACAAAAACATAAGATTTTCATAAAATGAAAAACAACAACAAAAAACCTATCCAAAACATCACAGGGCAAAAGGAAATTGTAAAAAATTTACAAATGTTTTGTACGTATAGATATGTATAATAATAAAGGCTAGATGTCTTACGCGGAGTCTCTAACGTCATCACCGGCGGCCATCTTGTCTCAGGCAGCTCCCTCACTTGTAACATTGTGTTTTAATGTTGAATGTACTTTTAAATAACCATAACCTGCTCAATTTTACAGATTTTCAAATGGTTTGGTTTCTTACAAACGTTATTAATGTGGCTATAATTCTGGATGCTTGAACATGTTTCATGAACATTATTCATAAGTATGCCGTGTCATAGGTAGGGGAGAGCGGGCACAACCTAGCTTTTTGGTTTTGGCTCAATCATTCAAAAAATATTTGAGTTTGATGAATTATATTTTTACACAAGCAACACACACATCTCTGCTACAAATTAACATTTGAAGTTTGTTTCTAGTACTTACCATTCTTGAACAATTACACCAAACATGACAGAAGTGCAAACATTACAAGGTGGGGTTTATTGTAACAGGCAGAGGGTTAGTTGTAACACCTGCTAAAAATTAAGTTTGCAGGCAAATATTTCAATAAAATTTTGACTAAGTGGATATTGTTTATATATCTGTTTATAATAGACAGGTATCCACACTGTATTCATTCATCCAGCCCTTTTCTAACAATAGTTCAACTATAAATGGATACAAATGTCTATGTGAGAAAAAGAAGCACAATTATGACAAAACTTTTTTTTAAATGTGACTCAGTCTGTAATAACTATACTACAGTTTCAAAATCAAATTCTGAGAAAATGAGCATCAAAGTCTGATTTTAGTCATTCATTTCATTATGATTTCAATCTTTGTCATGACCTTATTCAATCAATATTAAAGATATGAACAAAAATGAATTTGACACACGATTTTTGATAAGACAGGCACATTTATTTTGTTGGCAGCCAGCAATCATTCGTGTGTAGCCTATTTAAAACAATGGCAAGAATTACGCTAACATCAGCGGTTTTCATATTGCAAGTGCTGAGGGGTTAGTTGTAACATAGCGTTACAATTAACCCCGCTGGGTCAAAATATTTTCAAGCCCGCCAAAAGAAGTTGCTAAGAGCTTACAGACATATTTCAAAGCGATTCTATGTTTTAGTCAACAAGACACTGATTTATATGACATAGCATTGGTTTTGGTATCTTACACACGTAACTTAAAAACCGAAAAAACATATTATGAAAAAATTTACTTATATGCTACCAAAACACTCGTTCATCAATAACTCTCTGGAAAAACATTATACATTTCCAATAATTTGCGGGAGATCGTCTTTTGGCAGCGTCAAAAAATACCAGAAAAACAAAACGTGTGCAACAATGTAAACAGTCCGTGTTACAACTAATAGTGATCAACAGATGCGGCAGCCTTTAATTTTATTTTTCAGTCTGAAAGGTTTTTTAAATGAGGGACTTTAACAGTACGATAATAAGTAGCTTATTATGGTTCCTTAACTTAGAGTATTACCCTGTGTCCGAAATCGCACGTACTGAATTAGATGAAGTATGAATATGGGTAGTACAGTAAACGAAATTCAGATGTACTACATTCACCATGTTACTATAATACACCACATAATACACATCGTCATAACAACAAGTGAACTACTAACCACAAGGAACAACTGTTTGCTTTTTTATTTACATTTGAATAAAGCAGTGTTACGGCTTTCCAACATTTAGGAATATGACCATGCCTTTCCTTCTACTTCTTTGTTGTGTGCCTCCGCTCCCGGGTGCTCACAGGATAATAAAGTGTCCATGGACTGCAAACTTCCAAATCTTTCCAAAAGTAGTAGGTCTTTTCGCCTACTGTTTTTCAAATAGTATCGCCTACCATGTAGTATAGAAGTAGGCTATTTCGGTCTTACACAGATCATCTCATCTCAGCACCTGCCTTCAACACCTGTGATATTATTACAGTCTGAACCCTGTGACAGACTCAAATTTACACCTCAAAGAGTACCTGCATCTCTATAATAAGACAAACTTGATCTATTTCAGTTTCTATTTCTGACCCGACTGCTCTCACTTCTGCTCGGTGATGAAAAAAGGACGGTTTAATTTCCTTTTGAAACAACTCAACTTCTCACCACCCTTCTCTTAGGATCCTGACTCATGACGGACGCTATAGAGGGACCATCAGCTGTTGTGAATGAGAATGGATTTGTCCTACTTTAATGTGCTTCTGTAATTCACAGAGGAGACCATTTAAAGAGACAGTTGCACTCGTTAGCAGTTATTAAATTAACCTTGAGTTAGTTTAAACCTGTGTGACATTTGTGAAGCACAAAAGATGATGTAAGCCTTAGTCATCTTTGCATTCTTTTCACTTAATATAAGTGAATGCTGACTGAAGCATAACGGAAACATTTTGCAGATTTGCAACAACATGGGTGAATAAATAATGAGCCAATTTTAATATTTAACAACTGCTTTAAGGACTGCTGTTCAAAAGCTATTATCAGGTTGTTCTTTATTTAAAATATGGCAACAGTTAACCACCAGTGTGAATGTTTTGTAACTCTACTGCTGTGTATTCATGCTGTCTGAAGAAAAAACTGTCTGCTGTTTTTAGTCATTCTTAGACGACTTCTTGGTACCCTTCTTGTGCTAATTTAATCATACATTAGTGATGCTTGAAAAGGCAGAAGCAGAGCTAAAACATCTGTGCTGCAATCGTTTCAGACCAGAGTCAATGCAACATCTATACATAATATCTATGGCTCAGACTACATATCCATTCGATTTTCGAAAACACCACAAAATACAAAGTAATGTTGTTAAATCCTGAAATAACACATGGTTCGTCTTCAAGCAAATTAAAAACACCACATAGACATATAAACAGCAATGAATACTTGATTTTCCATACAGAGGAACATAATACACTGTTCACAATTCTTAAAGGGACACTCCACTTTTTTTGAAAATAGGCTCATTTTCCAGATCCCCTAGAGTTAAACATTGATTTTTACCATTTTGGAATCCTTTCAGTCGATCTCTGGGTCTGGCGCTACCACTTGTAGCATAGCTTAGCATAATCCATTGAATCTGGTTAGACCATTAGCATCGAGTTTCGATATTTTTCCTATTTAAAACTTGACTCTTCTGTAGACTCTAAGAACGATGGGGAAAAAATTGCAATATTCTAGCCCGATATGGCTAGGAACTATACTCTCGTTTTGGCGTAATAATCAAGGAATTTGCTGCCGTAACATGGCTGCAGCAGGTGCAATGATATTATGCAGCGCCCGAAAATAGTCCCCTTGGTAACTTTTATTGGAAGGAACTGTTTTCTAGCGATTTATGAGCAAAGCTAATGGTCTAATCAGATTCAATGGATTGTGCTAAGCTATGCTAAAAGTGGTACCACCAGACTTGAATGGATTCCAAAACGGTAAAAATCAAATGTTTAACTCTCTTGGAGCTGGAAAATGAGCATGGAGTGTCCCTTTAATACTGTTTAAGGTACATTGTAACTTTTAGGAGGATTTAGGAACTGACGCGCTGTTAAAAGTTTGGCGAGGTGCACGTCAGGGTACACTGAGGCTATGGATAACCTACAGCATAGACCTTGCACATGACTATTAATTGGACTTTAGGCTTGCATTTGCAGTTCCAGTCCTTAATTCTGATTGGTCAATAACTGCAGCACCCAATGATTCTGTGTATCACTCCACATCACTTTTAGCAACGTAAGCATGTGAAACATTTTTTTGCTGTTCACAGTCGGTCAGGGACTATTTATTTCAGCTGAAGAAAGGCTTTTAGTGATTTTTAATTAATGAAAGTTGCACATGTTTTTTGCTTTAATACTTGAATTTACTCGTCTGCCACCTCCGTCAAAAATTAGATAATGATATTAACCAAATGCTCTAGGCACATTTTATACGTACATCAAATACTTTCAGTTCAAAGCTGCTTAATCCCAATATGGAGCATCCTATGTATATATAGTACTGTGCAAAAGTCTTAGGCCACCATCACCAGCTTTGTTAAACAGAAAATACAGAAAATACTGGAAATATTACACAAAATAAAAAAATAAACAATTTTCAGAACTGAATGTCTTCTTTAGGCATCAGTCATTATTTAGTGTGACCTGGCACGAAACACATCTTGAGCTTTTTTGAGGAGACTGAAGTGATTCTATTAGAATAAGAAATTAGGATTTAATTTTATTTAGGTTTAAGAGATCCTGCTAGTGTTGTAGTCAAGACCACCTAAACCGAGACCAAGACAGGCCGAGACCGAGACAAGACGAAGACTTAAAACTGTCATTGGGAGAAACATAAACAATGCTTAAACAATGCCAACATCATATGCCAAACCTGAATAAACTGCATAAAATTAATGGTCAAAATAAATTTGTGATGTGCCATCAGTTGTGGTCTTGACCGGTCTTGAAATAAAAATCTGAGTCCTCTTTGTCTGAGACCGAGTAAAAATGACGTCGATTCCAAGACGAGACCAAGACCTTTAAAAAGTGGTCTTGAGAACGGTCTCGAGAACTACAACACTAGATCCTGCAGCTGCCTGCTATTGCTCAAGTGGAAGGGGAGTTTACCCTAAATACTTGACACTTCAGCTTATACTTTTATACTGTTTTTAATACTACATACACATTTCCTGTATTTTCTAGTTGTAATAAAGAGACTGAGAAATAATTATATATGATCACTATACAATTGCAAAAACAACAAATCTAATGGTAGCATGGTGGCCTAAGACTTTTGCACAGTACTGTGTAAATATATATTTATAAGGATGCCCCTGCATTTCTTCCATTTATTTCATTTATTGAGCTGTCACTTGAGAAATGGTTTGTATGCTTTGTCCTTGTATATTTTTCTGGCTGTAAGCTGTATAGATGGCCCATTATTTCATATCATGGTTATTTTTACATGTAAGCTGTTAAACAATGAGCTATTTGATTCATTTACCTCATTGTTCTCTTTATATATTATGTTTTTGTGATTGAATCCAATTGTCTGGTTACCATGGACACTGCTGTTCAAGCTTTATCTATATACTACAGTTCATTATTAAGTAAATAGTGGTGTGTGCATGATGCTTTATATTGATGCTATCAACTCACTGCAAAAGCTTTACTGTATTTTGAGCACGGGTCATGCTAGATCGCCCTTAGGTTAAGGTCAGAACCTTCTGTTCTGTGCCTGCTTGTAATCTGCCTGAAGCAGGTCAGTTTTTGAAACTTTAGTGCTCCAGGGGCTTTTTTCAATTCTTTTTTCTCTTTACAGATCAACCTTGGATCTGGAATATTCCATACACTCAAGCTCCGGATACTCATGGAAATGTATGGGCACCATCTTGAGAAGATAATACCTTTGAGACCATCTGCATTAGATCAAATGGACTTCAGACTCTCTTAGTATTCCAGCCACCTCAATGAACTCATTACCTGTGACAGCAATAGTAGAAGTACGGGTTTGTGTCATTTAGTGTATTAGATACTGTATTTTAGCCACGTTGAGGTGAGTCCACCTTATTTTTTCCATTATCATTTTGTAAATTAACAGATAAAAGATGTTTTACAGGTAAAACCAAAATGGGTGTAATAAATGTATTTTTCGAATGAACTGTCCTCTGTGTTTTGTACAAAAATGTACATAAATCAGTGGTGGCTCTTCCGAAGGGTGCAAATTCAAAATAAGTGTGTCATGTGTGTTGCTCATGTTTTCAAAATATGTGTTTGTTGCGTAATGTGAACCATGTGCATCACGTGTTTTGTCAAAATAAGTGCCTGTTGCACACACCTCAAAACCGCTGAGACGCGCACGTTCACAAAATACACGCAAGACACTCCCTTAACAGTAAACTCTGATTACGCATGAGATTATGTGAGTATCTGGCAAATGGAAGCGTCTCTTTTATCATAAACCCTTTAGACGCATCTGCAGCAGTCATTTATTTTGATAAGACAGGTGATGCACATAGGTTCACTCAACCACAAAACACATATTTTGAAATTACGAAATTACAGGCTGCATAAATGGTGTGACAATCTTTGCATCGGCGCCCTCGTAAAAATAAGTCACCGGCTGCCACTGACATACATGTATGTTTAACACAGAATCAAATGAAACAACTTTGACCCAGACATGGTTTTGGAAAATCAAAAGCAGGTAATGGGTACCATTTATAGAAAGACAATCTCTCAAATCCATTTCCTGTTTGGTATAACAGAGTTAGTACAGATGAAAGAAGGACTAAATGAAATGGTGAAAACTTAAAGTGGCTGTTTTATATTATTTGATTATGGACGTGTCAAACACATTCTAGTCGAGTTAAATTTTTTCACAGCTTCTAATGTGTTCAAAATACATTACACTAGGTGCCATTTCATATTTATTATCAAATGTTCATGTTGACTAGCTACATAAAAAATGGCTTTATATTTTTACATACATTTACTGTGGTACTGATATTTTTTTTATTTCATGAGCAAATATTTGAAAGATTAACCATTATTTAAAGGCCATTATTTATTTTTATCTTTATAGTTACAGCTAGAATGTTAAATCTACATAGTTAAATACAATTTTCTGTATATAACTAGAGAGAACAATCTGAATTTGGTAACACAGACATTTGCAACATTTTCTGTTTTGTACTTTGATCAGATAAATAATAGAGAGCTCTCCTCAAAGCTCTCAAAACATTAGAGTAATTCACAACAGAGCAGTCTGGCCTTCACAATGAGGATCACTACATGTTTACTCTTGAATGAATGGGCGCTGTGTAAAAAAACTCACAATGCATCTCTGCCATGATCAATGCGTTAGCCATGATATTTTAATAACATTTTTGACCTTTTTCGTTCTTAAATATGAAAGAAAATGGGTGATTCTTGCGAAATTAGATTTATGAGGTGTCATGAAACATTTTGATAAAAAAAGTAAATGCAAAGTAAGAGTATCAAAATAAGAAGCATACAGTTACAAACATCTCTTCATGTACTATTTTGCACATGATTTCAAATGATATCATACAAACCAATTTTGTTGTTTTTGCACATTTAATGGGAACATTTTCATTACCGCAACGTGTCCATGACTGGATTTGGGTTCTTTGACATGGAAATATTTATAATTAAAAAATAAAAAAATAAAAAGCTTCAGTGCATCTCATACTATAAACATTTACAGTAAAGAAACATGTGGTGATCATTGGTAAATAATAAGGAATATAAATGTGTCCAAGACCAATTTTCTCATCCTCCGCAACAATTTTCAATCATTGTTTAAGCTCTCAAGGAACTAAGATTTTAAAAAAATTGTTGTAAGGGACATAATTGACTGTGACACACAAGATGCTAACCAGGTAAGCAGTTCTTATTTTTCCTCTCCAGATAAAAGTTGAAATTTAGTTTGTCATATTACCTAGACAACTTTTTAGTTCTCATTACCGAAACATGAGTTTGTAAATGGATATATTTAATGTAATATCATGTTGCGATAATGATAATTTTTGATAATGATCATCTAAAAAATGTAAATAATTTTATAGGAAATATTTTTTAAATCCTCTTAAAATAATGGTTCAGACCTTAATCTTATACTGTATGTGCAAAAAAAAGGCTTCAATGGCTTTTTTAAAAAATCTGATGCTGGACACCTTTAAGTCTGGATGTCGTGAGAATCACCCAAATGCATTTGGCAAAAATGGGTACATCTAGATGGTTATACTGTAGCATCCAAATAATTAGGTTGTAATACAACAACATGCTCTTCACAGAAAATGTATTATTGTTACAATAGAAATAACACAATGTGTTTTACAAATACACTACTTATTTATTATTCAAATTAATATAGCATGCACTGTACCAACAACACAAAGGTCATGGACTCGTATAGATTGATATTCAATTATAGATTGAATCCCCTGTATGTGAATAAATGTGTCTGCAAAATGCTGGGAAGTAAACCATAATATAAGCCCTAGGGCAATACAAAAAAAGGACAGAGAAATAAAACTATGTCTAATGGTACAGTGATAAAATCAGTTTAAAGGCAAAGAGATTTTAAAGGAAAGCTATTTCCAAAAAAAAGACTTCCAAAGCTATTTTAAAAGTGTCTGGTTACTTATAAAATATTGTCATACAACAATAATCTGCTGCAGTTAAACATTAAGTAATACTGTAGTATATTTTAGTATTTACTCTAGTATACTGTATTAAGTTTTAACCATGTATACTGTCAGTTTATACAGTCTTTACCTCTGTACTATTAACTAGAGAATTGATCAAAGTAAATGCTGTAAAACATTTTTTTATATGGTATGGTTCAAAACACTACAATTTCTAGAAGTTTTACTACGGTTTAATATTAAATTATACTACAGTATATTTTCATGTAGGGTGTACAAAAATGAACCAGTTTGCCCCTTCTTCTGGACTTAATTATTAATACTCTGAATGTGGGAAGATCGAGGTGACGTCAGGTAACTGTATCAGTCCGCGCCTCGCGGTAACATTTTATTTTTTGTCCGACCACTGAGCGCAGATCAGATAAACAGATGTTGCACGAGCCTTCAAGTAAAACCCGAGTTTGTGTTGAATAGACGAGGCTCGGAAAGACACGCGCAGCCGTCGGAACACCGGGAATTTTACGCAATCTCTGGGAATTGTCGCTTTTCCTTAACGATGTTCCTCTACGAACATGATGCACAGTGCAGTGAGGAGCTCCAAAGTTCTTCCAGCTGTGTTTTAATAAGTTCAGCCTGCATAAACTCCATTTAAGCGCGTACTGAACTTATTTTTGCTCGTGCGCAAACCAGTTGCTTTACATCCACGCGCGTTTCTTATGGATACATCGATCATTGGATAGACTGGTGCTAGTTGTCAAGGGGAAGTACATGCACAAATGCATTTAATTTGTCTTTAACGCATTATTTGTATATGAAAAGCTTTTCTATCGCTCGGTATCCATATGAATGCGACCCCCTGATGGATGTACCAGATGAAGTAGATTGGCAAACCCTGCAAATCTCAGCGGAGGTGCGGCTCATGAGATGAGCTGTACTAACAAGATCCACCCACGATCTCATAAATGAGGATTTTTAACTTGGAGAAAAACAAATTCTCAAAGGATGGCATGAGGATCGCTCAGCATTGCTCATATAGCTAGCGCGTCTTGCTTAGATGCATCCGGAGAATAATGGAAAAAAACGAGGAAGTTTTCACCGTTTCCATGCCTGGCACCGTCAAATGTAAGATGTGGAGACTTTATGATCAGTCCTGTCCAGCTGTAGTCACATAATGGCATGTAGAGGCGCTTGTTGCTTAGGTCCAGTGAATGAAGATAATGCCAGGTTTATAATGTTGATGCTCTTCATCATCTTGTACCTGTTGTGTGGAGCCGCTGTGTTTTCAGCACTGGAGCATCCCAAGGAGAAGCAAGCCAAGGAAAGATGGGCTCAGAGGTTTGAGCTTTTCAGCCAAAAGCACAATCTTAACAAAAGTGATTTGGAGAAGTTCTTGAGACATTATGAAGAGGCAAACCTGGCGGGGATACGAGTGGACACGCTCAGGCCTCGGTGGGATTTTACCGGAGCTTTTTATTTTGTTGGTACTTTGGTTTCCACAATAGGTGAGGATGAAAAAGCACGAAATCTATCACTTAAAATTGACTAATGCACGTCGATGAAATGTGTTAGTAGGCTATGTTGTATACATTTATATTACATAATATTTTATAAAGCAAAAAATTAAATTAAACAGCTTTCCTCCTTATATGATATCGTATCGATCATGGATATAGGGAGACCGGGGCTAGTTGTCACTATAAGGTTTTGAGTCCAAAAGGCAGGCGATTGGATTTTTTACACTGTAATAAAATAAAGCTTAAATATTCAACTTAAATTAATTAATTAATTACATATTTGTGAATTTGCTGTCAATTTTTTATATAATATTTTTGTAATAGTTTTTAGGTAAACAAGTGAACACAATACAAATACAATTGCATACAGTACATTCAATAAAAGGTTAATAATATAGTTTTTTTTAAAGCAGTGGTTATAATACATTCACATTCATTTGTTTGCTTTATAAATAAGCGGGCAAGTTCTAGTGTGACAACATGCCCCACTATTGTGAGATGTCTCTGTGTCAGCATGTGTTTAGTGAACTGTACACTGAAAAAAAATATTCATTCAATTTAATTTTTTTAAGGTAAGTGATTGCAATCTATTTATTTAAGCTACATTTAAACAAAAGTTTTTTATTTTATTTTTCTATATATTTATACTTTTTTGTTTAAATGTAGCTTAAATACATTGATTAAAATGAGGACAAAATATTTTAGCTTTTATTAGCTAAAACTTGAAATCAATGTGCCAGTGCATGAAACATTTTTACTTTTAGAAATAAGGCTTACCTTAGAAATAAATAACTTAAGTAAATATCTATCTATCTATCTATCTATCTATCTATCTATCTATCTATCTATCTATCTATCTATCTATCTATCTATCTATCTATCTATCTATCTATTTCTACCACTACATAGATACATATAATTCCATTTAAATTGTTTTTTTTTTGACATGACTGTAAATAATATTATATTGCCAACGACTGCAAAAGGGGTACAAATAAAGAAAAAAAAGCATAGAAAAGAATATAATAACATTATAACAAACACAGTGTAACAAATTAGAACATTTGTTTGTAAACATTTAGATATCACAGTTAACGTACAGTATATATAACACACATAGAAGTCACTGTGGTGGACAGTACATATTACACATAATTTGTTACATAGATTCACCTGTTGTCTCTCAGGGTGTGGCACATATCTGTCAGCCAATGCTCCATTTTGTCCCTCTCCTAAAATTATTATTTTTGCTCTACTTCAGTCATGGCAGTAAAGATCTTTATTAAGTTAATTAATTTTGTTATGTAGAGTTCTCTTTTTGATTTAAATTAGATAACACAGGAATTGTATCTCAGTCTCTATCTGTCCTATTAGGACATTTAAGGACATACCTGACCAAAAACAACAGTGGTGTTGTGTACAACACTGACATTGATTTATGTAAACATATGTCAGTGCAGGATGTTTTTAAATGAAGGCCTCTCAAACATGCATTATAGTCTGGAAAAGCCTGTCCAGGAAACCGCCCCTTATCTATCAGTTTCCTGATCCCAATGTTCTAGATGTGTATTTTTGGATTGTTTGAAAATTTGATTTATTTTCATATTTAGGTGAAAAGCAGGATTAAGTCTGAGATTGGTTAGGGTTAGTTGCTCTAAACTAGCTGAGTAAGGGCAGTTTTCTCAGCTTTTGGGTTTGCAATGCTTTAAAATGTAATGATTCTGTGGGACTTTTTTTGCATATGAATAATCAATTGGAATCTACTGAATTCTGCCCTACATTCATTATTGAGTCTTTCCTTTTGTAGTTTAAAAATTAGTTTGCAGAATTCTGTCTGTAGGGCTTCTGATGTTTGTCCCATTTCTTGTAGCTCTGATCACTGATTGGACCTTTCTTCCATGCAGTGCTATGGGTTGTATTACACTGTCAAAGATTTTACATCAAACTGGAATTGGTCATTTAATATTTTTCTAAATGGCATATAGAGCTTATCAAGCTATATTTTTAAGAGCATTCACTCCCATACTGAAACTTCCTGATGCAGTGATGATCAGACCGAGGTAAGGATACTGCTAGGATTGCAGTCAAGTGCGAGTCAAGACCAAGACCAGAGATCGAGTGTCGAGTCCGAGTAAATATCGAGTCCACATCCAGCTTTATCTGGACACTACACTTGATCTCTGGTCTTGACTCGGACTCGAGTTGGATCCGACTATAACACTGGATAGTGCATTGTGTGTTCTAGTGTGGTGCTGCCTAGGCTGAACGGATATATGTGAAATAATATAATATATATATATATATATATATATTTAGAATTAGTTTTCCAGCAGGTCCAGGTGCTGCAGTAGTCCCTTTGGAGTGGATGACAGCAGCACCAGGTCATCTGCATACAAAAGATCTTGTTTTTTTGTCTTGAAGAGTTCAGGGCCTGTGTAGCAGTGACGGCTGGTGACTTCTTTTTCGAGGGCGCATTTTTAAGAAAAAAAATCTTAGTACTTAGTAAAATATCTAAAAATTCTTAAATTAAGATGCTTTTTCTTGATGAGCAAAACGACCCAAGAAAATAAGTCTAGTTTTTAGACCAATGCATAAAACAAGCAAAAAAATCTGCAAATGGGGTAAGCAAATTTTTCTTGAATTTAGTATTTAAGAAAAATCAAGATTATTTAGCTTACCCCATTGGCAGATTTTTTTTGTTTTTTGCCTGTTTTATGCACAAAATCACTTACATTTGATATTTTTGGTCTTAAAACTAGACTTATTTTCTTGGGTTGTTTTGCTCATCAATAAAAAGCATCTTAATTTAAGAATTGTTAAATATTTTTACTGAAAACAAGACAAAAATAGCAAGATTTTTTTTTTTTAATTTTTTTTTCAGTTTTTTTGAATTTTTTTTCAGTGTGCCAAGCTTGTCACAACATGTATTTAGCCCGTCATGTCAAAATATGTGTTCGGCACGTCATGTAAACGTATGTGCATCACGTGTCATTTCAAAATACACGAAACGAACACATATTTTGACATGACGGGCAACACACGACACAGTCCGAACACATTTTTAATTTGTGCCCTTTGGAAGAGAGTCACCGCCTGCAGACTATTCCTGCAATTCTATTTCATTTATGTAAATAACAGTGTTGGACTCATCACTTTTGGATGCGTATTGCCAATTAGTTTTGCACATTTGTCGTTCAAATACATTTAACAATGTTATAGGTTTTGTTGTATTTCTAGTTTAGTTACAGACCTTATGAAATGTCCCTCAGTAGCAGATCTTTTACAAGAAGGTGAATGGGCTCTTGTCTTTGTGATGTCCTCCTCAATGGAGTCTTTTATGTAAAGAGAAAAACATCCATGAGAATAATAATGAAACGCACTTGGTATTTGCATTTCAGTAAGTGTTAAGTGGTAAAGATGAATTAGGAACAGAACACATTGTACTTTGATGCACCTGATGTTGTTTAAGACCTCAAACTATGTGTAAAATGATCTCCTTTCCTCTCCTAACAGGGTTCGGAATGACGACACCTGCCACAGTCGGAGGCAAAATCTTCCTTATTTTTTACGGTCTCATCGGCTGCGCGGCCACCATCTTGTTTTTCAACCTTTTCTTGGAGAGAATAATAACACTCCTGGCCATCATTCTGAAGTTCTGCTACGAAGTCCGACGTCGACGCAAAGGAGTTTTACCTCACGACAGCAGACAGGTCACAAGCGACGGGCGACTGAGGCGCGAGGACGGTTTCGCTGGATGGAAGCCGTCTGTATATTGTGTGATGATGATTCTTTGCGTAGCGGCAATAATCATCTCTTGTTGTGCTTCGGCTATGTACTCTTCCATCGAGGGATGGAGTTACTTAGATTCACTTTACTTCTGCTTTGTGGCGTTCAGCACCATAGGCTTCGGAGATATGGTCAGCAGTCAGAGGGCTAGCTACGAGAACCAGGCCTTCTACCGTATCGGAAATTTCATCTTTATACTGATGGGTGTTTGCTGCATTTACTCGCTTTTCAACGTCATATCCATTGTCATCAAGCAGGTTCTCAATTGGCTCTTGAAAAAGCTTGAGATTCCATGTCGTCACTGCCCTGGAAGGTCCCTCCGGCCTCGCAGGAACGCAGTCATGCCGGGACATCCCCGGACACGTGTCCGCAACATATCTATAGACACGGACGCGGTGAACGACAGCGAGACGGATGGACGTAGGTTATCTGGAGAAATGATCTCCATGAGAGACTTCCTGGCGGCTAACAAGGTCAACCTGGCCATCATGCAGAAACAGCTGTCCGAGACGGCCAATGGACACCCCCGGCCATCCGGGTCAACAAATAGGCACAATGGATTCTCCGGAGGAGTAGGAGCCTTGGGGATAATGAATAATAGACTTGCAGAGACAAGCACAGAGAGATAAATATAAACTTTGCAAAGGAAAACTCACAAACAAACACTTTATGACAACAAGAATTGCACTGTCCATAGTTTAGCTATAATTACCTCTGTAATACAGATGTAGTTAGTAGTAGGTCCATATATAATCTAGTTTGTTTTGTGTGTCTCTGTAGAATGCTGTACTATCTGAAATCACCATTGCTGCTCTCAATGTGAGATATTGAAAAACTGAAGCTCAGGTATGTTATTAAGGTGAAGGTGCTGGTAAGGCTTTGCTGCATCGTCCTTTGATTCAAACTTTCTTACGTTGGACATTTCCATGAATCAGAATAGTTTTTTAAATAAGTACTTTTTTATTATGACAGGGGATATTTTTCAAAGATAACATTTAATTATTTGTTTGGGATGCACCGATAAAACATTTGATGCCGATACTAGGGGTGGACGATAACCCGGTAGATTAGGGCCGATCACACACAATTTTTTTTTAAATATTACTAGGCAACCACTGAGGCATCTGTCCCGAGCGCTCTTGAAACTTGGTTTGCTGTTAAAGTTCAATTCAATTTTATTTTTATAGCGCTTTTCACAATTGTTAATTGTTGCAAAGCAGCTTTACATGAGTAGATGTAGGGGAGAACACAGAAAATCAATAGATAATATAAGAAGTAGAATATATAGAATATATATAAAGGGCTAGTTCACCCAAAAATTAAAATAATGTCAAACTTTGAAGACGTCCGTTCATCTTCGCTACACAGTTTAAGATGTTTTAGATTTAGTCCGAGAGCTTGTTGACCCTTCATTGAAAATCTATGTACGGTATACTGTCCATGTCCAGAAACGTAATAAAAACATCATCGAAGTAGGCCATGTGACATCAATGTGTTGAAGCATCCAAAATACATTTTGGTCCAAAAATAACAAAAATTACGACTTTATTTAGCATTGTCTTCTCTTCCGGTTCTGTTGTAAACCGCGTGCACGAGACTAAAGTCACATGACTGCAGTGACGCAGATGATGTGTTAACCTCAGACATGTTTGCAAAGTTTTTTGTGTGTATCTCCCTCACACTGTAAACGAAGCTTGGGCGCACCAAAAAAAAAAACAGCTGGGGCGCACCACATAACACGTCAGCAGTGTCGTATGTCATGCGCATCACTGCAGTCACGTGACTTTTAGTCTCTCACAACACGGAAGAGAAGACAATGCTAAATAAAGTCATAATTTTTTTCTTTTTGGACCAAAATGTATCAACACATTCTAACTGACCCACTGATGTCACATGGACTACTTTGAAGATGTTTTTATTACCTTTCTGGTCATGGACAGTATACCGTATTTCAAAGAAGGGTCAGAAAGCTCTTGGACTAAATATAAAACATCTTAAACTGTGTTCCAATGAAGAATCATTAATGACATTATTTTCATTTTGGGGTGAACTATCCCTTTAACTGTCATATTAGCAGAAACTTTAAAAAGAGGATGATTGCTCATGATTGCTCTGACCTTGATCGAGGGTAAGAGGTGCACAAACACACAGGAGACAGTGAGTGCAGACAGTGCAGTCTCTGGTTGTTGAAGCAACTATAAAACGCGATTGATGTGAGTTGCAAGTTCAACTGCTCCCAGCGCTAATGTAAAAATGCAATGTGTTCGACGTGCATAAGCCATGCACAAAAAGTTAATTGCCCTTAGAAAACAAATTAAAAAAGGCGCCTGCCACTGCCTGGCATTCTGTGTGATCCGCCCCTATGTGTCAACCGATAGAGATTGGATTATCATCTCTGTTGAGAGGTTAGTTTGTTTGTTTGTTTTTGTTGCTGTGCGCTTGGTCAAACTTTGCATGTTTATAAACACTGCTGTTTTAAAAACAAGCGATTTTAAGCCGTTGAAACACAAACAGAGCATGCAAACACTGCTCATTGAGCTGGTGAGCATTTTTGCTGCTTTATTGGCCACACATATGCATCAAAATGGCCATCTTTGGAAGTATCCTCATAAACGCGATCATTTAGGTCTTAAAGGGATAGTTCACCCAAGAATTTAAATTCTTTCATCATTTATTCACTCTCACGTTTTTATAAATTTCTTCTGATGAATACAAAGGAATCAGAAATGTTTGAAACCAAACTGATCATATCTTCCATTGTGGTCATCAGAACAAAGAAATGTATACAGGTTTGTAACAACCTTAGCGTAAGTAAATTATGACAGTATTTTAATTTTTTGGTGAACTATCTCTTTAAGAAATAGTAAACAGCTCAAAAACAAAACACATGTCTGACAGATCCGGACTTAAAGGAATATTCCATTTTCTTAAAAGAAAAATCCAGATAATTTACTCACCACCATGTCATTCAAAATGTTGATGTCTTTCTTTGTTCAGTCGAGAAGAAATTATATTTTTTGAGGAAAACATTGCAGGATTTTTCTCATTTTAATGGACTTTAATAAAGCCCAACATTTAATACTTAACTCAACACTTAACGTTTTGGGTTCAAAGGACTATAAACGATCCCAAACGAGGCATAAGGGTCTTATCTAGCAAAACGATTGTCATTTTTGACAAGAAATATAAAAAATATGCTCTTTTAAACCACAACTTCTTGTCTAGGTCCTTTCCTGCGTGACCTTACGTAAATGCGTAGTGACGTAGAGAGGTCACGTGTTACATATATGTAATGAAACGCACATTTGCGGACCATTGTAAACAATAAACTGACACAAAGACATTAATTAGTAGCAGTTGACATACAACAACGTAGGAACGGTCCTCTTTCAACACACTTGTAAACACTGGGGCGGAGTTTCGTGTTCGTCCTCTGTGACCTATGACGTCATGACGTATTGCGTGGAGTCACGCTGACGCTTTCAGGACTGGATCTAGACGAGAAGTTGTGGTTTAAAAGTGCATATTTTTTATTTTTCTTGTCAAAAATGACAATCGTTTTGCTAGATAAGACCCTTATGCCTCGTTTGGGATCGTTTATAGTCCTTTGAAACTCCGTTAAAAAAAAACTGTTAAGTGTTGAGTTAAGTATTAAATGTTGGGCTCTATTAAAGTCCATTAAAATGAGAAAAATCCTGCAATGTTTTCCTCAAAAAACATAATTTCTTCTCGACTGAACAAAGAAAGACATCTACATTTTGGATGACATGGTGGTGAGTAAATTATCTGGATTTTTCTTTTAAGAAAATGGAATATTCCTTTAAAGGAGAAGTTACCAAATGTTGCTCATGTCTGTCATAACAGAAAATCTTGACTAAATCACTTTTGTACCTTTAAAAATTAAATATATATATTACTCAGTAAAAAATAATAAATGTATGTTACTTTTCTCATTTATTGTAGTTTTTTTGTCATATTGCTTGTAATTAATTTCTAATCCTTATTTCATCACTGACTATTTATCTTCAGTAAACTTGATTTTTGTCTTTTGTTTGTTTGTTTTTTTCTTCTATTTTAAGCTTGTATAAATTTTTTTTCTTTTGTGATAATGACATTGGTGACAAGAATTATTAAAATCCTATCAAAGATTGTAATAGCATAAAAACCTTAATGTAAGTGTCGAGATATCCAGCACTGTGCAAAAGTAGGCCACCATCACCAGCTTTGTTGTTTTAGCAAAGTTTTAATGCCCAGGTCCATCCATATTTATTTTCACTCTTTTTAAGATACAAACAGAAAATATGTACACAAAATTAAAAATTAAACAATTTTCAGAACTAAATGTCTTCTTCAGGCATCAGTCAGTATTTTGTGTGACCTCTCTTGGCACAAAACACATCTTGAGCTTTTTTAAAGAGTCTGAAGTCCTGAAGTCATTCGATTAGAATTAGAAATAAGGATTTAATTTCATTTAGGTTAAAGAGATCCTGCAGCTGCCTGCTATTGATCAAGTGGAAGGGGAGTTTAACCTAAATACTTGACACTTCAGATTATACTTTTATATGTTTTTAATACTATACTACATACAAGTTTCCTGTATTATAATAAAGAAAGAGACTGAGAAATAATTATCCTACCCCCCCAAAACTCAGTGTGTCCAATAGTGGGAAGAATTGCTTTAATCTGCTGATACTGATTATATGCCCATATATCGGTGCATCCCTGTAACCATATGTTATATAATACCACACGGGTACATCTACAAGTCTGATAGCGCAGACTATCTGCATTTTTATTGCAAATTATATTATCTGCATTACAACTTGAGAAAAGCATTGAAAATGATATGTTTCAGAATCACCCATGTTTTACCGTTGGCATGGTCTTTACAGGTTGTGGTCTTTGACTTTTTACTCGGATGTATTTAGTTACTCCCGTCTTGTTTTTTTTTTCTTTGGATGCCTTGCTCTTTAAAAAGCTGCTTTTACGAGTACTGTGTCTTATCACCATAACAGCTTCCATAGTGTAAAGCTTTTGAAACCTTCGCTTTTTTCAGGATTGCTGAATGATATAAGTGATATGGTGACACAAATTATATTTGCCAGTAGCTTACAGTCCTTTACACTGTGCAGTTATGTAGATACTATAGAGATACCTTTACCTTCCATCTGTTATTGATGTCTCTGATACTCCAGTTTGTCATGACTTGACAGCCTATTGATTGCTTGAAGTGTTTATCAGGTATCTCACATGAAACAGACGTTACTTACGTAATAAAGAGAAATGCATGGAAAGAAATCAAGGCAAGATTTTTTTGAACTATTTATGAATTATGTTCATTGCCAAACTGGGTATGATGCAGGACATCAGATAATTTTCTTGAGCACTTTGTATTTAGAAATTTGAAATGCATACTTTGTTTTGAGACTGGATGTGTGTTGAGGTGTTACTGTATGCATGATTAATTAAAATATGCTTTGCCAGTTTTACTGGGAAATCTTGCAAATGTATTCGTTTCTGTATTTGTGTGCGCGCTTCAAGCCAACAGAAGCTTTTTTTTTACTGTGGTTACTAATTCAGTGAAATATATTTTTATTACTGTAGTATAGTTACACTGCACTGGTAATATCATTGTATCTCTACTGTATGTATTGTGTTGGTTGACTGCATGGTTGAGCTGCAGGTAAGTGCATGTCTGTCATCTCAGTGTGTTTCATAATATTGCTTCTGTGAACAAAACCTGTGCCCTTCACCAGACCACCTGTTGCAGTGCAAGCACCTGCTGTAACAAACAAAGGCAACAGAAAAGGTGTGAACATCAGGCTATGAAGCCATCAGGTATTTTCCATAGGTGGTCTTACTCATTCCTAACAGTAAAATGTGTGACCCTCTCTGTGAAATCCAGGCTAAAGTCTCATAATCTAATAATAAGGATAGGAGCATCAAAGTTTGATTTCAATCCTTGATTTCAATATGATGTGACATGACCTTCCTCAGTCAATATTAAAAACATTTTCATAGAATATTCTTTACATTATGTTATGTGTTTTTTTTTCATTACATGATAGCTGTTTTTTCACAGGCAGGGTCACAAATATTCAGTTCCCAAATGCTTTTTAGCAATTTTCCTCTTCATTTTCACAATTATGACAATCATGTGTATATAAATAGGCTACTTTATATATGTGGATGAAACATTGTTTGTGTGTCTCTTACAAAAAAAGTTACAATTGTTTAATAGATTGTAGTGTATTTTGGTTCTTATTATTAATATATGGAAACTGTATGGCCATCACCATGGCTACCGCTGAAAGTTTATTACACTGTTTTAAGGATATTATGATATTGCAATAATGACAATAATTATATAAACTAATATTTACTGTAAATTAGTCCTAACCAAATAAGTATTAACCTTATTCATTATTTAAAACGGACAATCCACATTCATTTACACTTGGGTTCACTCTGTAGTTTTCATCTGTAGTTTCACTCTGTAATTTTTTCATCAAATGTTTTATTTCATCTGTAGTCCATGCAAACAACTGGTAAAACATCGTACATAGCGTACACTCTAAAAAACAAACGGTGCTATATAGCACCAAAACAGTTGCTTTGGATCGTAACGATAGAAGAACCATTTTTAGTGCCATATAGCACCGGTGAAGAACCAGTGATGCACCAGTGAAGCACCAGTGAAGCACCTGTGTAGAACCATATAGTGCTATGTAGAACCATATGTGGTGCTATATGGCCCCTATATGGTTCTACACTGGTGCTTCACTGGTGCTTCACTGGTGCTTCACTGGTTCTTCACCGGTGCTATATGGCACTAAAATGGTTCTTCTATCGTTACGATCCAAAGCAATTGTTTTGGTGCTATATAGCACCGTTTGTTTTTTTAGAGTGTATTCCAGCAGACATTCGCACAAAAACTGAAATAAAATAACAAATTACTTCAAACAGAGCAAATGGAAATGTATCAGTGTTATTAAGAACTCATTTATTAAAGCCATTCGCTTTTTAAGAATGGATTTGTTTTAAACTAGAGAAACTGTTGACAGCGATAAATGCCCGCTGGAGGGCGCCAAGTTAAAAAAAGACGTCAGGTGTGCTCGACTTCATGCTAACTTCAAGATGACATCAAAACCCCGCGATAATTTTTTAAAGCTGTGCTTTCGAATGGGTCTCGCGGTACTCTGACGTAATACAATGATAGGTCTGTGCTGCGCCGTACAAAGTCGAACATATCTATCAATTTCACATTGCAGGTGTAAGATCGCAAACTTAATTGCAAACTAATAATTTTAAACACATTGTTTTTCCTAAAAAAAATACTTACTTCCTTTCCATCCTTCATACATACAAAAATCAATAAAAACATCCGACACGGAAAGTCAGTTTACTTACTTAAATTCTTAAATTGCATTTTTCAATAAATCATAAAACTAGACAAAAAAACTTTGCTTCGTTGTTATAAATATGCTTTTCAACTACCCCCCATTCAGTAAAAGCAAGCTTATACAATGCAAGCAGCAAATGCGCCATCCTGTCGTCATGACGTCGGCGAATAGGAAAAGTCAGAAATGATATTTTTGTCTACAAAAAAATGATCGAGGATGAGACTGTACCATATTCCACTGGATTTGTAGTTCGTCGCTCCGCGAGCTCCCGTTGAGTCCCAGTGTCCCGCCCGCCGCGGGGAACTACAACTCCCATGAAACCCGCGCAGCGCTTACTGTTCATATCAATATGGCTTCTGTCAGTCAGACAAAGGCGAATCGGTTTTTGCCTTGAAATGAAATTAAGTTAGAGCAGGGTAGCGGCAGAGTCGGACGTCGTCCAGTTTGGCCGGTTCATGTCTGCTGACGGGGATTAAAGAAAGCAGCTCAAACACTGACGGTTCGGTTGAATAAATGCTGCGGTGCACGGAGGCCCCGCACGCGCACGATCAGGTAAATCTGAGATGCCGAATTATGAGAAAGGCGTCATTTGTCTCAGTCTGTCTGGGGACGTGAGACATGCCTGCACGTGCATGTGACACTTGGGGCTCGGTTCGAGTGTTGGTTCGCATGCAAAGGTCCCGTCTGCTCTATGCTGTTGTGGGATGGGGGTTTAAAAGAGAAATGCATGCATGCAACTGTGCAACAACTGTGTTGGTATTGGTTAAATGAATAGTTGTTTTAATGCACACCTCTCAGGTCTTTAATACGTATTGTTGTTATTATAGCTGACAGCATCTTAGAGCTTTATCATCTGGGGATACAGTATGACTTAAGGTAATTTTAAGTTTCATGGTTATTTTTTTTAACTACTTTGGAAAGTTAAATTATTCCTAATTTTTGGAAATATCCTTTTAAGAATACATTTTTGGGATATATCCACAAAATATATATTTATTTTTCTGAAAAAACTTAATTATCTTAACTTGTGGTTGTGTAATAATGTGTCTTGAATGTTCATCTTAATTTTATGAATTTTGTAAAATTGCATGGTTGGGTCATATATGGGCATTTTCTAGGTTAATTTAAATACCCAACTATGGGTTAAACCCAGAAAATTTTAGGGCGCATGTAAATGAATTGTGAAACTACTCTGACCATCAGGTTTCTGGTACTCTGTATTCTCATTAATCAGCGAGCATGAAGGTCCTAATAATCAACAGCTGTTTAGCAAAGGTAAACTGATATTTTAAAGATCACCACTGTTTACACGAAGCAAATGGGCTGTTAAAGGTATTCAGAGTTTGGTGGGGACAGGAAGAGTTTGTTCTTTTTTGGATGCCTTACTGACAAAGAGAACCAGAGAGACATATGGACAAAATCAACTTTAATCTTGAGCTTCTGCGAAACATATGAGTTTTCTAAATAGTGCTGCTCAGTGGAGTGAGCGACGATCTCACCATAATCTAGTGATGCTTGTGTGATTTGACTCCTACATTCCATCCATATGTCTGATAAAATTGTAAAGAAAAGCCTTCTGAAGACAATAAGTGACTTAACTAATACTCTTTGAATCGTTAAGATACTATAAAATATTATGCATATCGGAGCCTTGATATTGCAAGACTGCATCTGTCTTCACTGTAAAATATAAATAAATTTAGAGTTTTTTTTATATAAATATATATTCTTAAATATTTTTAAGTTTAATTAAAAACACAACATTTTACAGCAGCATGAACACTTACTTTTTTAAAGGTGCCATAGAATGTAAAACTGTATTTACATAGATGAATAATAATAGTTAATGTTACATGTACATGTTAAAGGGATAGTTCACCCAAAAAGAAAATAATGTTATTAATGACTCACCATTATGTCGTTCCAAACTTGTAAGACCTCCGTTCATCTTTGGAACACAGTTTAAGATGTTTTATATTTAGTCCGAGAGCTTTCTGACCCTCCATTGAAAATCTAGTAACGATATACTGTCCATGTCCAGAAAGGTAATAAAAACATCATCAAAGTAGTCCATGTGACATCAGTGGGTCAGTTAGAATGTGTTGAAGCATCGAAAATACATTTTGGTCCAAAAATAACAAAAATTACGACTTTATTCAGCATTGTCTGTTGTGAAGCGCTTGCGCAAAAGTCACGTGACTGCAGTGACGCGGATGACGTGTTATCCTCAGACATGTTTATGAAGTTTTATTTTTTCAAACTACCAGCGTACGTCTCCCTCAGACTGTAAACGAAGCCTGGGCGCACGAAAAAAACAAACAGCTGGGGCGCACCAGATAACATGTCAGCCGCGTTATACGTCATCCGCGCCATGCGCTTCACAACAGATGCGGAAAAGAAGACGATGCTGAATAAAATTGTACTTTTTGTTATTTTTGGACGATTGTTTCCTCCTTTTTATGTAAAAAATACAGGCTCAAATATAAGGTCTTTTTACACACACACACAGAGCTACTGAACTAAACTGCTCTGAGAAACAGCCAATCAGAGCAGAGCTCAACATTATTATTCATGACCCTGTAAAAACATTTCTGGTTAATATTTGCACTTAATAAAGCCACATACCTTCTATGTAGATACCAGAGAATAAATTAAGATATTATTTTAATGCATTCTTTGGCACCTTTAAGTTAAAACAAAAAACTATTTTATTACAGTGTCGTTGATTGTATTATTATTATTATATTATAATAACTTACTAATAATGTTTTTTTTTTGCATTCCAGTTTATTACGCTTAATATTTAGTCTTTGTAATATTTAAACACACAAAAACACAGTTACTGTGTATTGCACAACTCAATGTTAGCAGGCCAGTTAACCAACTTGGTTTGTCATCTAGTGACAGTTTAATCAGAGCTGTAGCTGTTCTGCATGCCTGTGCTTGGATTGTACTCCATACGGGTGATTCTGAATTCCTGTTACCGTTGTTTATGAGCTAGCATATGGTGTTATTTAAACTGGTGAATAATCTCTGGGACGATTATTTAGACATAATTTGATATCTAATGTGTTAGCACACCTTTACCGACAAGCTATGTAGAGATGTTGTATTTCCATTTTCATGAGCAGGCATGTTAAAGATATCAGTAACTACATAAACTGCCTCCTTCAAATACCAAGCAAGGCTTTGTGTCGTATAATTAATATGTGGTGCATGCAACCATGGGACAATAGGGAATTGATATATTTTATGACTTACTGTGTTCTGCCACTAAAGGCTTTCTTGTCATTGTACTAATGCGTTGTTCGTTTAGGGATGCATAAATATTAGGGATATGGAAGTACCTCAACAAATCCTTTAAAAGTGCAGCATTAGACAGTTTTAGAGAAGTCTCATGGATTTATGGTTGTTTTTGCTGATTTGCCATAACTCTATGCATTAAACCGTTTGATGGTTTAAAAGTGTGCTCGAGTGAGCAGAAATCTTTTTCTGTATTGTATTCGGTGCACATAGCCGGAGACAAAAGCTGACTTGATTACCAACAGAATTGATTCTTGAAGAGCATGTTGCAGGGAAGTTCAATTGTATCTCTTTATGTTTGTTCACTTTAAAGGCAGCTGGTTGAAAGAGATGGAATCTTCCAGCTCATATTGATATGCAGAACTAAAATTATTAAGCCATGTATAGGTAAACACTTACTTGGGCTTTAGCAAAACATTCCTCTGTTTATTTGAGCAGCTCAACATAGCAACATTAACTTTTTTAAAGGGATACTCCAGCCAAATATCAAAATTACCCGTAATGTACTCACCCTCAAGCAGTCCGAGATACATATGTCCATCATCTTTCAGACGAACACATTTGGAGTTATTTTAGTAAAAGTGCTTGCTTTTCCAAGCTTAAAAAGATAGAAAACAGGAAAAACTGCATCCATCCTTCAGAGAAGTAATCCGCACAGCTCAAGGGGTTAATAAAGGTCTTTTGTGGATAATCGATACGATTTTGTAAGAAAAATATCTATATTTTAAACTTTATAAACTATAATAACTAGCTTCCGGTAACCATGCCAGAGTCACTGCGCAACTTACCAATGGCAACGAACGCTCACTACGCTAAAATTCTCTCTTGTGAATCCATGAGTCCAAGATGTCGTCGTTGCTGGAAGCTAGTTATTATAGTTTTTAAAATTTTTAATATAAGATATTTTTCTTACAAAATCATATCGATTACCCGCGAAATAACTTTATTAACCCCTTGGAGCCGTGTGGAAGCTAGTTATTGTAGTTTATAAAGGTTAAAATATAAATAAAAAGTTAACGAGATAACAGTTGTTTTTTTCATAAATATGTTTTTTTTATTGTGCTTTCCAATTAATTTCAATCAAACTGCAGTTGTTTTGTTTTGATTTAAGCCTTCATAACTTTGCTAAGTAGCAAAATAAAACACAATAAAAGCATGATAATTTTTTTATTTTTGTTTTGGAATCAAACTCCTAAAATATTTTTTTGGTACAAAATCGCATCAGTTTCCTGCAAAAGACCTTTATTAACTCCTTGGAGCCATGTGGATTACCTCTGTGCAGGATGGATGCACTTTTTTGAGGTTTAAAGTTAGATGTTGTTCCTTGATCCCTGTTTTCTCCCATTATAAAGCTCGGAAGAGCAAGGACATTTACTAAAATAACTCAAAATGTGTTCGTTTGAAAGATGATGGAGATATGTATGATTGCTTGAGGGTGAGTAAATTGTAGGGTCATTTTGATATTTGGCTGGAGTGGCCCTTTAAAGGAAAACACCACCATTTTTCAATATTTTACTATGTTCTTACCTCAATTTAGATGAATTAATACATACCTATATTTTTTCAATGCGTGCCCTTAATTTTTGTACAGCGCGTTGTGAATGTGTTTATTATTTAGCCTAGCCCCATTCATTCCTTAGGATCCAAACAGGGATGAATTTAGAAGCCACCAAACACTTCCATTTTTTTCTCTATTTAAAGACTGTTATATGAGTAGTTACACGAGTATGGTGGCACAAAACGTGTCGATTTCAAGCGGATAAAAAATTTGAACTATACATGGATATCAGCTGACGTCACTCACTTGTCTTCCGCCATTTTAAGGACTTGAAGTGGTCGCAAAAGAACTAGAAGCTATGCTTTCAATATGCTGTGAGCATCAAAATCGCTATTTTAACAACACTAAGAAGGCTCAACACAACATGATATTTTGCTCGAAGTATCGCCTATGTCTCTACACGTGAACTCGAGCATTGAGAACATTGTTTGTGAACAGAGAGTTAACTAAAAAGAAGGTTTTGAACAACTGACTTTGGATGATTTGGCATCCGCTCGCCGCCTTCTTCCCAGTCAAGATGTATTGATCTCCAATTGCGACGTAAGGAGGGAGGATTGTAAAGATTGATATCTCCTAAAGCATAGTTCCATAAAAATGCACGGATAAGTCGTTGTTTTGTCGCAAGTGAAAAACAATATTGACCTTCAGGTTGAAAAAGGAGCCTCATATGATATTCATTCATTCCCCTTCGGAAATCGATTATTTACGTCTGGCAGAGATGACAAGCGGACACCATAACAGCCAAAGTCAGTTGTACAAAACCTTTATTTTTAGTAAACTCTGTGTACACAAACAATGTTCTCAATGCTCGCGTTCATGTGTAGAGATCCAGGTGATACTTCGAGCAAAGTTTCATGTTGTGTCGCGCCTTCTTATGTTGTAAAATAGTGGTAGTTCAGTAGCAGCGGACAGCGGCTGGAAGAACGCATCAGGGATCGAGAAAGCATCACACCCTAACCAAGATATATTTTTTTAAAGTAGCGTTTATTTTCATGACAGGCGAGATGCGACATGTTGTCTTTCGTAGCCCTTTACTGTATCCGTAAGAATCATAGACAGTAAAAGATAAGAAATCCGTAAATTGTAGCAAGGTAGCCAATGCTTGTCAATAGCCTACTGGTACTCGGTAGGTCCTAAAGATGGCGGCATGATGTAAAAGGTCACGTGACTGAAATCCATCTATATTGTGTGGCGGAAGAGCACTTAGTTTGCAGCACTTCGACCTCGGGTGCAGTAATATTGACGGAAGTTTGAGCAAGGGGGAGTAGTCAGGAGTAATGATGTTACTGCGCCCGAGGTCAAAGTGCTGCAAACTAAGTGCTCTTCCGCCATACAATATAGTTCTCATTTTTCATTCGCTTAAAAAAATCGGCACGTTTATTTTGTTCCACCATACTTACTCGTGTAACTACTCATATAACAGTCTTTAAAGGAGTAGTCCACTTTAGAGATGGGGTCCATTGACTTTTATAGTAGGAAAAAAAATACTATGGAAAGTCAATGGGCCCCATCTATAAAGTGGACTACTCCTTTAAATAGGGAAAACATGGAAGTGTTTGGTCGCTCTTAAATTCATCCCTCTTTGGATCCTAAGGAATGAATGGGGCTAGGCTAAATGCTAACAGATTCACAATGCACTGTACAAAGATTAAGTGAATGCATTGAAAAAAAGATAGGTATGTATTAATTTGTCAAAGTTGAGGTAAAAACATAGTAAAATATTGAAAAACGTTGGTGTTTTCCTTTAAAAAACATGATTACCATGTTTTTATTATAGTAAATGTGTCACAACCAAAGTTTTACGTCAAAACCCATGGTTAAACTATTTTTACTGTAGCAAAACCATTTTTTTTCTTTTATTTGTTCTAGTGACACCATGCAGTAGTAAGGCTAATAGTGTGCATTTTACGCAGGACTTTCTGTTTGTCTGACCAATGGCAGGCAGAGAAAGTGCTTTGGAAACTTTTATGCACAGTGTCATCATTTTTCAATACCATTATGTGAAGCTCAGCTAAAGTTAAAATTTTTGTGATTTACTGTTATCTACATAAAATCATCCTGAACATTCTGTAAAAAAATAACCTTGAAATCTTTAATATTGACTGAGTAAGGTCATGTCAAAGATTAAAATCAAACTTTGATGCTCCTAATCCTTAAATTAGATTATGAGACGTAAACCTGGATTTCATCGACAGGGTCACAAATTACATGGCGAGACATTTTTTTCCCTTTACGTGTTTGCATTCTTGTGTTCCATATGGAGTGCATATTGCATTTACAAGTTGTGCAGGAATGGTTAAGCCATGTATGCGTGTGCATTTGCAATGTTTTTTTGATCATGTTGTTTTTGTAGCTTAAAAATTTGCGTACAGTGTGATTTAATTTCACAATTCAACAGCTATATATATGTGTGTGTGTGTGTGTGTGTGTGTGTGTGTGTGTGTGTGTGTGTTTGTGTGTGTGTGTTGGCATTAAAAGGAACTATTTTCAGACAGAAGTGAGTGATTCATTCTCGGCTTCTTCACTAAAGTAGGTTGGCCGCCTCGGATGGAATTTTTCTTGGCAGTTTTCCCTAAAGTTAACCTCCTTCCCCCCCTCCTCATGCGTCCCGGATCTGTGCTGTTTAAAGTCTATTAAAAATTCCGTGGTAATGCATGCAGTGTCTTTTTTGACCTCAGACTGGCTCCGCACTTCTGTTGCAATGATCGGTCGATAAAGGTGCTGAGATTTTCTTGGAAAA
Source organism: Misgurnus mizolepis (assembly GCA_025389145.1). Lineage (NCBI taxonomy): Eukaryota > Metazoa > Chordata > Actinopteri > Cypriniformes > Cobitidae > Misgurnus > Misgurnus mizolepis. The sequence continues at coordinate 51,622,374 of JAIFKI010000001.1, read as the reverse complement.
CCGTGCTTTAGTTGCAGCTCCTGACTGCACCCCTGCAGCTGACGTTTCAAATGTATCATTACGACAGATGTTATTATTATTCACCATGCATCCATATGCCACGTTTTATAAGTGTGGGTTTGAGGAAATTCTGTGACATTAATTCTCTAATGCCGTCTCTCTCTCTTTCGCTTCTTGCAGAATGTCCCATTATACAGATGAGCCTCGTTTTACCATTGAGCAGATCGACTTGCTGCAGCGTCTGCGTAGGAGTGGCATGACGAAGCAAGAGATCTTGCATGCCATGGACACTCTCGACCGGCTGGACCGCGAGCACGTCGAGAAGTTCGGCCATCGGCACGCACACGCCGGAAACGGGGCGGGGGGCGTCGCCGGTAATGCCAGCAACTCCACCACCTCTTCCAACTCCTGCACTACCTCCTCTAACAACCTCACAGCCTCTTTGTCGAGAACCTCTACGGCCACGCAAACTAGTTACCGTGGCAACAGCCTCTCCCCATCCCATAGCAACAGTTACGATACCTCCCCGCCCCCTGTGGCCCCCACCCCCATGCCTGTAGTGGTGCCCACGATCCAAAACGGGCGGGACGTCCTTGCTGCCATGCCCAATGGGAAGCTCTCTCCACCTCGTTTCGTAGTGAGTAACGCCTCCGCACGGGCCTTCGCGTTCGAGCTCCCTGATGAGGAGGTGGACGTCGATGACAAAGTCGAGGAGCTCATGAGGTCAGTGAAAAACACTTGACCAAGAGGACGCCATTCGGCTGTTGTTATTCATTACACGTGCTCAGTTTAATGCTATACAATCTCTCTCTCTCTTTTGTTGTAGAATGGACAGCGCTATAATTAAAGAAGAAATTAAAGCTTTCTTGGGGACCCGGCGAATATCACAGGCTGTCGTTGCCCAAGTTACAGGTTAGATTATTCTTTCATTCCCATCATTTATGTCTAGGACTGGGCAGTATGGTTTATAGTCACATAAAATGACTCATAGATGACACAACATGCCAACCATAATTACCTATATGGCATATTTACATTAGGTGACTTTATTGGAATGCTTGATTCTGATTGGCTAGTCGTGACATTTGCAGGTTTGTTATTTCCAGATAACAACCGCTCAAACTAATAACACACTCTTTTTTTACAGTTTAATATAAATATGTCTTTTAATAACATATATGACAATATATTTACAAATTATTAAACCAAATAGCATGTTCGGGATATTTGAACGTCTTATACTAAAACCTAAAGTAATTCGGTTTTCCTCAAGGAAGGTCTGCATTCGTTAAAAATTAGAAAATAAAATATTTCAAATTAATATTTAATGTTCCTTTACTTATGAGGTAAATATTAGTGCAATAAGCAGTACAATGTACAGGCAACCGGTTGTTATCGCAAAATAAGCCCCTTTCATTGTGATACAAGACCCTCCCTTGTGGCTTATTTCTGCAATACCAACCTACTGTAATCAGTTTTATGTCTAGTTTTAGTTTTTGCCCTTAATACACTATTTGTCCCTCTCTGCAGGTATCAGTCAAAGCCGAATCTCTCATTGGCTACTTCAGCAGGGTTCAGACCTCAGTGAGCAGAAGAAAAGAGCTTTCTACCGCTGGTATCAACTGGAGAAAACTACACCCGGTAATACACACAATGTTGCGTTTGCAAGTTGTTTGGGTTACAACATCCTTTGTTTTGATCGACCTACCCGGGTCCTCAACTGTAAACTTTCTCGTACAATTGAAGCCACTGATTGGTTGATAAGAATGTTGCTCCAGGAATGTTCTACTCCTGTATCATGTTAAGCCACCTTTTCATCACTCCACACCAGTGTGTCAGGCATTAATCTTCCATAAAGGGACAGTTGTTTTAAACCCCTATCAATCATATAAAGTTAATAGTGCCTAAGGATGGAAGAAAGAAGTCATAGGTTTGATATAACATGAGAATGAATAAATTACATAAATGTTATTTTTGGGTGGTAGCATATTCAGCGTTTCATCTGACATTCAAAAGCATTTCTTATTTATAACTATGTAAAAAAAAGTTGAATCAGTTCATTAACCTGATTTCCTAATCTTAATATATTATTATCGATTAAGCTTTTTGCTGAAATTATTAAAGGCGGGGTGCACGATTTTTGAAAAACGCTTTGGAAAAGGGAGTCGAGTACCAAAACACACTTGTAGCCAATCAGCAGTAAGGGGCGTGTCTACTAACTGACATCGTTGCCTGGGTTGCGTATGTGTGAGGCGGGTCTATCAAAAGAAGGTCCATTTTCTATTGGGGTAGGGGCGTGTTTGTTTAGGTGATTTCAAATATCAAAATTGGCTTTCAGAGATTGTGCACCCGCCTTTAATAATTTTAGGAACGAAGCAAAAACAAAACTGAACAAGCAGGAAATTCTTATTTATTTACTTTGTGTTTATTTATAAGTGTTTATTTAATGAATTATTTTATTAATTATTTTCAATTTCTTTCTTTCGACACCACACATATATTTATGCTGTATTTCTTGAAATTTAAAGGGGACATTTCACAAGACTTTTTAAGATGTAAAATAAATCTTTGGTGTCCCCAGACTATGTATGTGAGGTTTTAGTTCAAAATACCTCACAGATAATTTATTATAGCATGTTAAAATTGCCACTTTGTAGGTGTGAGCAAAAATGTGCCGTTTTGGGTGTGTCCTTTAAAATGCAAATGAGCTGATGAAATGCAAACACTGATCAGCATAATGGTGGTTTGTTGAAATTGAAACTCATTTGTGCTGTCAATTATTTTTTCTATCTCTCTTTCTGCACTAAATGGCAGTGCCGCGATTGGATAGTTGCAGATTAAGGGCCGGTATTATTATAATTAGATCCCCTTCTGACATCACAAGGGGAGGCAGATTTCAATTAGCTATTTTTCACATGATTGCAGGGAATGGTTTACCAAAACTAAGTTACAGGGTCACCTTTTTTCACATTTTCTAGGTTGATAGAAGCACAGGGGACCCAATTATAGCACTTTAACATGAAAAAAGTCAGATTTCATGATATGTCAAATACTTTATATCAATTAAACTTGCCGTAGTGATATTGAACTGTAATTAAGTCGGCAGACCTGGGACTACTTCACAAGGTGTGCGTTTACTGAAATATAATGTCCTTAGAATGCTTGTCAACCAATCAGAATGAAGCATTTAACAGCCCTGTGGTACAAGTAAGGAATAATTGACAGGCCGTCGAATTATTTAAAAAAAATTGCACACCTAAAGTGGTAATTAATTTACAAACCAAAACCGCAGACATTGCTAAAACATTGCTCTGGGTTTTTTTTTTACGAAATTTGACAGGCCAGGTGTGCATTTATCGAAATATAATGCATACCCGTTGAACATTTCTCAACCAGTCAAAATAAAGCATTCGACAGCCCCGTGGTATAAGTGATAATATGTATTACTAAACTTTAAATAGAGTTTTAAGGATAATATAAGATGTTACAATCTCTCTGTTGCCTTTTGGCAATGTGGTTACCATTACCTCTGTGCTTTGTGGAGCAGTTGGCACAAACTTTTGACAGAGACTGTAGCTGTCATACTATTGTATACATACATACATGTTAATCATATAATATAGTAGCCCAGTTTGTGCTGAATGCAGTGTTATAAGACTTTTGCCATTATTATGTTTTTAAGCAACTTAAAAAAGCACAAATGTCAGTGCGTGTCAAAACTTCTCCAGGGCCCTAAAAACCCCTTAGACCCCAGAGGGTTAAAATACCAAAAAAGGTTTTTATTAAGACCGTGTATGTTTGCTTAAATGTATGACTGTATGAGCAGAGGGTTTTCAGCTTAATTTACATATCTTCAGTTCAGTGTCTTTGCTCTTAAGGCAAAATGTTAAATGCTTTCTCATTTGTAAGTTGCTTTGGATGAAGGCGTCTGCTAAATGAATAAATGTAAATGCTATAGGCTTCATAAATGACATGACATGAGTTTAAATATATGCAGATGATCTTCATGAGGAATACATAACTAGATTTTCATTTCCTGAAGAAAGACTCATTGCTTAGAAGTGAAAGCGTCAAGTTTTAAATAAGGTTTCAGGCTTCGGTGCTGCATTTGTAGCTGGTTAGATGGTTTGTATATTCATGTTGCCCTATTTTGATTTTAAAAGATAATGAGATCTTCAGGGCCTGGCGACTCAGATAATCTCTTATACTTCATCAGTTAGGCTGTGAGAAAAATGTGGTATGTGACCGCATGCTAGATAATGTAATATTCAATATATATCATTAATTTAAATTATATATTAAAATACATATATATTTTGTAAATGATATAACCAACATATGTTTCATATTTCAGGGGAAAGAAAGCATCACAGCAACTTCTGAAAGTAAACAGCCATGTTTTTAACCCTTAAACAGGCAAGAGTGGAAAACGTTGAGCAAAAAATCATTTCATGACATTTTTTGTATCATCTGGACTTATGTAAAAGATATTCATTGGAATTTTTTAAATATTTGATATATTCAGGATTTTATGAGTTGTATCTCCCAGGATACATTGCCCTATTAAGGTATAAAAAAAGGATTAAGTCATCAAAATTTATTTTTTATTTGCAGCAAAATTTATGTGATTCTGACTTCCTCTCTTGCTCTAAAACATGCCATACATATTTTTTCATCGATTTTAAAAAGTGTAAACAACAGGTTTACTAGTAACAATGCATGTAAATAACACAACTAAATGTAAGTAGGCCTAACTTAGAATGAGCAGTTTTTGAATGTCTTCATTGGCTTCGTTGGTGCTTTTTCTGCTCCATCTGCAAAAAATATATTTTTTTTAGATAATAATAGTTTGGTAAATTATTTAAGAATTGATTAATTTTGCATACTACCTGACCTACCCCTCAATGTAAACTATATGGGTCTATATGTGTTTCAATCAGAGGCCTCTTATTGGCTGCAATTTAGAGGAATGCATGCCTGGTATGCGGAAAATTACCAACATTTCTTGGTTCTAATACACCACTGCACTGTCACAAAAAAATTCATCTTCATCACTTTTCTCAAAATCTGAAGAATTCATTGGTATCGGCTCTATAACTCATATTCCCTATTATTCCTTATACCATAAAATTAGCTGTTGTGAAGCCGTGAAAGAAAATATCCAGTTAAAATGCTAAGATGCAGTCACCTAAATATACGAATATCAGTTTAACCTGCAAATTTGATAATTTATTACATTTTTCAACTCAAAATACAAAGATAGGCAATATTGTGGTTAATCCCTTTTTTATACCCTAATCAGGCAATGTATCTCAGGGGATACGTATATTTCAAAATGCCCTAAATAACAAAATAAACAACATATAACCAAATTTTCTTCTTTAGCACCTCAAGACAATGTTCACAATTAATATTAGCAGTATTAATATTTTTTTTAAAGAAGAAAAGTAAGATTAATATTCATTTACTTACCCCAAAATCTGACTGTCCTGCAAAACCGGTGGCCATGTTGGATTTAGGTCAGGCTGACCAATTGATAAAAAAACTTGAAGCAAATAATGTTACCCACATATTCAAGACAGACCAAGGTTTGATAAGTGATATAAGGATTTGATTGAAAAATCTTTTTTATGCCCCAAACAAGACACTGAAGAGAGCGTATCCCGTGGTGCACATTGCCTGTTTAAGGGTTAATTTTGCATAAAACAAATTGTACATTTTATCAATGTGAACAATAAATAAATAAATATCATCGCCATCATGCACAGTTGCACACATACTTATCCAAACTAACATCTATGGCCCAGATACTATATTAACCGCATTGACCTAAAACCAAGACCATACTTTTTGAAGTGGTAATATTGAATCGCTCATTTATTGCAACATGCATATTGCAATCTTTCTATGGTTTGGTTTTATTGCGCAGCCCTTTTCACTGGTTTAATCCAGTCTGATATGAGTAAGGTATCATATGTTCAGTGAACAGATAAGGTCATGACACAATCCTCCAAGTGCTGTTTTTCTCATTTTCTCATCATCGTTTTTCTTCCTGACACAGTGAACAGCCAATCAGAAAATCTTTCTCTTTATGACACTTCATCTGACATGCTTGCATCCCAGGTGCGACGCTAGCGATGCGGCCCAACCCCATGGCACTGGAGGACATAGTGGAGTGGCGCCAAACTCCTCCTCCCATCAGCAGCACGCCGGGCAGCTTTCGCCTGCGGCGCGGCAGCCGCTTCACCTGGAGGAAAGAATGTCTGGCGGTGATGGAGAGGTGAGAGAGGGCAGCGGGCTCATGGGACGAGCTAGCAAATAGTGTGAGAATGGTCAAGACAGGTTATAATGGGTTGTTACATTATGTGCATTTTCCATTTTGAGACAATGATATTTTTAAGTCTTCAGATGGGGAACATGGGTTTAGTTTGAAATGTAATGTCTGTGACATTCAGGCTAAAAAGCATCAAAGTTTGATTTTTACACTGATTTCAATCTTTGATATCCTTAAAGGGACACTCCACATTTTTTAAATATGCTCATTTTCTAGCTCCCCTAGAGTTAAACATTAGATTTTTACCTTTTTGGAATCCATTCAGCCAATCTCCGGGTCTGGCGGTATCACTTTTAGCATAGCTTAGCATAATCCATTGAATCTGATTAGACCATTAGCATTGCGCTAAAAAAAACCCAAAGAGTTTTGATATTTTTCTTATTTAAAACTCGACTCTTCTGTAATTACATCGTGTACTAAGACCGGCGAAAATTTAATTTTGCGATTTTTCTAGGCAGATATGGCTAGGAACTATACTCTCATTCTGGTGTAATAATCAAGGACTTTGCTGCCATAACATGACTGCAGGGGGCATGATGTTACGCAGCAGCTGAAAATAGTCCCCTTAGTAACTTTCATTAGCAGGGGACTATTTTTGGGCACTGCGTAATATCACTACGCCTCCTGCAGCCATGTTATGGCGGCAAAGTCCTTGATTATTACGCCAGAATGAGAGTATAGTTCCTAGCCATATCTGCCTAGAAAATCACAACTTTTAATTTTCCGTCGTTCTTAGAACATAATGTAACTACAGAAGAGTCAAGTTTTAAATAGGAAAAATATCAAATCTCTTTGGTTAATTTTTAGCGCAATGCTAATGGTCTAATCAGATTCAATGGATTATGCTAAGCTATGCTAAAAGTGCTAGCGCCAGACCCGGAGATCAGCTGAATGGATTTCAAAACTGTAAAAACCAAATGTTTAACTCTAGGGGAGCTGGAAAATGAGCATATATATATAAAAAAAGTGTAGTATCCCTTTAATATTGAATAAGTAAGGTCATGTCAAGATTATTTTCCATAAAAAAAAATGTAAACATGATATAGTATGATTTTATACAGAAAACAGTAAGATCATAGAAAAAAAGGACTTTAGCTCGGTTTTTCAGACTGGTCACAGATGTTAATGTTTCAGCAAACCCCCTTTACAATAATAATATGTGTATGTGTAATGCATTTTTTCATAAATGTATGCTTGGGGCAAGTTGTCACACATTTTAGTGTTTTATTTGTTTGCTTAAGCAGTTTGATATTTTATATTTGTTTTATTTTTCATACAATAATTGTTGTACTGCCTAAATTTAGCTGAATAGCAATACAAGGCTGTTTTACTCTATATAGTGTGACAACTTGCCCCTTCTCCTCATTGCCTGTTTTCATACTGTATAGACATAATTATCTGTTATTTTTTAAGTATTTGGGTCAAATTGTGAAAACACATGGTGGGTTACATCCTCAATTTGTTTTTGCTCTGTAGTTGAGGTTTAATTATAACTATGTCTTTTGTGCACTCATCTGTTCAAATTTTTCTTCACAAGTTATTTCAATGACAACCAGTATCCCGATGAAGCCAAACGAGAGGAAATTGCCAACGCCTGCAATGCAGTAATACAAAAACCAGGTAGGTTTTTAAAGATGAAGCCAATAAACATAAAGAATTATTGTGTAAATGGCTGTAATAGCAGCCCCAGACGTTATTGATGCTTTGTGCTTTGATTTGTTTAAGGGAAAAAGCTTTCAGATCTCGAGCGCGTCACATCGCTGAAAGTTTACAACTGGTTTGCCAACAGACGGAAGGAAATCAAGAGGAGAGCCAACATAGGTAATGTTGACACCCTCTGGGGAAAGACAAAGCAACAATGCTTTTTTATAATATAGCTGTGTCATTGTAATATACGTGCATTCATTAGAAAGCTTCAGTCATGTTGTGCACATTGTCAGATATGTTATGGAAAGGTCTGTTTTTCGAAGAAGCAGCAATCCTGGAAAGTCATGGGATTGATGTCCAGAGCCCGGGCGGTCATTCCAACAGCGATGAGATTGATGGAAATGACTACGGTGAGCAGGTACCTGCCGACCAGGTTTTGGGAATGGTAAGCATCATGTATTATATATATTACAAAACAAAAAATACAAACCAAGTGATGCTGTTTGAAGCTGCAGCTGCTTCAGACAAAACTAGTTTAATGTCATCTTTTTTTGAAAAGAGAGCAGTGGTTCCTGCAGAGGTGACCTGTCATCACCCACTCAGGTATGCAGACACACACAAAATTGGCAACATGATCAGGTATTAGATATATGTGTGTGTATGTGTTTTTGTAACACTTTAGATCGGGTTTTACCTAAGATGATAAACAGTGGCTATGTTTACATGCACAACATTTTGGCAATCCAACTTAATTTAAAAAATACAGTTTACATGAACCCTAAAATTGCAATCTGATTAAAATGTTCATTTATATGTACATTCTATATAATCCGAACCAAACGTCTGCCTAATGCTGTGTTCAGACCAGCCGTGGTAGAGGCGTCAAGTGCAAGTGATTTCAATGTTAAGGTCTCGCAGCGCCTCGCAGCGCCACATTCGTGCGTCTAGTTTGCGCGAATTGAGCGTTGCCACGACAAACGCGCGAGTTGAAATATTTGAATTTTGGCGTAAAAACGCGGCATTAACCAATCAGAAGTCTGCTGTAGTAGTGATGTGTTCAAGCGGCAAACTAGACACGGTAGATGCGATTTTGATGCCTCAAACGCGGCTGGTGTGAACCCACGGTTAGCACACAGCCAGGGTTGCCAGATTCATGTATCAACACCATCCCAATGGACATTTAAAACTAGCCCAAAATCATACCAATGATTATTCACAGCCCAAATACCAATAACTAATCAACAAAATCCTTTCATCTTAAACCCGCAGAACTATAGGAAATGGTTTAAACCAGAGGTTCTCAAACTGTTTTAATGACATTTTATAAAATACATTAATTTATCATAAATTCTGTATTTTTAAACCTCAGAAAAATAAGGCTACTAACCAACAGCACTACATTGTATAATTTAATAGTTTTTTTTTTATTAAAATTGTAAGTTTTGTAATGTTTTGTATCATAAATTTTCTTTGGGGGGGCACAAAAGGATGCACCGTACACAAAGGGAAACGCATGGTGAAAAAGTTTGAGAACCCCTGGTTTAAACGGTAGCCCAATTCTAAACTCAAAAAAAAAGCTGAGGACTTGGCAACGCCACGCTTTCGACGGCATCTCTTAGGCGAGTTCACATTTTATCGTGAATGTACAAAGTTGAGTTAGAGAAAGTTGTTTTTAAAGGAATAGTCCATTTTCTTAAAAGAAAAATCCAGATAATTTACTCACCACCATGTCATCCAAAATATTGATGTCTTTCTTTGTTCAGTCGAAAAGAAATTATGTTTTTTGAGAAAAATATTGCAGGATTTTTCTAATTTTAATGGACTTTAATAGAGCCCAACATTTAATACTTAACTCAACACTTAACAGTTTTTTTCAACGGCGTTTCAAAGGACTTTAAATGATCCCAAACAAGGCATATGGGTCTTATCTAGCAAAACGATTGTCATTTTTGACAAGAAAAATAAAAAAATGCACTTTTAAAACACAACTTCTCGTCTAGGTCCGTCCTGTGATGCGCCACGCGACCCCATGCAATACGTCATGAGGTCAAGAGGTCACAGAGGACGAACGCGAAACTGCGCCCCAGTGTTTACAAGTGTTGAGAAAGAGGACCGTTCCGACGTTGTTGTATGTCGAATGATACTAATTAATGTCTTTGTGTCAGTTTATTGTTTACAATGGTCCGCAAATGTGCGTTTCATATATGTAACACGTGACCTTTCTACGTCACTACGCCTTAATGTGAGGTCGAAAGAGTTAGGGGAAAGAGTTAATAATGCATTGCCATTGCCTTGCTATTGCATGTTTCTGTGATGAGAATCATGTGAAACGTAAATATAAGATGTGAACTTCAGCACAAATGTTCTGCAGATGTGCACAATTTATGTTTGCATCTGATTGAGAAAATACTATGATTCACGCATTCACATGCGTACCTTTCTCCTAATGATCGGATCAAAAATCGGACAACACTACCCTTTTCAAAACAATCGAAATTGGCATTTGATCGACCCGCATTAAGGTGTTTACATGAAGGGTTTTTAATACGATTGAGCCATTGGTTGCATGTAAACATAGCTAGTGACAAGGTTATTGTCATATTTACACGGACACTGTGTGGAAAAGCAGGAATGTGCACATTGTTCAATCAATTTATTAATGAAGGCAATTAAAGTGTAATGATGCAATACAGTTTATTTTTTACCAAAAATGGTTATTTACCTTTGTGGGTAGTGACAGCACACCACATGTTCAGTTTGATCCACAACTACACAGAATTGGAAACACAAAGTCTCACCTGATTGGCTTAAAGCTAGGTACACACCAAGCCGACAGTCGGCCATCGGGCATGTTTTGAGCATCATCCGATTTTCCAAACCATCTATTGAGTAAGTCACCTTTTTTTTGACAGAATCGTCTAGGAGTCGATTATTCTGATTGGCTGTTCTGCATAGCGCACAAAAAGAAAAACGTAATTTGCATTGCAATACTTGAATGTTTTTGACAGATATATCAGAAATCCATCTGTGAGATTTTAAGCAAGCTCTGCTAAGTTTATGTTTTGCATCCTAGCAGTCACAAGCATAACTGATCTCCCGTTTTAAAAGGATAGTTCACTCAAAAATGAAAATAGTGTCATTAATGACTCACCCTCATGTCGTTCCAAACTCGTAAGACCTCCGTTCATCTTCAGAACACAGTTTAAGATGTTTTATATTTAGTCCGAGAGCTTTCGGACCCTTCATTGAAAATCTATGTACTGTATTGTATGTCCAGAAAGGTAATAAAAACATCATCAAAGTAGTCCATGTGACATCAGTGGGTCAGTTAGAATGTGTTGAAGCATCGAAAATACATTTTGGTCCACAAATAACAAAAATTATGACTTTATTTAGCATTGTCTTCTCTTCCGCGTCTGTTGTGAAGCGTATCTGCGAGACTAAAGTGATGTGTTATTCTCAGACATGTTTGCAAAGTGTTTTTTTCCAAACTTACAGGGTACGTCTCCCTCAGACTGTAAATGAAGCCCAGGCGCACAAAAAAAAAACAGCTGGGGCGCACCAGATAACACGTCAGCCGCGTCACTGCAGTCATGTGACTTTAGTCTCGCGCATGCCCTTTACAAGAGATGCAGAAGAGAAGACAATGCTGAATAAAGTCGTCATTTTTTTATTGGACCAAAATTAATTTTCAATGCTTCAACACATTCTAACTGACCCACTGATGTCACATGGACTACTTTGATGATGTTTTTATGACCTTTCTGGACATGGACAGTATACCGTACGTAGATTTTCAATGAAGGGTCAACAAGTTCTCGGACTAAATCTAAAACATCTTGAAGATGAATGGATGTCTTACGAGTTTGAAACAACATGAGGGTGAATCATTAATGACATTTATTTTCACTTTTGGGTGAACTATCCCTTTAAGTAATAAATACAAACTACTGCCCTCTGCTGGTATGAAAGTTCTCACATAGGGGAACGTGCTACTTGCCGCCGTTCGTTTGTGTTTAGACCCAGCATGCGGGCAGTGTGAGCTACTTCATTGATTTCGGTTTGGTGTGTCCCTACCCTAAGAATTGGCCTAAAAGACGAGATCACCAATCATCAACTATCTTCTGGTTCTCTTCTTCCTTCTAGGATGATGCCACCGGACCAAGTGAACACCAGGACCCTATAGCTTTGGCTGTGGAGATGGCGGCCGTCAATCACAGCATCCTGGCGCTGGCGAGGCAGGGCGGAGCCACCGGTGGCATCAAAACAGAGGTGCTGGATGATGATTAAGTATCTTCCCTCGACGTGTCCGTCACGGGTGGCGCGCAGAGGGATGCCGAAGGAGAAATGTGGGGTTATTATAAAAGCCGCACGTGAACCGTTTGCACGTGAACTGAAGAATGTGGCCGGGTCACGAATGACCAAAGCAGAGGTTCTGAAGACTGTTAACCCAACATTCCCCTCTTTCAGCTCCCTCATACATGTGACACCTCAATAATCTTTCATTATAACAGCTCTCCTAACTACAGCAGGTTCACTAAAAACATATCAGCTGTCATTTCACACTCAGATAATGAATTTAGCCTCTTTTTCGTCTTTCAGGAAGTCTTCTTTGCAGGATATAAGAGGTCAGGATCGTATTAACCGTTTACTGTCCTTTCTCTCTCTCTCTCCAGGGAAAGTGTGATGGGAAGCATATTCTCTCTCACTTGTTAACTTATTTCGTTGTGATGTACAGTACAGTGGATGCAGAACTGCATTTGCTGGAATTCATTTTTAAAAATCAGGGTCCAAAATTAACATTTGTCAATTTGCTGTTGGGATTAAATACCGAGTTAATGGCCAGTTGGCAGGTAACTTGATTAGAAGCTGTGATATGATAGATCAAGGGTCTTCGACAGGGGGTCCGTGGTGTTATTTCCGAGGATTCCTCCAAATATAGTTTGAATTCAAATTTTGTGTAAAAATTAAATTGGGTATCAAGCAAAAATGCATTAATAGACTACACAACAAAATTTTAAGCCTGACCCTCACTCATGTACAGTATGTGATTTTAATAGTTGCACCAGGGCGATAACAGTTATACATTAAAGGAAAACACCACAGTTTTTCAATATTTTACTATGTTCTCACCTCAACTTAGATGAATTAAACCACACCTATCTTTTTTCAATGCGTGCACTTCATCTTTGCACGGCGCGTTGTGAATGTGTTAGCATTTAGCCTAGCTCCATTCATTCCTTAGGATCCAAACAGGGATACATTTAGAACCCACACAATATAGTTCTCATTTTTTAGTTGCTTAAAAAAAATCGGCACGTTTTATTTCGTGCCACCATACTCACTTGTGTAACTACTCATGTTACAGTCTTTAAATAGGGAAAACATGGAATTGTTTGGGGGCTTCTAAATTCATCCCTGTTTGGATCCTAAGGAATGAATGGGGCTAGGCTAAATGCTAACACATTCACGACACGTTGTACAAAGATTAAGTGCACGCATTGAAAAAAGATAGGTATGCATTAATTTGTCTAAGTTGAGGTAAAATTTAGAAAAACGGTGCTGTTTTCCTTTAAATCATTTGATGTCTTTATCTTTTATGTCTATATCTGTGACAAACAACACTTTTTATGTCCCAAGATTTTATTTGGTGACCCATATGCACTGTTTTTTTCAACTTGCGGTTGGGTCAATCTAAAATATTTAGGTTAATTTTAACCTAACGGTCGGGATTGCCTAGACTTTATTTAACCCAACCAAGTGTTGAAGCAACCCAGCATTTTTTTTGTGCGTGTAAAATATTTCTCACTAAACCACCAAGAAAAAATAGGAAGAACAAAATCAGCAGTGTCCTCATGTTTGTGACAGATGTACTTACACTAATGGGGCGTACACACCAAACGCGAAGCCTGTATTTGCATCAATTTCCGCTCTTAATATTACTCACTGGATTTAATGTTGGGTCAGGCAATGACGCATTTGAGGCGAATCATGCTGCCCAATTCGCATCGCCCAACACAAATTCGCAGCTATTAGCATCTTTGCATTGACTTTGTTTGTGAGCTTCTCTCGCACAATTGGTTGAGTTTGCGTCATTTGCATCGCCCTGCGCGTATTTTTGTATTTGCATCGACTTTGTATATGATTTACTCTCGCTCGAATCTCTGAATTCGCATTTGGTGTGTACGGCCCATAATACTGCGTACACACCAAGCGCGAAGCATCACATTCCTCGCTCTAGATTACTCGCGAGATTTAACTTCGTATCATGGGAATTTTTCGCTTGTGTTGAATATTTTCAGCTTGCGCAATTGCGCTGCCCAATTTACATAATTCGCATCGCCCCACGCAAGTTTGCGTATATTCGTGTCTTTGCATTGGCTTTGTATGTAATCTACTCGCACAAATCACTGAATTCGTGCTTGGTGTGTACACCACCATGTATAAGAGATTGGCTCACATTTACAAAAAAAATCTGAAAACGAATTGAATTGTCATTGAGAGGGGAATGGCCTTTTTTTGGCCCATTAAAGAAGTAATGTTGCGTACACACCAAATGCTCTAGATTACTCGTGGGATTTAACTTTGTGTCATGGGAATTTTTTGTTTTAAGTTGAATATTTTCAATTTGCGCAAAGATGCGTTTCAGGCAAATAGCTTGTGTTTTCGCAGCAGTCGCGCCACCTAATTCGTGTCATTCGCGAATCGTTTAATTCGCGTTTGGTGTGTACGCACCATTAGTAGTATTATGGTAAGTAAAAAACTAATAAATATATTTCTGGCCAGTCAAAATTTCTGAATTGGCAAAGTTAATTTTGGATCCTGCTTATCGCTATAGACGTTGCAAAGGACAGTTTTGCAGTATCACAAGCAGCCTGCTGGCATTGCACTTTTAATTCCTGATGGCGGTCTCTGTATACGTTCAGACCGCAACACGACTGTGGATCTCTACTGTGGGGGATACGTCAAAGGCTGTTAAAAACTCAAGCCTCTTTGTGAATATTGTGCCATTTATATTTCAGCATTAACAGACTAGTTTGGCTCTTTTGTACGCCTCTCTAAAAGCAATCAGATAACAGCATTTTATTTTAAAACATATAATATATATATATGTGTTTCATTGCCGAAAAATGTCGTAGCATTGGTAAATCCTTCGTCTCAGCGAACGGGAAAACACTTGACAATCAGGGTAATCAGGACGTTCCAATACAAAAACCTGTTGGTGTTTACCCATCTGTTCAGATATGGGGAAAGCGATGATAGCTACAGTAGTCTGAAAGTCCCTTTCGTGGGAAAGCGTTTTCCAAACTTTAAGTGGATTGAACCACTCTAATAAAAATCCCATGTAATTGCGTATTATTATGTTTTTTTTTATTTTATGTAAAAAAGTCACTTTAGGGGAAGGGTTATGGTGCTTTGGGCTTTTTTTTCTTTTATCTGGTACTGTTTCAAAGAAAGACGAGAGGGATTGAATAGAGTTCAGGTTATTTTTTATTGTGCTTCAGAAATATGGTGCTTGTTTAAAAAAAAGGAGATTCTAAACACGTCCACGTATTTTAAAATTGTTCCTCATTGCCTTTTAAAAAGCTGCTTTCCATGATTAATGCACATCATTGCAGTCGCATAAGCTTTTGAGAATCGGATGACAGACAGATATACCTGTGAAAAAATCCACTGCTTTCAAATGTTATTTTGGAATATCTAAAATAGCATTTTTAAAATTCAAACACTTTTTTGTTGATTTTAAGGACTGAAAGTTGCTCATAATTACTATATCCGTTCATGTGAATACATAGCTGTGTTGATAGGGCTGTAGACGGTTATCAGTGTTGCAAGAGAAGGTGTAACATTTGACAATGCATAATATCTGTGAAAATGAATTAAGTGCTTATTTTTCCAAATACGTTATTCCAGCAAATCTACATAAACTTGACATAAATATATCAAGTCTACTTGCTAAAATATGTATTAAAAGTATTGTATGCTAAGATTATTATTCAAAGTGGAAATCTAACCGTGAAATGCAATTTCTTGCCTTAGAAAGATTCTGCCAAGCAGTTTTTGATTAGCTCTGCCTTTATTTGTTTCTGTTGAACTGTAAGAGATAAAACATGTTGTTTGTGTTCTCAATAGAACGAAATACTAATTCTTCCTTTATAGGGAAGACCGGGGCTATTTGTCACACTTATCATCACTCCAGTGAGTTTTTGACAGGATGGGATTGTTTGTTCGTTTTATGCATTGTATTCTGTTGTAATGGCTTTTCCGCTAAAAGTAAAACATGTAATACGATTCATAAAACGTGAAATTATAATGAAAATGATCTTTGTAACAAATTAAATGTAATAAAATAATTCTTTTACCTAAAAGAAAATATAATTTATGAATTTATAAACAAAACATAAATGCTCTGATGCCAAATCCTGTGCATCTTAAATGATTTCTTGTAAATGAGCATTTTTTGTAGGCTTTTATGTTTAGGTTCAGTTATTTAATTTTAATGGAGTTAAAAGGGTATTAGTCAAAAACTGAAATCCCTTATTTACACAAATATCACTTTAATTTGTTTCATTGATATTTAACTAATTTTGCAGCAAAATCCTCTAAGTACATGCTTAAATCTCCACTTCTAAAAAGTCTCCAGCCACCCTTAACTGTCTTATTTGAATAAACGTTAAAAGGCTAAAAACTACCCCTTTAACTGGGTAAAACTCTTGCAGCTCGTACATGTAGTTCTTTTTTCGTGCACTTATGCTGCCGCGGTAGAGGCGTCAATCGCGAATGATTTCAATGTTAAGTCAATGCGAAGATGCATTGATGCGCGCATGGAGGTCTTGCGCCGCGAATGAGTAATTTTTTATACTTTAGCGGAAAAACATGTCACGTTAACCAATCAGGAGCTTTCTCTAGTAGTGACGTGATTACAGAAAGCCAGCGGAGTCACAAGCCCCTCCCATGACGCAAATTTCCACGTGAATCTCCAGCCCAGTCTCCTGAAGATGCGTATAAATAGCACGAAGTGTAAAACTCGTGCAATACATACGCCAAATTCCACTTTGGCGTGCATATGATATGCCAGTCCTTCCCATTCACTTAACTCTTTCCTTGCCAGCATTTTAAAAAAAAGTTGCCAGCCAGCGCCAAAAAAAGTTTAATGCCTTCCAGAAAATGTTCTTCTTTAAATATATAAACAAACAATATTTCAGATGAAAGAACAGACCCTCTGCTTTCAAAAAAAAAAAAAACGTTTTATCCTACCTTCATTAGTTTTCTTGTAATCACCTCTCAAATATGGGTAGGTTTCTTCAAAAACACCCAATTTTGAGCAAATAGCTTAGATAATTCCATTTTTGCACAGGACTTTTGATAGAGAACAGATGCAGAGCGATCTTTAAAACATACACAGAGTTCTTTCTCTTTCGCGTGAGGCGCTACTTCCGGGTTGTATAAGTTGCGGTATTGCGGAAAGATGGAAAATTTCGTCATTGGTGGGGAAGCGTTTTCTCTTAATTGACGAGATCTCATCAATGGCGGTTAAAGAGTTAAACGGTGCATCTTTTTTGTCGTTTTATTTATTGGTTTCTCAATTTTTTGCTATTTTTTTTACCATTTTCGCTTGGGTTTAGGGTTAGAACAACTTTTTGTTATATAAAAATGACATCCTAACCCAAACCCCAACTCCAAGCGACCATGGCTTAAATATGGACAAAAACATGGAGAAACCTGTATATTAAATAACCTCATTAAGCAAATCTGAAATCTAACCCTAAACCAAAGCGAAAATGGTTTAAAAAAACAGAAAAAAATTGAGAAACCAATAAATAAAACGACAAAAAAGATGCACTGTTTATGTGAATGGGAAGGACTGGCGTATCATATGCACGCCAAAGTGGAATTTGGCGTACGTATTGCAAGAGTTTTACACTTCGTGCTATTTATACGCATCTTCATCTGTATTGGAATCTCTCGATGACTAGAATTTCACGCGCAAATGAAGCGAGTAAACTCAAAATGTTCAAGCGGCAAACTAGACGCGAATTTGACGCCTCAATTGCGGCTGGTGTAGACCTTGTTCACACTGTCAGTCCAAATCCGATTTTGGTGCATGTCCTATTTGACACACTCACTGTCCATATTGTGTATCACAACTATTCTGATCTGTGTGTCCTGTAGCATTCTGATGTTTTCTGGCACTGTTTTTATGGCAATGACGACGCGCTGGCATGACAGTCTGCCTCAACGTCTGATGTGTTCACGTTTTACGTGACGCGACAGCATGACGTAACCGAAAAGCTACACAAATGTGAACAGAGCAGTTGACTGAAATTGATTTCCGGAAATGCGATTTGAAGAGGATTTCAAACCAGCTCTGGATGTAGCCTGAAACGGATAAAAATAACAGATTTCATGTGGTTTTTGGCTGTTCTCATCATGTTCTAAAGTTGATTGGATTCCTATTGCATATGCACCAAAATCGGTAGTGCGCCGGCCCTCCTGAGTAAGATTTGGGGAACCCTGTTGTACACCCAAGAGCTAGTACATTTCAAATATATGCCTAAATATGTATATAATAATAATAACGCTTTTTTCTGATTGGCCAGTCGCGACATTTGCAGGTTTGTTATTCCCAGATAACAAAACGCTCAAAACTAATAACAACTGTTATCGTGAAATAAGACCCTTCAGTGTGTTACTGCGCTTCGCTTATTTCTGCGATAACAACCAACTTACTCCATAGGTCTCAAAACCCTATAGTTACTGTTAGATAGATAAATGTGACAACTAACCCCAGTCTTTCTCAAATAACCATCACTAAAAGAAAACAGGCTGCCTAACTGTACAGAAGAGGATGAATGTCATTTCAGTGCAATTTCTTCCAAATGATAAATCTGATTCTGTTAAACAACCTAATCTTGTAGATAAGTCATAATTTAAGTTGCTAAGGTTTTCATTTCATTAACCTTCAATAGATTTTAGGTAGACAGTGCACATTATTGCAAACTGCCAATAAAAGATTTAGCTGAAGATATCCTCAAACAGTGTTTCCTTTGCCAAATGAAATTTGAGCGGGAAGTATTGGGTTGTTGCAGCCCATGGTTAGGTCGAATATAAACAAACCCAACCACTGTGTTTAAATTAACCTAGGTTAATTTTAACCCGATGGTTGGGGTTGTTTATATTTGACCCAACCATGGGTTGAAACAACCCAGCATATTTTAGTGTGTGTATGTATGTCCTTGCACAGCAATCATGTAGTCTTGTGTATTTTATTATAGGATACAGACAGTCCAACCTTACCGAGTCCCTCATTAAGTACTTTCTTAGAAACAGTATTGAGGCACGTAACGGACTGGTGTGCCCAGAGAATTACCCAGAATTCTTTGAGGTGGCGTCGAAATGGATTTGGGAACGGACTTTGTCTTTAAAGGGAACAGTTTGACTGTGTTTTTAATCTGTCCATGTTCAATATGTGAATATATTAAATATATACTGTATAAATATATTCTATGAGTATAAAAAAATGAAAATATATCACTGTTGTATTAACTTGAAATCTAGTCTAATCATGTATCTCTTATTACGAAATTTAGTGCCTTTTTTGGACAGTAGACTGTTCTGTAACTAATATGTAGTTTAAAATACATATGCTTTGTTACTTTTTTAAGTTTTGTTTCGACACTTTTGTTTGTTTTCAAACGTTTTTTTTTTTTAAAGTTGTTTTTATTTGACAACTGTACCTTCTAGAGAATAAACACTTAATGAGCAAAATTGCTGTCGCTGCCTTCTCTATGCATCCGAAGTTTGACTAATTTGGGTAAAAATGTGTTTTCTATACCAAGAAAGTGACAAGATGAAAACCGCTATTTTCTGTTACAAACTTTCACATAGCATCTTTAGGTTATAATAACATTAAACATTCTAATACATAATTTGATTTTCAAAGATTTATTATAAAAAAACAGATTTCCGCAAAAATGCAATAAATCGATGATGAGTTTTTTTTTCAAAATTCTATAAATCTATTGAATCAATATATAAATGTGCATTCATCTTTGCCATGTTATATTCATTTAGTTAGGCCTCATTAGCGCAAATTGAGCGTTGCCGCTGCAAACCCATGAGTTGAAAAATTTGAATTTTGTCAGAAAAACGCACCGCGTAAACCAATCAGGAGCTTGCTCTAGTAGTGACATGATTACAGAAGCCCCTCCCTGAATGATTGTCGAGATGATTAGAATTTCACGAATGAAATGAGTAAACTCACAATGTTCAAGCAGCAAACTAGATGCGGTTAACGCGATATTGACCCCTTAAACACGGCTGGTGTGAACCCACACTCAGAGGACGACATGTTGTCTTATGGCAGCTACCGTATGCATTTTGAAATTTTGGTGTGAGCTGTTGGTTGCAATTCATAATCTCACCACTGAATGCCGCTAAAATTTACATACAATGCGTTTAACTTTATTTTGCATTTTTACAGTGTGAACACTACAGCCTGTAATAACAGCCAGTGTCCGGAAAGTTAACTTTCTACAGGAAATAGTTCAGTTCACAAATTTTTTAATGAACTAGTTCAGTTCATATTTCATATTTAAAAATTTTGAAATAGTTCACAGTTCGAATAATTAACTAATTTATAGTTTGTTTTTCCCATATTATTTAAAAAAAAAAGATTGCCATTGTAGCCCATATAGAACCACAGACAGCAATTATTTGATCAGTTTTAACACTGAAGCTTAATGCGTCAGATTTCATCTTCATATCCAACTTTAAATCCTTATCCAACCAGGGTTTACATTAGCATTGACTGTCTTTTAATTTTTGTATTTGCTTGCACATATCTAGAAAGGCTAGCCGGGTGCTTCAAGGTCGTCGCACACCGGGCGAAAAGCGTTGAGCGGCATCGCGTGTAGGACAACTCGCAGGTATCGCATGTGCACGTTAAATAGCGTGAGCTTAGTCAAAGTCTATTTCAAGATCCAGAATATGCGTTAGCAGGCCATGTTAATCGTTAACGATTTGGGACAAATGTGACGTTATTTAATGTTAAACTATGTGAGTGGCGCGGCAGGGATTTCAGCAGCATCCAGAAACATTGCGTCACCTCCATGCTGCTTTTTGTTTTGATGACGCATGCAGCCGTAAAACGCTGGTGTTGCCAGATTGGGTGTTTTTTCCGCCAAAGATTAAGGCCTGTTTAGTCGGGTTTTCGCCTGGAAGACTAAATAAATCTGGCACCCTATTGAACGAGAGAGCGTGCCGTTCACAAACACCAGAATGAACGAGTTCACAATAACATCAGGCAGTAATACAGTAAGTTCAGTTCACGTTCGCCCAAAATATGAACGAGTTCATGAACTTTCGTTCAGGCACAACACTGATAACAGCACGCATAAATCACTTCACCTTTTATTTTTCTTTACAGCCAGATTATTGTACAGTCAATATAAAAGAAAATATAAATGAATTATACATGATTATTCTTTGGATATCAGCATAGAATTGCAGATAATTAAAATAATCAAACCCAAACTTGTGCTCAGATTGAACTCACAAGGTGCGACTATATACATAAGACACACACAAAAACACACACAGATATACTTGGGGGTCCAAATTAAAGTAAAACCCCAGGATGAGGCACTAACCATTGCTACTCAACAAAGATGACAACCTGCACTCGCTTCTCAGAGACACTAAAGACAAACAGTCAAGTACAACAGCAAGATTTTCATCTGACATCTCTGTAAACAGTAACAGCAGGGTTTGTAGCTTCTTTTAAAGCCTCTTTCCTCTGCTGCCTGTAATAGACGAAATTTTAAATGGGGGGGAGCACTACGCCCCACTGCCTCCACACCTGTATCAGGTCAGCAGAGTCGCGTATCGAATGGACTTCAAAAGGCCACTGTGTGGTTGTTTGGATATGGCTCTCAATCTACGCACTATACAACAGTATGAAGGTGACTTTCACCAGACCGGATGTATTTTAGTTTAATCAATAAACTGATCAATAAAATAAATTGCACTTAAAATATAAACTAGTAATATTTAAGATTGAAATGTAGGGCCAAGGAGATCAGCTCACTGAAAGTCATCGAGTTCATTTCCCCTTTATACCGGCACAAAGACGTATTTTCAAACTGATAAACCGAGTTCCTACAAGTGTTATTGCTACTGTATTAATCAAGTTGAAATGACTCCTAAAACAGTGATGTCATAGAGGAGCGAAGAAGACCAAAAAGTCAAACGCTAACATCTATCTGAAGACACCGCGGTCTCTAATCACAGCAGCAATGGTCAAGTCGTTCTCATTGTGTGTGCGTTTCTTGTTTTCTCCATGAATTAGGCACAGATCAAGAATAAGAAAACAACGGGAAGACCTCGACAACATAAACATAAAAATCAAGGCAAACGCAAAGTGGAGAAATGCTAATTTAGAAATGCTTTGACTTGAGCACCGAATCCAGTGAAACATTTACAGTGAATCATTGGTTAGTTTAAGTTAATTTACAATAAAACAAAGGACCCTTTGGGCACCATACTATTATCTACTATAAATCAAATGTGCAAATTAATTTCCATTCATGGGATTTTTTTGTACACTTTATAAAATCAATATACATACCTACAACCATTAAAATAGATTTTTTTTAATAATCTGATATTGCATTAGATTTCAGAAATCACACGATGACTTCCACGAAAATAGAATATAAAAGGCAATGGAATAACGCGTCTGTTAAGTATGCTTTAAAAAAAAAAAAGTAATGAATTTGAATCTTTTATGAATAATAAATAAGTCGCAGGTATTGCCAGTAATTGGTCCAATGAGCAAACTGGAATGTGCTTTTACTGTATTATCGTGTTTTTTTTTATTATAGGCCAATCAAACTGAGCTACCTGTCAATCACTTCCATACCTCCAGCTAAAATGCTGACTAAACTGTGTCCCAACCCATCAGATTGTATTCAGTGTTATAAATAAGCCCTTCTGAAATACCGAAATGTATTTCAGTCCATTAGGAAAGTAGAAGCCAGTTTAATTAACCCTGAATGTGCCAATTCAGTCAAATCTCATCATAACATTATCAGATTACCAAAACTGAACAAACCTATGAATACTGATGGATTTGGCCCCTTCCAAATAAACGTGAATTTTGTCCTCGCTGTAACAGTAGCACTTGACAATATCGAAACATCAACTACCTGCGTTTACCTGCTTACGGCAGCACCTATCTTTTAAACAGAAGGGCGCACTGCTTAAACTTTCGATAGTGGCTTTGCACTAAAAAAACACATCCAACACATACCGTATCCGATCCCTGAGATAACCTCGTTCATGCCCACCACGCCATTTTCCCAAGTCCTAACAAGTATTACAAAGGGGGAACATAAACCGACTTGACTTAAAAAGGCACATTCAGGATCCCAAAACCCATTACTGACCTAGCAGGGAAGATCAATCAAACATGATTTTAAGTATTTATCCAGAAATGGATTTTTGAACACGCAGCTCCATTAACGCATTGGTAAAAATCCACTCCCACATGCTACACGTTAGCATAGCAGCTGATATAAAGACGGCGTGAAAGACCATTGTACCACCTCAGTGCAAAATTGGGTGTCTGGATTAGCCCAAGCACAGTGATGAATAGAGATCTCCTCCATTAGATTCAGATTTAGGAGGGGGAAGCTCAGCTACTGTATAAGAACACCTGGTGGTTCTGTCAAAGTCAGGTCCATGTCAATTAGCTGGTCCAGGATTTCCGATGGTCTTTCTGAATGGCAGTGTTGGCTCCGCCCCTGAGTGGTCGACTGAAGTCCCCACTTCGGCGATTTTCGGACTGCCGTTTATTCGGTTCCCTTCGAGTCAGGCGATCTGGACGTACCAGTACCCCATAACCAGGGTTACAGCGGAAATACTGGTGACCCTCGACGGAACCATCATTTTTACCTGGAGAACAAGATGACAAAGTGAATTTGTGTTTATGCATTTGGCAGATGCTTTAATCCAAAGCGAAGGAGTATTGTCAGTTTTTATGCATATGGGAACGTATGCGTACGATCGAACGCACAGCCTTGCAAAACTTAGTTTATTTTCCTTGTATGTGTACACAGATGTTCGGCGCATGTGCATTGCGACAAACTACAACGCATATCTGGGCTACATACTACATTCTGCTGTAGGCAGACGTGACCTACGCATGCAATGTACGCAAAGTTTCAAAAATCCGGCGGGGCGCGTACTTGCAAAGCATAGGTTATTTGACTTGAACGCGTACTTAGATGTTTGACGCATGTGCATTGCGACAGAATACAACACATCTCCTGGGGCTACATGCTTCATTGTCCTGTAGGCGCATCTGGCGGGGCGTGTACTTGCAAAGCATAGTTAATTTGACTCGAACATGTACGTAGATGTTCGGCGCATGTTCATTGCAACAGAATACAACGCATACTTGCAAACCATAGTTTATTTGATTCGTACATGTACGCAGATGTTCGGCGAATGCACATTGCGACAGAATACAACGCATCTCCTGGGCTGCATACTACATTCTCCTGTAGACGCATACTTGACCTACGCGTACAATGTACGCAGGGTCTCTAAAAAAAATCTAGCAGTGCGTGTATTTGCAAAGCATAGTTTATTTGAATCGTACGTGTATGCAGACATTCGGCACATGCGCATTGCGACAGAATACAATGCATATCCTGGGCTACATACTACATTCTCCTGTGTAGACACATACGTGACCTACACATGCAATGTACGCAGAGTTTCAAAAATCTGGCGGTGTTTGCGTACTTGCAAAGCAATAGTTTATTTGAATCATACATGTACGAAGATGTTCGGCGCATGCGTATTGCGACAGAATACAACGCATCTCTTGGGCTACATACTACAATCTCCTGTAGACACATACGTGACTTACGTGTACAATGTACGTGGGTTTTCAAAAATCCGACGTTGGGCGTACAGTACGCGCGCACTAATCTGATGACGACAAATGCATTACACGCACTGAACGAGGAATATCGTACGTTTTAAAAAAATTACCATACTTCAGCCTTTACAGTGAATTCCATCTATACATTTTATAAGTACATTGTTCAACAGGAATCAAAGTCAAAATCAAATTTATTTATATAGAGCATTTATTATTTACTTACAGTGGTACCTTTCTGGTTAAAATGGAAGCTTGTAATAACAATAAACCTTATGAACTTATGACCTTTGTGCTGCTACCGCAATGCTCTACCAACAGTGCAAACAAAACTTGGATAAATAATGGAAAATCTAACACTAACCTGATGGAGTATCTAGTTCCACCCCGACGCAGACGCCATCAGAGAAGTGTGTCGGGCCGATGTATCGTACAGTCCCCGACTTGCTGTTTCCCACGGTTACTCTCCCTCCCACCTTGAGCCAAGCTAGTTCCTTATGTTCTCCGCTTTTATTCACATCATCATCTAAACTTATCTCCAGCTTCTCATGGGTGTTAGTGTGCTGAACTTGCGTCGTGGTAGCTTTTCCTCCGCCGTATTCTTTTTCCTGTCCGAGAATGTTACTGAAAGACCTGAGTTCATTAGCTTTGACCTTTTGGAGGGAGAAAGGGTTGTCCGTTGTGGTACTGACGTTTAGCTGTGAGGTGGTGACGCCGTTCCTGCGAGCTCCCTGCGTGTCTTTGAGGCTCACAGGTTCGCCGGGGCCAGCTACTACAGGAGCACCAACAGGGTTTGCTACGCAGTCCTCACTATTTTCCGCTCCGTGTCTGGACGCTACAGGGCTGATATGGATATTTGCGGTAGGTACGGTGTCCCCGCAAGCTATGGAGACGTCGGAAAGAGTGGCAGTGGAGACGCTAGATGAGAAATAACCACTGGAGGCTTCGCTGATGGGGCTCAAGGGCAGGTCATGCGGATCATGCGTAGAGGAGGAGGGGGCGTCTGATCCGTCCGGGTGTCTGTCTGAAGCGGTACTCTTCCCCATCACTGTAACCTAAAATGAGGCACGTCCAAAACCACAAGATTAAGATTCTTAAACTGAAGACATGGGAGGAAAAACCACAGATTCGAAAGCATGCAATTTACATAACATGCAGGATAGATAAACCAAGCTCTTAAAATACATTGCAATGCTATACTTTAGCAAAATACAAGTTGGAAACCAAATTCATTATTCATATTATGGTGCTTACCGGTTCTGTTCGAACTCTTCCTTCATCGGGACTGTTGGCTGTTTGCATTATTATTCGGGGCATGTGCTGGAGAGACGAATGGAACATATCAAAATGTTTTCTGTAATGGTTTACAGAGCAAGGCGGTTTATTGAAATATAATTTTATGTATCTGTATTACGTTTGATCTAAAGTACTGACTGGGCACATGGGAAAGAGTAATACTTGATAAAACAACACTGGCAGTTTTGTTCTCTCTTTTCCTTTATTGAAAGCATACTTTAAAATGAAAGGGTATAGTTTGACATACGATCTTGAGAAAATTAAATGCTGGAGTTTATCTACGGACGTATAATTGGGTTATCCTTACGTAATTGACTTTGACAAAATAAGGACACCGTTTTAATCATAAGGAACTGAAAATCCTGCAAAAATCCATCACTAACCAAATAAGGTTTAAATTGAAGACTTAATTTGTCTCGTACGAGAGGTATAATACATCTAGATTGGCAATAAAGTACAGAATTTTTCGTCTAAATGGAAATGAGGAGGCATGCGATGGATCAGGCCAATATCGAAAATTCACTCGAATTAAATCAGTCGACTGCATTTGCATCCTTTTTGATTACCACGTATGATTTACTCGTACATTTCTGACAGGATAAGCTGGGCTAAATTTGTCACTTGTATAACACATGCTTTACATCAGGTTTTAAACATGAATCATCTCCTGCCGCACTTCTTGGAAATCTGCATGCAAAGATATTTACAAGCATAGGTGTGTCGCTTCTTTCAGCGCATCTGATTTATGAAAAGCATCGTATATCAAAATAAAAATGGTGATTTGTAACGCAATGGTTCTTAAAGGAATATTCAATTTTCTTAAAAGAAAAATCCAGATAATTTAATCACCACCATGTCATCCAAAATGTTGATGTCTTTCTTTGTTCAGTCGAGAAGAAATTATGTTTTTTGAGGAAAACATTGCAGGATTTTTCTCATTTTAATGGACTTTAATAGAGCCCAACATTTAATACTCAACACTTAACAGTTTTTTTCAACGGAGTTTCAAAGGACTCTAAACGATCCCAAACGAGGCATAAGGGTCTTATCTAGCGAAACGATTGTCATTTTTGACAAGAAAAATAACAAATATACACTTTTAAAGCACAACTTCTCGTTTAAATCCAGTCGTGATGCGCCAACTTGACCCCACGCAATACGTCATGACGTCAAGAGGTCACAGAGGACGAACGCGAAACTCCGCCCCAGTGTTTACAAAGTGTTGAGAATGAGGACCGTTCCTACGTTGTTGTATGTCAACTGATACTAATTAATGTCTTTGTGTCAGTTTATTGTTTACAATGGTCCGCAAATGTGCGTTTTATATATGTAACACGTGACCTCCCTACGTCACTACGCATTTACGTTAGGTCGCGCTGGACCGGATTTAAACGAGCAGTTGTGCTTTTAAAGTGTATATTTGTTATTTTTCTTGTCAAAAATGACAATCGTTTTGCTAGATAAGACCCTTATGCCTCGTTTGGGATCGTTTATAGTCCTTTGAAACTCCGTTGAAAAAAAAACTGTTACGTGTTGAGTTAAGTATTAAATGTTGGGCTCTATTAAAGTCCATTAAAATGAGAAAAATCCTGCAATGTTTTCCCCAAAAGACATAATTTCTTCTCGACTGAACAAAGAAAGACATCAACATTTTGGATGACATGGTGGTGAGTAAATTATCTGGATTTTTCTTTGAAGAAAATGGACTATTCCTTTAATGGTGCCAGGCGGCCCAGTTTTATGACATTTTATAAAATAAATTAATTAATCATGAATTTTGTGTTAATACATTTCAGAAAACTAAAACTATAATAACCAACAGCACTACATTGTATAATTGAATATGTTTGGTTTAATTCAAATATTAAATTTTTTTATGCAATACATTGTCTTTGGGGGGCTACGTAGGGATGCACCATATCAGGGGTTTAAACTCATCAGGGGTGAAAAAGGTGATAAAGACACAAGCGTTCAGACACAAGTCCAAAATATTTTGGCGCATATATATTTTTGTATTTTATTTATTTATTTATTGCAAATCTTATTCATTTTAGCATTTTAATTTTTTAATCAAATTTGAAACTGTTAACCTTAGTTAATGCACCTCAAACTAACATCAATTACTGCAATGACATAAACAATAATTAATAAATGCTTATATACAATATATTGTTTATTTTTTGTCCATACTGCTATTGTTTATTTTTTGTCCATTTACTAATGTGAAGAAATACAACCTTTTTGTAAAGTGTTACAGAAATTCTTGTGTATAATTCGATGTACAAATCTTAGGGGCTGGACACACCAAAGCTTTTACGCCCACGGCCGGCGCATGTTTTCAATCGTTTCCAATGGAAGCTCTGCGTTTTTCAAATAAGCCAACAGTTAGCAGTTTTCTTCCGCGCTGAAAACCGGCACCCGGCGGTTTTTCTGCACTCAGCGCTGAGCACAGAGAGTTGAAAAATGTTCAACTTTGGATGAAAAGCTCCGCACGTCAATGTCAGTTCTCACGCGGCCGTCCAATCACAGTGGAGGTGGGGCGGGACAAGTGTCACAGCAACCAACCGTCTCACAGCTGACGTGTCAGAGCTACCAAAGCGCTTGGCTGAAAAAAGCTTAAGCTTAAGACCAAAGTCCGGATCTAATACACTGTTACACATGCGTTTTCTGTTTTAGCTGTTTACTTTAACTTAAGACCTAAATTGTCGTGTTTATGAGGATACTTGCAAAAGCCGGGATTTTTGACACATGTTGTGTTTCAACTGCTTAAAATCATTTAACTTAAAACTGCAGTGCTTAAATACTTATACAAATATTAAGCTTTTGTGACCACGCGCACAGCAACGTGATGTGGGTGTTTAACCTCGAATGAGAAAATACTACAAGTTGTGTGCGCTCAATCTGCACAGACTGCTTAAACTTTGGCAGCAAATAAGTGACGAAAAAATGTAAAACATAACCCGCCAAACTGGCTAGAGATTTGACATCGTTACCAAAATCGCTGGACATGTAAGGTGACAAGTTTGCACCCCTGCATATACAAGGGAGGCCACAGGCCGAAAAGTTAGATAGCCACTGTTGTAACAGATAAAAAACCAGACCAGACCTGTTGGGAATGCGGAGAGGGTCTCAGATCTTTCTTGTCTTCTCGTGCTGGGAACAGGGACTTGAGAAGTTTGGGCATCTGAGGGACCAGAGCCTTGACTGGGGAGATATAAGAAGCAGCAAGCCCTGAAAACCCTGTGGGTTGGTCGGGTGGGAGGCAAACAATAAGGCGGAGGTGTGGAGAGAGAAAGAGCAGGGAAAGATGTGAAAGAAAAGTACAAGGAAGAGTGCATGAAGTGGGAAAATAAAGTCACTCTCTAAAGACACATCAAGGAGAAGACACTGCACTGTAAAAAGTAAAAATAATACACTGGAATATTACATCATTTTTGCATACACTTTTTAAAGTAAGTTTAACTTGAAATTTGCATAAAATTCCATGTAATACTTGCTTAAGAAAATTGATGCAAAAATGATGCACTATATTTTTAAGTTAACCCAGCCTTTATTTTTTTCAGTGTGAAAGAATTTGGTTTCACAGCTGACAAAAGAGTTCGGAGTTCCTCTGCCGTAAATTATCACCATTGTAGTTGAGCAAACCTGCTAATGAGTGTACAATAAATCTCTTTAGCTCAAAGCTAGTCATTAGTAAACCAGACGATGAGATGTGACAACAAACAAAGGTGGAAAGAATTCATTATGGCAACATAAGAGGACCGAATGTTACAGGACAGTCAAATAAAGAATATGAATCATGCTGAAAATGAAAAAGGAAGAATTGGCCGCTTCCATTAAGAGTGGCTGTTATTTTGTACCTTGCTCAGGCTCTTGAGTCGGCATAGGGGGTGTGGGTGGTCTAGATTGCCGCGGCAGTGTTTTACTGTACTGCGATGATGTCATGAAGATATCTTGCTGACTCTCCCATCGATTCTTTTATAAACAAATTAGACATCAGAGGTTATATAAAGTGACTTGTTTCATTCATCTCTTATTTCACATTTAATTCTTACCTTGTTGTCATCCAGTACAGAGCTGAGTGACAGGTCCTGTCTGCTTCCAGATAACTAGAGGAGAGAAGTGTCGAGTTAAGAGGGTTTTAATAAAGACTGCTATAATGATGATGATCTTACTAAAGCTACAGATGGTCTTACCCGGTGCACGCTGGGAGAACTGAGACTGCGTCTGCTGCCTTTGCCTTTACCTGCCAAATGCTCCTTCACGGCTACTTCCTGTAAACACATTATATCATTTATGTTTAGACCTGTATAAGGAAATGAAAATAAGAGTCTTAAAGGGATAGTTCCCTCCGAAATGAAAATTAGCTGTCATCATTTACCCACCCTCATGTTGGTCTAAACCTGTATAAATACACAAAGGAAGATATTTTGAGCAATGTTCGTAACCAAACTGTTTTTGAGCACCATTGACATCCATAATACTTTTCTTTCCTACTATGGAAGTCAATGGTGCTCCTGTTTCCTACGTGATGATAACAAACATATTGCTATGCGTTCAGCAAAACAAAGAAATGTATACAGCTTTGAGGGTGAATAAATAAAGACAGAATTGTCTTATTTTGGGTGAACTATGCCTTTAATGGAGGTGAGAAAATCTGATTATAGTGAATTGAATTATTGATTCATTTAACTCCTTCCCCACCATTGAGGAGTTAATTAAGAGAAAACCTTTGCATAAAAACGTGTTCCTGATTAACTGCAATACCGCGATTATCCACTTACCCAAAACTGAAGCCAAAACGTTATTTACGAATTTTAAACTCTGTTTTTTAAATTCTGTTTTTTAAATTCCCCTCACAAAAATGCAATTATTTTAGCTTTTTGCTAAAAAAAAAATGTATTTTTGAAGATAAATACCATTTTTTCCTCGTTTTGTTTGTTTGTTTGACTTTTTCATGATTTAAGTGCTATATATGTGCTTATATCAACCTAGAAAATGTGAAAAAGAACAACCCAGTAAATAAGGTAAACCATTCTCTGCAAGCATTGGCACTGCCATTTAGTGCAGAGAGAAAGAGAGAGAGAAATAATTGACAGCACAATTGAGTTTAAAAAAAAAAAAAAAAACGCTATCGATGAGATCAGTGTTTGCATTTCATCTGCTCATTTGCATTTTAAATGACACACCAAAAAACGGCACATTTTTGCTCACACCTACAAAGTTGCAATTAAATTTTTAATATGTTAAAATAATAATAAAATAATAAATAAAAAAATAAATTATCTAGATTATATTTTTAAGCCAAAACTTGACTATGGGGACACCAAATATTTATATTACATCTTAAAAAAGTCTTTTGAAATGGCATTGAAACTGTGAATCAGTTTGACCGAAAATAAACAGTTGAGTTCACGAATCTGACATCTAACCTGTCTCAAGCGATCCAGTGTGAGAATGTTCTCCACAGCCAAGACGCTCCGCAAATACTTCTCTATAGCAGCTTCATTGTCGGAGGATTTGGGATTCTCAGCGCTAGCAGCCACCCGGGCCAACATCTCCCGATCTTCTGAGTTCTGAGTGTCCTGCTGACATACACAGCCAAAAAAGACACATGAGAGTCAACGAAACCCCATACAGCACCTACAAGCTATACACGATAAACATCATGATGTACAGATAAACAAAATATTAAACCAAAGTGGTCAGTAAATGCTGAGTCAGCTAGAGCATGCATTGCAGTGATAGTATTACAGTATATGAACAAAAAATTGCCCATTTCCAGTTCTTAAAGGTTCACCCAAAAATTTAAATCCTGTCATAGTTTATTCACCCTCAAGTTGTTACAGACCTGTGTAAATTTATTTGCTCTGCTGAACACAAAGAAAGATATTTTGAACAATGGACTGTAACCAAACTGTTTCTAAGCACCATTGACTTCCATAGTATTTGTTTTTCCTACTATGGACATCAATGGTGCTACAGTTTTCTGCTTCATTACAAATATCTTTCTTTGCGCAATTAAGAGTAATGACAGAATTTACATTTTTGGGTAAACAATCCTTTTAATGAGCACAAATGTATTATTTATTGGCATTAGGTGCATTTTATAGTTAAATGGCAGATTTCGCATGCTTACCCCTGGTACATTGGAGACGACCTCAAAGGTCACACCGCAGCCAGGAATGGTGCTCCTGGTGGACATTCTCCTTAGGAAATTTTGTGCGAAACCCTAAATTCATAAAAATGAATAAAATAAGCATTTTGTAAATGAAAAACACGAGCTATAAAGACAACACAGCACCTGATTTTATGAAACTAGTATGGTATTTAACCAAGGTGTTGTTACTATGCCACACCTGTCGTCCGGTGAGGTTGACGCAGATGCGTTTGCGCAAGACTAACTGCATCTCTGCAGGGTGGCTAAGCTGCACCACAGTGCGAATTATCAAGTAGACCCTCTGATCAGAAGCGGCCCCTCGGCTCAACTGCGGGCACTCGTGAACTGTGGAGTCCCAGGATGCCTCTGCTTTCACCTGGAAAAAAATGTAAATGTTTGATTTGCAATTGCATGCAACGGGGCAGTGGATATATAATAACCTAAAGTTAACCAATAACCTCACATTCTCACCTCTCCATCATAGTGTTTCACGATCTGGAGGTCGAAAAATTCGTCCTCATCCTCGGAGCTGAGTGTTGCATCCCAACCTCCTGCCTCAGGAACGTCCAGGTTATCCTGAGAGTTGAAGTCATCCGCTGACGGAAGGAAAAATGTATGTGAAAATGAGTAAACTAAGGACGGGCAAAGTAAGTTGTCTGATCAACTAGTCAATAGATTCCCCCAAAAGACCCTGGTGTCTAGGAAGATAAATGTGCATAGAGAAGTGATGAGAAAGATAAAGGTGCAAAGATGACGTAAGAAATTACATTGTCGCTCTTTAGCAGACATGAAAAACATACCGCTCAAGTCGAGGAACAGCACTGGAATGTGTGTTTCCATTCCAGGTACTGGTACCCTGCCAAAAGAGACATAAACTCAACCCATGGCCCGAATACTTACAACTAAAGAAATAAAAGTGTTAACTTATCCTAACGGTGACTTGTATCTAAATACTCTTACTTAAATATTTAACAGATTTCTGCCCCAACAACTCAACTTATAAATCATTATTGTAGGTTTACAACTGCCAATCAGAATAAGGTAAGGATTTTTTAAAGATTATTTAATGCACTTGTTTATTTTTAACAAAAAAAAAATACAAATTGCAGCTATATTTTTCCTAGCCCTGATTAAGTGTAAAATTTTACCGCCTGTTTTAACAGTATGCAAGTCATATCGTACCATTCAGCTGGAGCTCCTGGTATTCCACTGCCAGCAGAGGGCACCATCACCGCATTTCTCTCCTCTGTGAGCGTCAGACGCCATTCCAGCAGCTGAGCCTCTCTCTCCACGTCATCCTCTGATTTATCTGTACACAAACAGCAGACTCATCACAGCCACATCCACATGCAGTTTTAACCATGGTTGGACAATACCCAGGGCAAAAATGGTCCTGATGTTTAAAACGAGGTTAAATAACGACAACTTCTGTTTATTATCCCAGTTGATGCATTTTGATTTTAGCATTAAAGGAATACGCCAACTTTTTGGTACTTTAGCTTATTTACCGTATCCCCCAGAGTAAGATAAGTCCATACATATCCTTTTCTTCTCTGTGTGTCCCATAATTATCTGATTCACCCACTGCTAGCATAGCTTAGCACAAAGACTGGAAGTAAATGGCTCCAGCTAGCATAATGCTCCCAATAAGTGGAGCCTAGCTTAGCACAAAGACTGGAAGTGAATAGCTCCAGCTAGCATACTGCTCCCAATAAGTGATAAAATAACGCCAATATTTTCCTATTTATATGCTGTGATCTGTATAGTAACAGCGTGTACAAATAACAAGGTCATATTAGACACAGCCATCTATTAAACATATACATACTGGGAACTATATTCTCAGAAAGCAATCACTGCTACTTGGGCGGAGTGATTTGCTCGCAGCACCTTAGAAGCCCCGTGGTGAGGAGCAGAGTTCGCTCAGAGTTGCGCTAATCACTCTGTATTTGTACACGTGGTGACTATACAAAATCACAACATATAAATAGAAAAATGTTGGCATTATTTTGTCACTTATTGGGAGCAGTATGCTAGCTGGAGCCATTTACTTTCAGTCTTTGTGCTAAGCTAGGCTAGCAGTGGGTGCGTCAGACAGAGTTACGGCACGCACAGAGATGAAAAAGGACACACCGAAGTCAATTAGTATCAGACTGAAAAAAGGCAAAGACGTAGTCTCATTGATCGAGCAGAAGAAGGAGATCAGGACATTTTCTGGCTGGTGCTAACCTGTTTTGCTGACCAGCGTCTGAAGATGTTGGTCCAGATATTCTTGTCTCTTTGTGAGGGCGGTGAGCCACTGACCCCTCAGACGCTCTAAATCTCTCTCCTGTAGGCAAATAATGAATAAATACATAAATTAAAAGACTTGCAACATTTTAAATTGTAATAAAGTAAAAAGAATATAGCCCGTTATAACTATCGCACCTGATAACTGTCCATTTCGTCACCCTCAAGCTAGAAAAACAAAAGTAAGAGAATGCATCAGCTGCTGGCTTTCGATGGATGGAAGTCATTAAATATGCAAATTAGCATGCAAATGAGCAACTAACCTCTTGCGGCTCACTGGCTTTGGTCATCAATGCCTGCCTGATATCCACACACCCGATGGAAACCCCCAGAATGATTTCTGCTATCAAAGGCATCGTGCCAGAGTCCTGCACTGATCGCACTTCCACCTGCACTCGCCGAGACTGTCCCTGAAGGGGTCAAACGCACGGTTAAAGACCCCATAACATGCTCAAGGTGGTCTTATAAATAACACAGAAGCAGATGACTTCTGCTGACCTGCTTAAGCTGGAAGACGCCACCCGTCCGAACATCTCGTGCTGGCACCACCTCAACGGGCATG
Source organism: Misgurnus mizolepis (assembly GCA_025389145.1). NCBI lineage: Eukaryota > Metazoa > Chordata > Actinopteri > Cypriniformes > Cobitidae > Misgurnus > Misgurnus mizolepis. Next base: position 51,587,135 of record JAIFKI010000001.1, on the reverse strand, counting down.
TACTCTCCGTTCTCATTCAGCTCCAGTATCTGCACCCACATCTCCAGCTTACGTGTGACCTCGCTCCACCTAGGGTCAAGCATGAATGGGTCAACTGGATGTAGAGGTGCAACCAAGTAAGCAAGAAGATGATCCAAAAAGATGACTGTATGGATTGAGCTTGGAGCTTGATTTTGCACCAACCTATCACGTAATGTGCGTGTCTTGGCTTGGATAATGCTGAGGTCCCACAGCGCTGGGTTTCTGCCCGGGTCAGCCTGCCTGTGTCCAAACACTTCGATGGCCACTGCACCTTCTGTCAGATACTCTATAAACTCCTCTGTTACGGTCACAGCATGCTCCTAACAAAGAGATACAACATTATTGATGTTTTAGTGTCTATCAAAACGATCTCAAATTTCTCTTGAGTTCTCAAACTGTATTCAAACACGTGGGAAATGCAAATCCAGATAATGCAAATACCCATATTCAAAAATCTCTTTACACTATGCAACGAACACAAATTATTTGCTACTTTGTTAAAGATCCCATCCGTGTTTGATTTATAAATCAAAAAAAGCATTTAAGGAAGACCTTTCTCCATTTTTGCTGACAACTATGTGCTCCATTGGAGGATTAAAATATTTCAGGGTTTCCTACAAGAGCACCGCATAAACGGCTAAGCCATAAACAGGCCCAAACGGAATCCGCACCAATTTAATGTGCGTTATTAACAAGCGCACATACTCCGCGCTTGTGCATGTTTGCAAGCAGTAGCCGTCATTGACAAGCACACATAAATCCAGTGCGTGCTGTTTGCTGTGACCATTTTACATGATAAAGAGCATGAACCATTTTATATTTGAGATAAAAAAATTTAACTTACCACAGAGTTAAAGGAAAACACCACACATACCTATCTTTTTTCAATGCGTGCACTTAATCTTTGTACAGCGCGTTGTGAATGTGTTAGCATTTAGCCTAGCGCCATTCATTCCTTAGGATCCAAACAGGGATACATTCAGAAGCCACCAAACACTTCCATGTTTTTCCTATTTAAAGACTGTTACATGAGTAGTTACACGAGTAATTATGGTGGCACAAAATAAAACATGGCGATTTTTTAGCAGATAAAAAATAAGAACTTTATTGTATAGCGGAAAAGCACTTAGTTTGCAGCACTTTTACCTCGGTTGCAGTAATATTGATGGAAGTTTGAGTGATGGGGAAGTATTCAGGAGTGATGATGTTACTGCGCGCCGAGGTCGAGTGCTACAAACTAAGTGCACTTCCGCCATACAATATAGTTCTCATTTTTTATCCGCTTAAAAAAAATTGCCAGGTTTTGTGTCACCATACTTACTCATGTAACTACTCATGTAACAGTCTTTAAATAGGGAAAACATGGACATGTTTGGTGGCTACTAAATTCATCCCAGTTTGGATCCTAAAGGAATGAATGGGGCTAGGCTAAATGCTAACACATTCACAACGTGCTGTACAAAGATTAGGTGCATGGATTGAAAAAAGATAGGTATGTATTCATTTGTTTAAGTTGAGGTAAGAACATAGTAAAATATTGAAAAACTGTGGTGTTTTCCTTTAAGATCATCTCGCTTAATTCTTTTTTTTAACTTGTTTACGAATGCTCTTGTTATGTTTAACATTAAATTTACATTGCGTTGTAAAAATTATGAAATTATCTTGATACTAATAAGAACATATTAACACAAGCTTTTTTATTCTGCTATAATATATATAACATAAACAATAATATAATTTTATATACAAAATTTAATTCTATCTTGACATCTGGTTCATGTTGGTCCAGTTTAATTCAGAGGACTCACTGGTGTGATTTATTTATTTTCATTGTAAGCCTTTAAAAAGTCATTATTTTAGATGCAACTTTGTAATATTAACAGATTAAATTTCCTAATATCTTTTTAATATATTTAATATCAAAAAGCAAAAAAACTCTGTGTATTTATGGCCAGGGACAGACGGAATCTGCAGAGTTCATTAATTTTATACAAACTGTTTGATAAAAATCACATGGCTTGACTTTTACCTTACAGCTGTCAAACACCACCATGCAGTGAGGGTCTTTGCTGCTGGAGAAAGAGGCTGATGGATCTACTTCAGGTGCAACTATTATGGGCTCTGCCTGGTCCCAGAATGAATACTGACAGAAGACGAAATTGGACAGGTACTGGGGGAGACCCGTAGCCTGAAGGATCTTAATCTGTTTAAGACACGTGGGAAATAAATGCATTATTACAAGTTAATAAATATGTGCAATTCTTTATTGAAAAAAATATTCAAATTAATTTGGGTGGATGTTGACGAACACAATTAAAGCTCTTCTAAATCTATAACTTTTTTGTTTAAAAGAAAAAAAAAATCAGTTGTTACCAAGTGCATAAAATTAACTGCATTTAACTCTTTCCCCGCCAGCGTTTTTAAAAATAAGTTGCCAGCCAGTGCCAGCATTTTTTATGATTTTCAAAAAAGTTTAATGCCTTCCAGAAAACGTTCTTCTTAAAATATATAAACATACAATATATCAAATGAAAGAACAGAAAAAAAAACTTTTCATCCTACCTTCATTTTTTCTATTTTTATCACCTTTTTATCAAATATGGGTAGGTTTCTTCAAAAACAGCAAATTTTGAGCAATAATAATTGCGTTTTTGTGAAAGATTTTTGATAGAAATCCGATTCAGAGTGATGATCAAAACATACACTGATTTTAAACGGTTTGACCTGAGGGGTTGCTTCCGGTTACATAAGTTGGGTTAGAGCGCCAACTGGTGAATAATAGTGGAAATATGGATTGCAGGAAAAACTCATTGGCAGGGAAGCATTTTCTCTTAATTAATAAGTTAACTCATCATTGGCGGGGAAAGAGTTAAACCAATTTCTAAATGACCTAAGGTCAGGATTAAGCAGATTTGAAGCAAAAGTATTTGATGAATGTATAACACATGCCAGGAGCATTTGGGTAATATCATTATCTAATTTTTGACGGAGCAGCTTAAAAAAAAAAAAAAAAAAAAGAATTTCTCATTAATAATTTGAGCTTACAGGAAATGTCAGTTTCATGCATTTCATGTCAACATATGGTAACTCACCATACAGACCAGTTTACGTTCCTGCACTTCACCATCAGGGCTTCCATCACTTTCATCTCCTCCTGCTACTCCATCATCAAAGCCTCCACCCACTCTCATTACCTCCACGTGCAGTCGCCCGGCAACCTGACGCGTGAACAAGGGAACATCACTTAACTGGACTGCTGGAAATGAACTTAGCATTTAATGCTTGATATCGTGACTATTAGATTCAATTTCACAGATGGAATTTTGCTTGACTTAAATTAAGTCTTCTGGAGGAAACTAAATTTGACCTGGTTATCATGAAATATATATAAAATATTAAAAGTCCCGATCTTGTTTGCCACACAGCTCACCTCTCCTTTCTGATTAATGATGGGAATGGCGTATTGTAGCTTTACGTCATAGAAGAGGCAGGAGAGGAAGACGTTGGCCACACCGATCAAACTGTGGTTCACCTGCTCATCAAAGAAAGGGTCGGCTCTTTTGAAGTATGACCTCATCACCTGAAAGTCAGAAAAAAAAATTCTGAATCGGAGCATGAGAACTTCAATTTAAATATTAAAAACTACTTTCAAAACGTTTTCACGACATCATGAGTCACATGCCAGTTATACACTACACAATGACTATGTTTACATGCACAAAATGACAGACTTTAATCCGATTGAAGGTTACGACAATACAGTTTACATTTACACTAAACATTGCAATCTGATTAAAATGTTTGTTTACATGTACATTACATATATAATCCGAACCAAACGTCTGCACAAGCGCACAGCCAGGGTTGCCAGATTTGCATATCAAAACCAACCCAAAAGTACTACTCAGAGACCAAATACCAATAACTAAAATCAACAAAATCAGAAAAATCAACTCGCAGAAATGGTTTCAAAGTAGCCCAATTCTGAAAAGAGGACTTGGCAACGCAGCGCACAGCATCTCTCATCCACTTCACGCTTTATCTCTGTTCAAAGTCAAAGCTGATTTGAAGAAAGCAAAATATAGGCACAATGCTATTTTATTGCTTCATGTTATGTTATGAAAGTACACATGAACGTTGCAGAATGTAAAGCACATGACCCCATTACCTTAAAGGGATAGTTCGGCCAAAAATGATATTAAACCCATGATTTACTCACCCCCAAGCTGTCCGAGTTGCATACGTCCATCGTTTTTCAGACAAACACATTTTCGGATATTTTAGAAAATGTTTTAGATCTTTCAGTTGATTAAATGTAATGTTACGGTGTCCACCCATAGTCCACGACCTTCAAGTCCAAAAAAAGTGCGTCCATCCTTCACAAATTAAATCCAAACGGCTCTAGGATGATAAACAAAGGTCTTCTGAGGGTAATCTGTGCGGTGTTGTTGTAGAAATATCCATATTTAAAACTTTATTAACGAAAATAAATACCTTCCGGTAGCGCCGCCATCTTAGTCGCGTCCGCATTCAGGATGAGAGCTTACGCAGCCTACGGAGGCTACTCTGCTGCTGCTCTGTGCCCCCGCCCTCCGAATTTGTCATATGTCACTAAGAAAAGTGCATACACTACGCTAATACTCTCTCCTGAATATAGAGGAGTCTAAGATGGCGGCGCTACTGGAAGGTATTTATTTTCGTTAATAAAGTTTTAAATATGGATATTTCTACAACAACACCGCACGGTTTACCCTCAGAAGACCTTTGTTTATCATCCTGGAGCCGTTTGGATTTAATTTGTGAAGGATGGACGCACTTTTTTTGGACTTGAAGGTCGTGGACTATGGGTGGACCCCGTAACATTACATTCAATCAACTGAAAGATCTAAAATATTTTCTAAAATATCTGAAAATGTGTTTGTCTGAAAAACGATGGACATATGCAACTCGGACAGCTTGGTGGTGAGTAAATCATGGGTTTAATATCGTTTTTGGCCGAACTATCCCTTTAATAATCCCTGTTGCCATTGCCTTGCATGTTTCTGTGGCAAGAATCATGTGATGTATAAATAAGAACTAAATATAAAACGTGAACTTAAGCACAACCCTTCTGTGCATGTGCACAAGGTATTCTTGCATCCGATTGAGAAAATGCTACCATTCACACGTTTACTGTACATGCATACTTTATTTCTGATGATTGGATCAAAGATCGGACTACATCATCGCTTTCAATAAGATGGAAATTTGCATCCGATCGACCTTAAACACATTTAAATTAGGTGTTTACATGAATGTTTGTAATCGTATTGATGGCTCAATTTGATTGGAAAGCCTAGAGTCTTCTGTGATTTAAAAACATGCTGGAGCAAAAACAACCAACACTTTTAAGATAAAGTTTAACTTGGGACTTTATAATGGCTTCAATTTTGATCAAATTGATTATAATTTATTATCTGCTGATGACTTGCAGATTTGATAGTTATTACACTTGGTGACGAGAAACTTACAGGATTATCCTCATCATACTCCTTCCACTCCTGGTAAAGCTCTCGCATATCCACCAGGCGATTTTCCATCTTCTCAAGGGCCCAGATCTGCTTTCCTTTGCCTTTTCTCCTCACTTGGACAGCAGGTTCACTCAGAACAGCATCTCTCTACAAACACAAGCACACATAAGGTTCAGCTAATGGCATCATGCTACAGACTGACAATTGTTTTGTACTATAAACCTGGCTGACCTTCCTGTTGGCATTGAGGTTTGCGGCAGGTATCTGTAAAGTGACTCTGTACTCCGTTTTCTTGTCAAGTTCTTCAGAGATGAAGCTCGCCTCTTGGACTAACAGATTCGCTCGTACAATCTGCTCCCTTAGTTTTCTCAAACTTCGCGTAAGCATCGCCTCCCTGGAGCAAACCAATAATCGTCGTTACACTTTGTGCACCGTGTACTGCTTTTTTAGGGTTAAAATATCTCTTTACAATATACATACACTGAACAAAATTATAAACGCAATACTTTTGTTTTAGCCCCAATTTTTCATAAGTTGACCTCAAAGATCTAAGACTGTTTCTATGTACACAAAAGACCTATTTCACTCAAATATTGTTCACAAATCTGTATTAGTGAGAACTTCTCCTTTGCCGAGATAATCCATCAAGAAGCTGATTAGACAGCATGATTATTGCACAGGTGTGCCTTAGGCTGGCCACAATAAAAGGCCACATTGAAATGCCACAGATGTCGCAAGTTTTGATGGAGTATGCAATTGCAGGAATGTCCACCAGAGCTGTTCCTCATGAATTGAATTTTTATTTTTCTACCATAAGCCGTCTCCAAAGGCATTTTAAAGAATTTGGCAGTACATCCAACCGACCTCACAACCGCAAACCACGTGTAACCACACCAGCCCATGACTTCCACATTGAGCATCTTCACTTCCAAAATCGTTGGAAGACCAGCCACCCGAACAGCTGGTGCAACAATCAGTAGGCATAACTAAAGAATTTCTGCACAAACTGTCTCAGGGAAGATCATTTGCATGCTTGTCGTCCTCATCGGGGTCTCGACCTGACTGAATTTCGTCGTCATAACCGACTTGAGTCAGCAAATGCTCACATACGATGGCGCCTGACAGGTGCATGTTATGGACAACAAACACAAGTGCATTTATTGATGCCATTTTGAATGCACAAAGATACCGTAACGTGACCCTGAGGCCCATTGTTATGCTATTTATCCACAACCATCACCTCATGTTGCAGCATGATAATGCACAGCCCCATGTTTTGCAAGGATCTGTACACAATTCCTGGAAGCTGAAAACATCCCAGTTCTTGCATGGCCAGCATACTCACCGGACATGTCACCCATTGAGCATGTTTGGGAGGCTCTGGATCAGCGTATACGACAGCGTGTTCCAGTTCCTGCCAATGTCCAGAAACTTCGCAAAGCTATTGAAGAGAAGTGGACCAACATTCCACAGGCCACAATCAACAACCTGATCAACTGTATGCGAAGGACATGTGTTGCACTGCGTGAGGCAAATAGTTTCGAACACTCCCAATACAATAAAACTGCGATTTTCGAGTGGCCTTTTATTGTGGCCAGCCTAAGGCACACCTGTGCAATAATCATGCTGTCTAATCAGCATCTTGTTATACCACACCTGTGAGGTGGATGGATTATCTCGGCAAAAAAAAGTGCTCACTAACGCAGATTTAGACAGATTTGTAAACAATATTTGAGAGAAAAAGTCTTGGATCTTTAAGGTCAGCTCATGAAAAATGGGGGCAAAAACAAATGTTGCGTTTATAAAATGCATCAACTTAAACCTTAGGTTGATATACTAAATAATGTACATTTATGCATTAGGCAGGCACTTATATCCAAAGTGACTTACAGCACATTACAAGGTATACATTTTATTAGTATGTTTTCCATTGGATCGGACCATTGTGATCCTAACGCACTGCTCTACCAAGTGTGCTACGTGAATTATGACCCAAATTTAAAAATGTAAACATGATTCCTCACCTCTCCTCGCTCCATTGACGCAGGCGATGTGTGCTGGCCGATGATGACATTCCTCCCTGGCTCAGTCTTTCCAAGCTGCGGTACTGTGACTGCAATGGCTGCGACTGCGGTATCTGCATGCTCTGTCTGTCTGGAGTCAGCTGTCTGCGCAGCTGCTGCAGTTCCTGCTCGTACATGAGCCGCTGCCGTTCCAAAGCGGTCCGCTTCTCCTCCTCGTGCTGTCGCTCCAGAGACTGTAAAACAGCCTGCATGGGATCTGAAAAGGATGTTATCCATAGTTTTAAGACAACAATATCATTTTTTTGTAATTGCCAAATAAAATCTTTAATAAAAAGTTATATTTATATGCATTCTGTTGTTCTCACCGTTGCTGCCCAGAGCCTTCATCATGACCTCGGTCTGAGCAAACTCATAGCTGAAGCTGACCTCGCTGGACACCTCACTGGCCGTGTCACCTTCTCCGTCCAGCTGTTCGCTGCTGTTACTGTTCTTCATGTTCCCCTCACCCTCATCTTCCTCGCCTCGTGAACGCCGCTTCGGTAGGTTTATCCTAAACACGACATGAACCAATATTCTTCCTAAAGAGACTTATCCATAATGTTTTAAAGGGACATTCCACTTTTTTTGGAAAATATGCTCATTTTCCAGCTCCCCTAGAGTTAAACATTTGATTCTTACCGTTTTGGAATCCATTCAGCTGATCTCCGGGTCTGGCGCTAGCACTTTTAGCATAGCTTAGCATAATCCATTGAATCTGATTAGGCCATTAGCATCACGCCTAAAAAAATGCATCTGCCTAGAAAATCGCAGCTTATAATTTTCCGTTGGTCTTAGTATACGATGAAACTACAGAAGAGTCAAGTTTTAAATAGGAAAAATATTGAAACTCTTTGGTTATTTTTTAGCGCAATGCTAATGGTCTAATTAGATTCAATGGATTGTGCTAAGCTATGCTAAATGTGGTAGCGCCAGACCCGGAGATCGGCTGCATGGATTCCAAAACGGTAAAAATCAAATGTTTAACTCTAGTGGAGCTGGAAAATGAGCATATTTTCAAAAAAGTGGAATGTCCCTTTAATGTAGAAATGCTAAATACCTCAGCATATTCTTAAATCTGTGCACTGACCTGAAAAAGTGGTTGTTTCCCCAAAAAATGCGGTCACCATGGTGAAGCTGTTGCCGACTTGTGACTGGAGAGCCATTCACACAGGTTCTATGACAACAGAAGCACCATTCGATTACTTTACACAACAGCTTCAAGATTTAACAATTCACCTAAACAGAGACGCAGATACGCATGCATTGAGCGATATTCAGTTCATAAATGGGTCTTTTGGGCCTTGAACCTTTGACATTCTGGGGTAGCCCATCTCAAATAGTTACACTATTGCCACCAATGCATTACCTCGAGTTTCTGTATGGGTTGATAAAGACGGCTCCCTCGGGTGTGATGTTAATGACACAATGCTCTGCTTGGATGCCCATCCCACAAAGCTGAATATCCTGGGAGTCAGCTGATCCAACCTTAGTATGTTCCTACAAAACATCCCAGAGTTAATACCACAAAAACCATGTCCATAAAAGCTTAACATAATTACAAGCGCTTAACATACACTAAACCCATTAATACAGATACATACTGGGGTATTACATTACAACGCATTACACCACCAACAGCACAGTATGTTTAAATAGAAGCCCATCTAAAAGAGCCACTGAAGTGCTTTTGTTCAATGCATTGATGTTTATCTTCCTCCGATACAAAAGATTATGGCAGGGCATACTGAATGACCCCCCCTCAGCGCTTCTTGAATGTGTTCGCATTAAGCCTAGCCCCATTCATTCCTATGGCTCCAAACAGGAATGAATTTAGAAGCCACCAAACACTTCCATGTTTTCCCTATTTAAAGACTCTTACATGGGTAGTTACACGAGTAAGTATGGTGGCACAAAATAAAACTTTTGTTTGGAACCATAGGAATGAATGGGGCTAGGCTAAATGCTAACACATTCAAGAAGCGCTGTACAAAGATTTAATGTATTCATTTATCCAAGTTGAGGTAAGAACATAATAAATATTGAAAACGGTGGTGTTTTCCTTTAAAATAGCCAGTAGCATTTAGTTTATCTTAAAGCCTGGAAGCCAATAAAAAGCTATGTGCAGAATGATGTCATAAAAATTGTTGATCCCAACTGGCGGAAATGAGGAACTTGAGGCAATGTTATACATTTTTTGGAGCACACTAGTTCACAGATATCTTTAAGGTTAACCTATTGTTACCCAAAACAACTTTAAAGAAACATTAACTATGCAACATAATTTTGAGTTTATTTAAAGGCGGGGTCCATGATTTTTGAAAAACACTTTGGAAAAGGGAGTCAGGCCGACTACCAAAACACACTTGTAGCTAATCAGAAGTAAGGGGCGTGTCTACTAATGAACATCGTTGCCTGGGTTGTGTATGTGTGGGGTGGGTCTATCAAATGAAGGTTCAGATTCTATTGGGTTAGGGGCGTGTTGTTTAGGTGATTTAAAATGTCAACATTGGCTTTCAGAGATCATGCACCCCGCCTTTAACAACATGGCATGTACAAAACCATCCTAGCATTTTAAACTTTTAGGGGCGGTTTCCCGGACAGGGTTTAAATTATTTCAGGACTAGGGCTTCAGTATATTAGTACATTAAAGTAGTTTTTACAAACAAACCTTACATAAACATTACTGGTGTGCATCTTGAGATAGAACAAAGATATGTCAGTGCAAGCTGTTTTTAAATAAACATGTAAGTCTGGGACTAGGATAAGCCCTGGTATGGAAAATCACCCCTTTATGTTTAACAAAAGAAATTCAGGTGTTGCGCTACCTTGAGGTAATAGACGAGTAGCTCATTAAGAGCCGGGTCAGCATTGAGGTTGACCAGGAAACATTTATCTTCACCAACCCTGATGCCCGATGACTGCAGAGAGATGCCAAGGCTTTCCAGCTGTTTTTGCCTCTCCTACAAAAAAAACCAGAAGTTTAAAATAATAGCATCTTTACAGCACAAGTATATTTGTAGCAATAGCCAATAGCCAACATTACATTGCATGGGTCAAAATTATTGATTTTAGTTTAAGGATATCAAGTAAAGATCATGTTCCGTGAACATATTTTGTAAATTTCCTACCGTAAATATAATCATAAATGTATTCATTATTGGTAAAATGTGTTGCTGAGGACTTTATTTGGACAACATTAAAGGTGATTTTCTTGCACCCTCATAATCCAGATTTTCAAATAGTTGTAATTTGGACAAATAGTGTCATATCTTAAACGGGCATTTGATGAAAATCTGACTTTTTCTATGTTTAAGTGCTATAATTGTTCCCCATTGCTTCTATCAACCTAGAAAATGTGTTAAAGAACAACTCCTTGTAAACCATTCTCTTTAAGGATGTGAAAAAATAGGTCATTGAAATCTAGCTCCCCTTGTGATGTCAGAAAGGGATAATACCGCCCCTTAATCTGCACGATTCAACCACGGCACTGTCGTTTAGTGCATAGATCAGCTCATTTGAATTTAAAAAGGACACATCCAAAAACGGCACATTTTTGCTCATACCTACAAAGTGGCGATTTTAACATGCTATAATAAATGATCTATATGGTATTTTAAGCTAAAACTTCATATATTTGTCTTCTGGGGACACCAAAGGTTTATTTTACATTGTTAAAAAGTCTTGTGAAATGTCCTGTTTAAAAAAAAATTTACCCTTATGACTGGTTTTGTGGTCCATGGTCACAAATGTACTTTATAGTAGGCCTACCCAGACAAAATGAGAGAGCCAGAGATCTAAAATTCCAGACAATTTAAATGATTGTGGCCGTTACTTGTGCAATTTCCTCCGTCTTCCTTAGTTTCTCTTCCCAGGTGACCGTCATCTCCTGGATCAATTTTTCAGATTCCTCCAACCTTTCCTTTAGCTCTGGTGCCTTCATAGACTAAAAAAAAAAAAACAGACAGGTCTGTAAATATAGTGCTTTTGAATGTCTTCATTAACGTGAGTCGGCCGTAGTATCTACCTCAGCCTGCGTCAGCTGATCTCGCAGTTTCTCCACCTCCTCTCGGAGTTCTCTGATAATTCTTGCATTGGGGTCTTCGTTGACAATGGCATGGTTGACGATGCTCTTCGCCCTGTCAGCGTAGCGTAACGTGGACAGGGTCTCGTCATAGTTATCCGCCGCTGGGCTCACGGTGGCAACCATAGCGGTCCGACTGTTTCCACCGAGGCTGTCCTGTGGTCACATTAACAAGATACCCATTAGTGTGGCCATTTCCAGGAATCATATACTAAAATGAGTGCACATTGGGAAAGCCGTAAACGAAGTGGAAATTTCCTTTACCAATGTTTACCGGACAGAATGAGTGTTCGTACCTTCAGTAGCCATGTGAGCACTGAATCCCTGTAGGGCACAAACTTATTCTTGTTCTTTCCAGCGCCCTGCTCTGCCAAGGCTGAGATCACCAAACCCAAAGTTGTCAGAGACCTGTAGAAAGAGCGAGAAGGAAAAACTGAAAGGGCAATAAACAGAAGAGAAAGAAGTTCCTCTGTGGTGGAATGAGTTTCGTACCTCTATATATCACATTGATCAGGGAAACAACTAGAAACTGAACGTTTCTGCATGCATTTAACTAAACAACAACAACCATAAAAGCACTTCCTATTTATTTATTATCCTCTTCAATCTAATTCAAGCATTCCTTCTACTTTAGCTTCTTTACTATTCTGACAGACACTTGGCTTCTTGCTTGACAAATTGTAAGTTGTTTGTAAGTCTCTTTGGATAAAAGCATCAGCTAAATGACTTCATGTAAATGCAAATTAAAAGAGACACATTAACAAAGAGATGTATCCAAGTGCAGGCCAAAAGCCTTTGGCAGCTTCATAAACCTTCATCAGGTTTATGCCCTTAAACGTAGCTATTTTAACAAGTCCGCAGATTTTCCACAGCTTGAAATCCCTCTCTCAAAGACAGGGAAATAAAATGTTACAAAAATAGAAGATGACTCAAAGTGTCCGCCTTAGTAGTGTCTGGATGTCTGTGCTGCAAAATAAATAAAATGATTGCTTATGTAAAATATAATTGTCTTGTATCTTTGAAATATATTTTTAACAAAATGTTGCTTTTTTAGAGGGGGTGTAAAGGCCAAAGTATGGTGCATTGTTTGAGTACTTGAGGGTCTGCGTACGGTGCTTGTGATGCAATTTTCATCATCAGAAGTGTGCACGCATACTGTACAGCTACCTTGGTGTTGTCGTCAGATAACAAAAAAAATAAATAAAGCAGCGTGCCAAATTAGATGCAAGGTCAATGAAGTTTCTTTTGCTCTGACTGGTGTATGCAGGGTTGCAGACTCCACACACGTTGGTGCGGTTTACATTTGGGTCTAGCCGTGTTAAAAAAAATGCCACTGGTTTGGGTCGGACTCGGGTCTAATTTTCTCTGTGTTGTCCTTCTTTAAAGGATTAGTCCATTTAAAAAAAAAAATCCAGGTAATTTACTCACCACCATGTCATCCAAAATGTTGATGTCTTTCTTTGTTCAGTCGAGAATATATATATTTTAATGGACCCCAACACTACAGTTTCAAAGGACTCTAAATGATCCCAAAGAGGCATAAGGGTCTTATCTAGAGAAACGATTGTCATTTTTGGCAAGAAAAAAAAAAAATGCACTTTTAAACCACAACTTCTCGTCTTCATCCGGCTGTGTGACGCGCTAGCACGACCTCATGTAATTGCGTAATAACGTAGAAAGGTCATGGGTTGCATATATTGGCGCTTTTCCATTGCATAGTACCCCACGGTTTGGTTTAGTTTGGGTCGGGTCAGCTTACTTTTGGGAGCTTTTCCATTGGGTGCAATACGTAGTACCCGATACTTTTTTCGTACCACCTCGTTTGGGGTTCCAAGCGACCCGAACTGATACCAAACGTGACGCGAAAACACTGTAGATCACTGATTGGTCTGAGAGAAGCGTCATCGCTATAATGTAAATATTAGCTTTAGCTTACTGCTAGCTTGTGCTGTCTCAAGCAAACATGTTGTTATCTGTGTTCTGCTATAAGTTTCCAAACACCCTTTTAGTGATGAAAAACATCTGCAGGTTGAGAATCCGGGACACCATAACAGTTTTTTCCAGACTTGCAGTTTGTGGCGGCACATTCGCGACGTGTATTATATATGCTTAAATGCAACTTGAATGAGGCTTAGCGGAGCGCCGTCGACTGACACCACGGGTCGGGTGTTTGAACAGAAACTGTCATGTGAGACAGAGGTAGTTATAAACGCGATGTGCAAACATCTATTTGTGGTGGCCAATTTTAATTTTGTGGCAGACTGAGAAATAAATGAATGTATGGGAATGTACAACAATGCTCTCACGTGTATGATGTCACAGCAGTAGGCAGCGTAAATATAACGACACGCCTATAACCCCTCCCACTCCGAAGTGATGCTAAACTCGATGGAAAAGCTAACCACGCCAAAGTGAGGTGAGCTGACCCGACCCAAACTAAACTAAACCGTGGGGTACTATGCAATGGAAAAGCGCCATATGAAACGCACATTTGCGGACCATTTTAAACACAAAGACATTACTTAGTATCATTCGACATACAACAACTTCGGAATGGTCCTCTTTCTCCACACTTGTAAACACTGGGGCGTAGCTTCGCATACGTCATTGGTGATCTCTTGACGTGATGATGTATTACGTGAGGTTGCGCAGGCGCATCACAAGACCGGAGAAAGAAGTTGTGGTTTAAAAGGGCATATTTTGTATTTGTCTTGCCAAAAATGACAATTGTTTCGCTAGATAAGACCCTTAAGCCTCATTTGAGATCGTTTAGAGTCTTTGAAACTGCTATTTTAAAATGCATTAAAACTGTTAAGAATTGGGGTCCATTAAAATGAAAAAATCCTAGAATGTTTTCCTCAAAAAACATAATTTCTTCTCAACTAAACAAAGAAAGACATCAACATTTTGGATGTCATGGTGGTGAGTAAATTATCTGGATTTTTTTTTAATTTGACTAATTTTTTGACTTGATTTATTCATATCGGGTTCAGGTGAAAAGTGATTCGGGTCATTTCGGGTCGGGTACATTTTTATTTGGACCCAAGAAGACCCCTATTATGTAGCCCAGGAGATGCATTGCAATTTGTCGCAATCTGCAAACATCTGTGTACACGTATGAGCCAAATAAACTATACTTTGCAAGACAAAACAGATGAATTGCACGAATTGCATCATGCAGTAAGCAACACGAGTCAAGGATGTACACACTTGTTGATGTTGCTGCCTTCCTTGAGCCGCTCGCCTGCAGCGCCCGTCTTTGCAGCTCTCTCACTTCCTGCCAGGTCCACCAAACTCAACTTGCTCACCTTCTCTCCACTTGTCTACAGAGATAAAACAAAAAAAACTTAAAGTAGAATACGTTTGCTCAAAATAATGAGGCAAGAGGTGACATTAAATATTGCCGTTGATATAACCTTTGGTTCACTCAGTAGTCACTGGATATGAAAGGTCAAATCAGGCTCACTGCATTATGGGATAGCATGTTCAGAACAGTATGCATATTGGTAAATACTGTTTGTTACGATGCATACAGTGTGTGGAAAACAACACATTATGCATAATGCACAAACAGTAACAGCAATACAACAGCATGCAATTACGAGCATAACAAAGGGTGAGAACCAAAAGTGAGTAAGTGACTTTTGGGTGAAATGTATTTATATATCAAGTAAATGCTATTGATGAGCTCTTTCTGCTGGAAAAAGCACACGAGGGACATTTTAATCATTTTCGAGTTATAAAAGATTGAAATTAGTACACAATAAGATCAAACCATGGTAATATTTTGTTACTATGGCTCTCCTATAAAGTTGGTGATGTGTCACTTACGCCCTACTGGTTTTCAACCCTCA
This sequence comes from Misgurnus mizolepis, assembly GCA_025389145.1. Taxonomy (NCBI): domain Eukaryota; kingdom Metazoa; phylum Chordata; class Actinopteri; order Cypriniformes; family Cobitidae; genus Misgurnus; species Misgurnus mizolepis. The sequence goes on along the minus strand of JAIFKI010000001.1, from coordinate 51,571,606 downwards.
ATAACCGTTGGCCAACAAGCCAAAGACGACATGAAAAAATATTTAGATACTCTCTGACGGTCAAGCCTGCCTGTGCTTATTCACCCTGAAAACCTTGAAAGATTGTATAAAATGTTGCATTTGTATATCAATGACTACACTAGAACGAAAGCTCTGTTGAGCGGTCTTATTTTAAGAAAGAACAATGCCCAGAAAAGCTTTGTGAAGCCGTAGACAAGCATCTATTGTTCAACTCTACACATTGGAGATCACTGGAACAGTATGTGGGGTGAAGTTTCTTAATGCGGCCCAGCATTGGTCCTTACTGTACACAATCCCCTTGTATGAGCATCAGAGATGAAGTTTAATTGAGAGGAGAGGCAGAGAGATGCGAGCCGGGATAAAGCGAGGATATGGATGTTGTGGGGGAGCTGGACGGAGATTGTTGTGCATTAGGACAACAAAGAGAGCCCTTGTATTGAAAAGGCCTAAGGCTTGAAAGCATGCTGAGCGAGAATACAGAACCATATAGCACTTATTCTGTAATTAACCATTTGGTGGGTTCATATTACAGTTATGTAGCATTTTATATTTGTTTTACTAAGCTGCACCCAAAAAGTCCATAATATTTAAATTAAACGGGCTGAAATGCGTTTTAAAGGCGCTTTACAGGTTATGTCAAGGACAAATTACATTTAAGAGAATAGTGACAGCCACTATAACGTCTGTGTACTCGTATTTGGCAAATAAACTTTTGAAAGGCTGTGCGTTTGAATGTGCGTACACGTAAAAAAACTAACTATACTACAGCAATGTGCTTGCATTTTTATAAAAACATGAAAAGAACATGGAAATTATTGTGGTAATCCACTGTCATTCCCATCTCTCCTGCTGTCGATTATGTCCACACACCTGTTTGGATAGGAAACCATGGCATGCAAAAGGCAGATTGATGATTGTGCTGGAAAAATCATGACTTATTGGTGACTGAGGTGACAACAATATTTAGATGCTAAATGAAGCGCTGAGAATGACATGATCAAGTCTCTGTCTCTATACCCTTCAAATACTTTATTGAATTATTTTATTCATAATAACTTAAAGGGACATTCCACTTTTTTTTGAAAATATGCTCATTTCAGCTCCCTGGCGCTAGCACTTTTAGCATAGCTTAGCACAATCCATTGAATCTGATTAGACCATTAGCATCACGCTAAAAAATAACCAAAGAGTTTTGATATTTTGCCTATTTAAAAGTTGACTCTTCTGTAGTTACATAGTGTACTAAGAAAGACGGAAAATTTAAAGTAGTTATTTTCTAGGCAGATTTGGCTAGGAACTATACTCTGAAACTGGCGTAATAATCAAGGACTTTGCTGATGTAACATAGCTGCAGCAGGCGTAGTGATATTACACACTGCCTGAAAATAGTCCCCTGCTATTGAAAGTAACCAAAGGGGACTATTTTCGGGCGGAGCGTAATATCACTATGATTTTTTTTTTTTTAAAGTGGAATGTCCCTTTAACTACAAATCATTTGTTTATGTGGTACCAGTGCTTGTGATTTATTCGCCTTATGCGTCATGCGATGAGAAATTAATTAACCTGTCTGATATCACGCTAAGTTTAGATCTTAGTTTGACGGCTTTGTTAAATGACCGGCACGGCGTCGGCCCTGCTGAATTATAGATTGAGTACTGGACCGGAGCTGAGTCAGGTGATACACAGCACAAAAGAAATGCATGGTGACACCAGGACAGAAGCAGAGAAGATCAGCTGACATCCAAACTCTGGCACACTATAATTTATTCATCAATTTTCCTGCCATTTGCATGCGCTGATAAAGTCAATAACAGTAGGTCTCTGAGGTCCACGGTGTACTTAAGAGGAAGTTTAGAAAAAGTTTTAAAATAAGAGTTTACACGGAAATAAAAATATTGCATTATTTAATTTACATTTAACCTATATTGAGTTATTTAATATGTAGTACATAAGAATCCATTTTTTGAGAATATTCTTGCAGCTCTTTTACATTTACAGTTCAAGTGACACATTGATGTAGTTTACACCATATGGCATTGGTAGTTACATGAACAATAAGAAACAACAAGTCTGTTCTTCTTATACTTAATGAATGAGTAAAATATTTTTAATACATAGCAATTTGTAAGGACCCAAGAGTGGATGAAAAAGGAAGGGTGGACGACATATAAGCAACACTTGAGACTAAATACAAGGCAGATCACCAAAACAGGTTCACAACAGCTGATAAGGGTATTCAAATACAGCGTCCATGACATCATCCGGGTTGGACACTATGACTCATCTCCTAACCTTCACTCTTGCTTCTGCACTCAGCGTCAGCTTAAGAGGATTAATTCTTGCAGCGGCAAGACTTTTTAACAATAAAGTGGACATTCAGTGAAAACAACACCATCCTTGTTTTTTTAAAGTTTGATATTAAATTATATGCCATTACATTTATAAAGATTTGTCCCTAAACTACCCAAATAATTTATTCTAAGCAAATCTTTCAGGTAGGCATTTATATATACAGTAGGGGCCAAATCATACACCCTACGCAATGAGCGACGCAAGTGTTTTTGGCTAGTTTCAGCCTGATGCAGTTTTCACTTTCACTTCCGGTGCCACGTAATTTAAATAGCAAATGCATTTGCACCAATTTGTGTGCCCATGGGCATGCTGATTTGAAAATTAGGTGTGTTCAGGCACATTGTTGGCACGTTGCTATTTTGAGGCAAATAAAATAGACTACCCCATTGACCAAAATGTAAAACATTATTTTTGAGTCTCTTGGGCATAAATGGGGACAGTTTACAGGACTTAAGAGGGCGTGAAGCTGAGATCAGCTGGCAGAAGAGCTGCTTCAACTGTAGCCTGATAAGTAGCCAGATTTATTTTTTGCTTTAAAAAGTGCTAACAGTGCATTTATTTTTACTTTTTTTTAAGCTACCCCACAGATTTATTGTATATGATGATGTCATACCTTTGGATATGGTGAGATGAGAACAATTTTTAAGAAATATTTTTTAAAACACCCACTGCGCTGTCCCAGTGCTGAAACAACTCTTCACACGTTTGTAAATTATTTATCTCCTGTTTGTGACAAATCAAGTATTTTTATTTATAAAACTTTTTTTGCATATTTGTAAATTATTCTTATAAAAACTTTTTGAGAATACCGTGATCATGCATTATACTTTACCAGCTTATTTTACTTATTAGTCCATGAATGAAAAAACGAGAACCAAAGCTTTAATTACAAAAAAAAAAACATTTAAATGAAGAAACACAATGCTATTTTAACATCAATCTTAACTGGTGGTCTTCTTCCTTAGCATAGTTTTTCCTCCTGGCTTACAAACGCCGTCATGTAAATAGGTACTCCATCATGCCGCTGGCGCAACTGGCTTTTAACTCTTTCACCGCCAGCATTTTTAAAAAAAGTTGCCAGCCAGCGCCAGCGTTTTTCATGATTTTCACCAAAGTTTAATGCCTTCCAGAAAATGTTCTTCTTTAAATATATAAACATACAATATACCAAATGAAAGAACAGACCCTCTGCTTTCAAACAAAAAAAAACGTTTCATCCTACCTTTAGTGGTTCTTTTGTAATCAGCTTTTGAATATGGGTAGGTTTTTGCAAAAACACCATATTTTGAGCAAAAAGCAGAGATAATTCCATTTTTATGACAGACTTTTCATAGAGATCATATTCAGAGCGATCTTTAAAACAGACACGGACATGCAGCAGCTTGCCATAGGGCAATACTTCCGGTTTTAAAAAGTTGCGGATAATAGCGGTATTGCGGAAAGACGGAAAATCTCGTCATTGGCGGGGAAGCGTTTTCTCTTAATTGACGAGATATCTCGTCAATGGCGGGGAAAGAGTTAAAGGGATGGGAAATGAGACTCATTGGTTTATTGCACGTTAAGCCCAAATAGGAGAATAGGAACAACCCTTTGAGAATGTGCACCAGGAGCAGAGACCATTATCCCGTTGTTAAACTAGCGAAACTGGATTTAGACACTTGCGTCGGATGCTTTAGACCATGCACTTAAATGTAAGCAGCCTGCAAACATCCAGTATAACTTTGTTTTCGATGGTAAACTTTAATAATTAACTACATTCAGGGACCAAATGTCATGCCATGGCAGTGTAAAATGTGACCCAATGATGTGATTTTCTCATTTCCATCTAAACCTTAATCTATGAAAATCAGTGGTGAGCATCAAAATATTTTGGTGAGAGTGTGTGTGTGTGTGCTTACCCCTGACTGCAGATCCTTTAATGTGTGTGTGAGGATGATTTTGAAAACCGCATGGGAGCGACTGCTCTCCTCATTCATATTGGTGGCGGCCACAGTGCGGGACTTGTTCCCCTCAGACATCAATGACTCAATGTCCTTTAGTAGAGCATTTGGAAAAAGAACAGATTTAGATGTATCAACATTATATGTTAGAACATTACATAATTATAAAACTACTAGTTAAAATGCAGAAGCCGCTAAATGCCATCTCTGTCAAAAATGTAATAATTATAATAACTGAATGCTCTTGGCCCGTATCACACATTCATCAAATACTTTCACTTCAAATATACTTAATCCAAGCCTCAGGCCATTCAGAAATACTAGTTTGTTGGCAAAATCCATTAAGAGTCTAATAAAAAATGCTTATTTACAAGAAAACATGTCAGACGCACTTAGAGGGTTTTGCATCTGAGGCCTTCTAATATAATATAATATAATATAATATAATATAATATAATATAATATAATATAATATAATATAATATAATATAATATAATATAATATAATATAATAAACATCATATAATATTATATTATATAATATAATAATGTAATATTTTATTTATATTTATTATTATTATTATTATTATTATTATTATAACTATATTATATTATATTATATATATATGAAGAGTTTTATATCATAAGCTTCTGTTAGTCTTTACATTTCTACTGCCTGTAATAAAATGCTGCTTGCAACAATGCACAATTGTGAAAACGTGCTATAAAAATCAATTTAAATTAAATATATATTTTTTTGTAGTAATTGCAGGGGGAAAATGTGCAGAATTTTGAGAATTAAATTTTTCTACATAAAATCACCCAACAAAATAAATTCATTCTAGCATCCATGGATTTATTAATTGCAAAATGACAAAAAAAGTATTTGGGAAGTCCACAGTATTTAAGTATAGGCAACTAAGTATTTCCAATTCACTTAATTTGCATGGCTTAGGGCTGTGGGGAAACTGGGGCTGGCTGATATATTTCTGGAATTCTGCAATTCCTGTCAGCTGACTACAGACATTCCTAAAGCTGGATTTGGTCACCATCAACTACAGTCCCAAAGACGGGATTTAAGGCATATGACCCACTGAACTATGAAGTGGATTATAAAAAGAGGTGAAAGGTCAATAAATGGTTCCTTGATTACGATCAAAGTAAAACTTTTATTAGTTTTGAAATAGTTTTGCTTTCATTTTGTTACCTTGTAACTTTCTACTGCAAGTCTAGATAGTCCATCTACATAAGGCCCTAAAACCTTATGTTCACGCACCCGCAAGGCCTGTCGACTTCTGTAAGAACAAGACAAACAAAACACTGTAAGATCCACACCCAGAGCAAAGTGCATTGCCAATTTTAAACAAAAGACAAAACGGGCTTAACCCTTTGGGGTCCAACAGGTCTCGAACTTTCTCGTTGTATATTTCCATGTAAGAGACTTCAACAGTAAAGCTCTCCCCTTCTCGCTGATGTTGAATGGTCCGCTCGAACAGCGAACTGCAGAGTCGAGGGATCAAACCGGGCTGGTCCACCGAACCCATCATGGTGTAAGACTTTCCAGAACCTGACGAATAATGACATCAAAACAAAAAAGAAACTGAGCTCATTTTAAATCTGATTGAATCACACAGACATGTATCATTTAAAAAGGATGATCTTGCACACAAGTCCAAAAAGTAAATAAACAATTACATGAACAGCACCTAAATCAACGTTTTAATCCACCTGATCATAAATAAACCTCTGTACACTCACCAGTCTGTCCGTATGCAAAAATACAGGCATTGTAACCCTGAAAGGCATTGTGCAAAAGACTCTCCCCAAGGCACTGAAATACTACATCTTGACCTGTAAAAACATGATGAAAAAATATGAAAGGATTCTTAAAATCAATCATTTTTACTTTCTATAAAGTAAACCTTGAAGTTCAAGGTGTCAGTTCTTTCAAAAATTCCTTCGACAGAAAGTCTTGCAGTGTAAATAAAAGCTAATCTCCAGCACCATCATAGCAAAATCTTACAAGTGAATACCATAAAAGCCATAAAACAAAAAAGCTTCCAGGAACTGACCAGCAAATTTCTCCGTTTCTGATTCATCCATTGACCAAAAACAGTAGTCGTAGGCGAAGACCTTGACAAAACAGAAAAAAAACATTACATAAATACTCTTGCCTTCTCTTTCATGTATTCTATTAATATAAAACTTGCACTTTTATGAAGGGAGCACGCTTGCTGCTAGCAGGAAGTATGTGTCGTACCTTTGGCTGACCCCTGCTGCAAGATGATCCAAGGAGAGGGTGCATATGGGCAAAAGGAGGAAAAATAATATTTGTTTAAACAACAAATCATTGTGATGCATGTAGCTGAGAACAAGACATTTACACTTTTACTTTGTTAAGGGACATTTCAACATGCAACACGTTTTACTATATGTTTTTAGTAGGGATGCACCGATACCACTTTTTTTGAATACGAGTACGAGTACTTGCATTTCAGTACTTGCCGATACCGATAACGAGTATTTAAAAAAAACATGATTTAAATTTACAGGTAACAGCTTTAGTCATATAATTTAACAAAAAAAAACAAGGGACTAGTTTTCCAGTTTGTTGTAAACTCTGCCTCTTTGGACAACACAAGAGGCATTAACCCCTTACACGCCGCTCAAACATAGACATTTCTCAGACCGTGGTATCGATTCCCGGTATCGGGGGACTTTTAACGAGTACTTTAGAAAATGTGGTATCGAGGCCAATACCAGTATCGGTAGCGATGCATCCCTAGTTTTTAGGTCAGGGTCCCACAAGAAAGAATACTACTTTGTTGGACATGCTATCATAATTCATGAAACTTTTTTTTCCTAAAGAATATCTGCGTTCAGACAAGCGTCATAAAATGCTAACCGTACAAACTCACTGACTCACAGCAGTCTAAAATAACCTTCTCACTATGATCTAAGTCAAATGGGAAGCAGGAACTGTGAGCTCTGCATACAATCACATATCCTGACTGAGTCCATGTCATCAGCTGGACTTTGCTCAGTGAACCTAAACACAAACAGACCATCTTACTGAGAAAGCGCTGCCGTTTACAGGGTAAATATGCATTGGAAGCCGTGAGTCAAAGTCATGTTATCTGTGGAGGGCACTTCAATGGCTTTGCACAGCCCTCTGCGAACACAATGACTTATAAAAGCACTTTTGACAAGACTGTGGGAGAGCATTGGGGGATCCTAATGGGTCTCAGAGGGCTACGCCTGCCCAGGCCCTATTTATTCAATTCAATTTGATGGTTTCTGATGGTTTTCGGTTTTTAAGATTGCCTTCACAAATAACTTGAATCTTGACTGAGAACACAGGAAATCTTGCTGAAATCTCGCGATGTCTCTCTTGGTCCAACGTGAGTTCACAGTAAACAAAAATGGCGGATAACAGATATAAAGAAATGGCATTAATACAATGTGGATTGCTTTTTACATCACTGATGTCCATCTCACTTTAGACTCTGTCAATGGTTGTTATGCTTTATTTATGTTTTCATCAGCTCACTTTCTGATTGGGTATCGTTTCATTCCATGTGAGAATCTACAGCGTGTATGCGCTTTTTCCTCTGGGTTCCCCCACACAACAGGATTTCTGGTCATAAAATCGGTAAGACCAAAGATGATCGGGACTTTATCAAGGGTGTCGTAAGAGGTAAAATTGGCCAAAATCTGGCCTGATTATCGTTTAGTATGTGGCAACCTTCAGACATTAAACTAATGCAAAATGTACATTTTTAAATATAATGAAGTTTTCAACTTTTTTACCACTGCTGTAGTGGTCGCTGTCCAGTTGTCTGTCATATACGACCATTCGACCAATGTCTCAGAAGTTAGCGGGAGTGAGAAAATGGCAGAAAATGTAAAAACACCTGCAGCTTTCAAAGCTGACGTGTGGAAGCACTTTGGCTTAAAAAAAGAAAAAAAAAATCAGCTCTATTTTTACATTTTTGATTAAAAAAAGTTAAAGTATTGCAATGTATCGCAACATGCAACGTATTGTATTGTATCGTGATACATTATACCATGCATGCACATGTATCATGAGGCCCTTGCCAATACCCAGCCCTACATTTAAACATGGACAAAGTCTGATTTTCATGACATGTCCCTTTTAATTTGAACTCTTGGTTTAAGTAAGTAAATAAGGTCATCTTTCATTTTATGTACAATGACCTTGTGCAAAAATTGCCAATGTATTCATGCCCTTTGCAAAACCAAATCATGAACAACCATCTTATCATTTGTGAGAGCCTGTGGAAACCACTGAAGCAAATACAGTCATGCCCAGTCAGGAAACAAACAAGCACGCTAAGAGACGCTGTGGTAAAATATGCCCAGATTCAGTTCCAATGACCCAGGGCTCAGCTTGTCAAGCAAAATCAGGCCATGCCATACTTGTGGTATAATAAGTCGCACAATGACGTTCCCCATCACACCACACTGAGATCTGAGGGAGATGCTTCACCCTAAAGGATGTGTCAGGCTAAGGTTCATCTCAGATTCCTGGAGGAGGTCTGACACATGGGGTGAACACACACACACTGGAGATATTCAGAAAGATATTTTGGAGGCAGCTGTACATCCGACACTAGAAAAATAAAGTGTTTATGAATGACTCTGACATAGATCAAGTGGTATTATTCCAAGAACACGATCCTGATATCTGTTTTTATCCATTTCACCAACTGCTTCCAAAATTTGCCCTGGATATCTTGCACATCCATCACTGTAGGGTGCAAAGCATTTGCTACGCCTCCCAAATGTTTCAGGATATTAAAAGTCAATTTCAAGCACTGTAAAATATAACACAAGACACCTAAAGGGAAGATTACTTTTTCTAGGCTTCCTCTTCAACCAGGGGTGCGGCATGGTTGCTTCTCACGCCACCGGCACCTCCTTTCCCAAACAGTCATTACAAGCCCTAGCGACTTTGACCTTTTGCTATCTGTAATATCCTACAGCTATGATGTCACCTCTTATCATATCCGTGTCATCTCCAACAAGATACATAAACAAATAATCCATGGCATACAGGTATTAATCATAATGCACTAAAGACTTGGGCTCCTGTCCAAAACCTAATGAGCCGCCTGACCTTCTGCATTCTGAAGCAAGAACATGAAATATAAATCTCATTGTATATTTGGATTAGAGCTGCATAACATTGCAATATTTTGTTTTTCTGCGATAAGAGAAATACTGGATGACTTCACTGAATGACTTAGAAAGCTCTGATTGGGGGAAATTAACTTCTGCGTTGGTCTGTCAATAGTTTCTTGGACAGGGCTTAAGTGTAGTCCAAGATTAAATGCTCACTTGAGTTGTCCTAACTAAAATCTGATTGCACAGACGTATCTTAATATACATCAGTGCCATTGTTTTTCCTAAAGATGTACACCAGTAATGATTTTGTAAGATATGATTGTAAAAACTACTTAAATGTCCTAAAGCTTAGTCCTGGATTAATCTAAACCTTGTCAGGGAAACCGCCCTATAATTTAAAGAGAGGACGGAAAAGTAAAAAACATTTTCACCATCCAATAACAGTGGCCATGACTACCAAAGACAACGTCAGGAAAGTTGGCAGCCGCTCCCATTTCCCAGTCTGACTTTCAAACATACTCGACACTAAACCCACAATGCATCACACTGTGTTGTTTTAACACGGCTGTCTTGTACATCTGCACCGGGATGAATTTTCTAAGTCAACTGTAAAAATGAAAAACGTGTACGCTGCATCCCTACACCGCCTGCGCCTGTTTACTCTATAGGTTCTCCTCGTAAAACACGCTAATCCTGAGACGGACCCATGTGGTTGTTATTACCCAAAAATGCTTTAGTGACGGGTGAGACCAATCGATCGTTAAGAGATCTTGAGCACTAACTGGGATCAGTTTGGCATTTTGGGCCTCAGCTGTGGGACCCTTTCAGTCAGTAAATCACGTGGGATCTCTCATGATGTCATCGTGTAACCTCGAAAGTAATCCTGTGATATTGTGTTTGTCGGAGTGAGTCAGAGGGCTTCCTGATATGAGGCACTGATGGTGTATAGTCCTCAGCTGCTGGAGCAAACGCAAATTCTTTCTTGAACACTCGCACACAAAACATTCATTTAGAGAGTGACAGTTTGGCAGTGTGCAATAGCTCGCATACGTCCCTTCCCCCAATGCAGATATGCCCACCAGGGCTAGATCTTATAACGAAGTAATAATGTATTTTAGTTAAAACTTAGTAATGAAGAAAAAAATAAGGGATGTTTTCTACACTGCTTTTATAAAAACATACAAAAGGGAGAATGTGTGATGGTAAAGCATTGCATTAGCAATGCAAGGGTCACAGGTTTGATTCCCATAGACCACACACACACACACACACACACACACACACACACACACACACACACACACACACACACACACACACACACACACACACACACACACACACACACACATGCTGATAAAATTTACACAAATTAAATGCACTGTAAGTTGTGTTCTATACAGGCATCTGCCAAATGCATAAATGTTATTTTATTTGTATGCACCTATTAAAGAAAAGAATGCATATGACATGAACAAAATAATACATATTTTTTTAATAAACTGTTTCACAGCAATTACTTTGGACTACAGCTGCACTTACCAATTATTTTCATAAGCAAATAATAAGACAATATGGGTGTCACGATTCTCTAAATCCTAGATTTGATTACATTTTCGATTCTAAGGTCACGATTCGATTCGATTCTTGATTTTTACCTTTTTTTACCTTTCATGAAATATGATATTTGACCTTGAACCCGGAGATTCCCTGCCATGTTAGTTGTGCTGCCATTGGAAAATATGGTACATGCACATTCCTGATAAAACAAAACTTCCTGTCAGTACTTTGCACCTGGTCATTTAAACACGAGCGGGAGTAATGACGAGTTTATATGGAGGCAAACTAATATTATGTAATATTATTATAGCAAAAAACATTGTGTTCAGTCCCTCAGATTAGATAAATGGGCGGAGAGATGGCTGTCCGAACACATGGCTGTCCGAACACATTCAACCACATGTGCGTTTACACAACAAAAGCTTGGCAAGCCGACCGGACGTGACATGAGGGACGTGGCACCATCGACGATTCCATTTTTTAATTCGACGTTGTGACTTAATTTCGAACAATTTCTGTTTCAAATCAAAATCGTGACACACCCTTATTGGACAACTATTTTTCAGTTTAATCGGCTACACTGATAGAAATTATTCATTCAATTTACTTAATTTTAAGGTAAGTGGTCGCAATCCATTTATTTAAGCTACATTTAAACAAAAAAAATTTGAAATAGAAAACACTTTTGTTTAAATGTAGCTTAAATAAATTGATTGATTTTTAACTTATTATGGCTAAATAAAAGGGGTGTAACAATACACCGATATGAATCGATACATCGATTTATTTCTAACAATCCGATGCGTCCATGCCACATGTAAAACATCAATTTGAGGTACCTTTACCTCTCAACATCCTCATTCCTTGCTGTAAAGTCCATCTACGCATTTCCGCCAAAGCGCCCATTTTTGTTTAGTTTCATCTAGGGCTGGGCAAAAAAATAGATTTTTCGGATAATCGTGTTTTTTACATGGTCGATTCGATTATTAAAGGCCACAAATCGATTTTATTTTTTATATTTATTTCCGCAAACATTGAATGTATGATTAGCGTTTATCTAATTACTAGTCTTCTCCATTAGATATCACCCTCTTTTTTGCCTTGGGCAATGTTACCAAGGAGCGAGAGGCGAGCCTGTCATTCATTCATTCAGTGCTTAAAACGTTTCAGGTGCTTCATTGACGTTGATGCCACCTTCACATAAAAAGTGGCTTTTAATTTATTTTTAGTAATTACCCACTTGTAAATTTCTGTTCTTTTTTATAAAAATAGCATTTAAACTAAATCTATATTCATTGAGTTGAATCGAGAAGAGTATAAAAAACGTCCGAGCTTGTGAATTAAAATGGAATCGATCTGGAACATCTGAATCGATACCCAGCCCTAGTTTCATCTGCTAACGTCAGCAAGTGAATGCGATGCAGCAACAAAGCGGTTGTAGCAGTGAAAACAAAGCGAAAGTACTGAAAGACTTTGACTGTTGCCATCATAAGCTTGATCTTTATTTATATACTTAATTATTATTTTTTCTTTATTTAAAAAAAGGGTATTTTTGTTGTTGTAAATGTTCAGATTGGGACAGAGATATTTTGGTTTCATTTGTTAGTAAAAATTTAACTGCTTAACCCGGCACGCAATATAATTACCGATAAATTAACCGTTTCGAATCGTAATCATGCCAAATAAGTGTTTGATGTATCGCAAACATCGCAGGCGGAGAAAATCGATGTTGTATCGAATCGTAATGAACTGTTTAATTTACACCCCTACTAAATAAACACTTAACACTGACAAATTAAAGGGATGGTTCGATTTAAAATGAAAATTCTGTCATCATTTTACTCATGTTGTTCTAAACCTGTATGAATTTCTGAAGAACACAAAAGAATATTTTTTGAGAAATGATGGCAAACACACAGCAGTAAGTGACCATTGACTTCCATAGTAGGAATAAAAATATTATGGAATTTAATGGGTACCATCAACTGTGTGCTTACCATCATTTATCAAAATATTTTCACAATATCTAATCATTTATCACAACACAAAATATTTTCCTACTATGGAAGTCAGTGGTCACTACCTGCTGTGTGTTTACCATCATTTCTCAATTTATCTTCTTTTGTGTTTATCAGAAAAAATTTTTTTATACAGGTTTAGAACAACACGAGGATGAGTAAATGATGACATAATTTTCATTTTGAAGTCAACTATCCCTTTAATGGCCAAATAAAAAGAGCATTTTATAATATACTGAGAGCAAATACTTGAGATACATATATAAATTCAGTATCTTTTCTCACTGAAAGCATAAAGTTAATCACACCATGTAATTTAGTTGAAACGTATAATTAACAAACATTTCAACCCTTGCAAAAACACATGGCAAAGGTCTGGTAAACACTGCCACAGATCATTTAAGCTTGCATCAAATTGGTGGCAAACTTTCCCTGGCCACAAATCTAGCAGCACATAATAACTGCAAGTTTCTTCCGAATTGTTTCATGCATGTGTCTCAAAATAAAATAAAAAAAGAGGAAACTCCTTTTATTATTCGAATTAACGTGGAACGTCCCTTCCCCCACCTCCTCAATTGACTCTGTAGACAATGAGGAAATCAACCCTCTGGTTTGGTGCTACAATAGCATACAAACGAAACCGAGACCAACGTGCCACAGGCAAAAAAGAAAAACCATAGTGTCACCACAGAGGGGGGAATCCTCAATAAACAGGCTAAGAAATGGTGGCCCGTCTGAAACCGGCTTCAAGTTGGCACATTTCTGTCTGGCAAAACAAGCCACTGCCCTAAATCTGTCTTTGACCAGCATCAAACGCACATTTAATTCAATTGCATTCAATCAAGCTTTCATGCAAACTCAGGGAGCCAATGGGGGGGGCATGCTTGCAATACCACTTTGTGTTAGCTAATGGATTCACATCCTGCTTCATCAGCACCAATTATCCTAATATTCCTAATAAGACTGGATGCATCCGTAAAACACTTCTTGCATCGACCACACTAGGGCTAAGTCAAAGCCAGGAATGTAAATCCTTTGTCTGCATTCTTCAGTCTACAGTAAAGGGTGGGCAGGAATGAACCTTGATCATGGTGCACTGCAGCTTTCTCATGGGATCTGTGTTACAGTGACAGTTGTCAACGCGGGTACATCGGCTACCAAGGGTTATGCCAAACACCGTCTAACACCTCATGGACTGCATTCACATGACGGCAAGTCAAAAAAACAACCTGACCCTGAGAACAGACACACATGGTGTACCCTTTGGCTCTTGGGTCTGAGACTTGGTGTCATTTAAAAAATCTGATTCCGGTTCGGTTGCTATCCTGTAAGGTTTGTACTAATGACCTAAAATATTTTCCACCACATAATGAATTTATGTGCACAGACAGATGTGACTCCATATTTGAACTTAACGCTCTTGAACATGCTGTTGAAAACACAGAAGCCGCATGATTTGATTGAGTACCCTGGTAATTAAAACAATAAGGCATTTAAAAACATGGGCAAAGAAATGATGAGGAAAAAAAGGAAGTGCATAACTTAAAACTTACAGAAATATTTACTTATCAGCAAATGTTACATGCACTTATGATTTACAATTATTACAAATCAGATATTTATGATGTGCATTCAATTTTTGTACACAAATATGATTTTTAAACAGATTTTTCCATATGCTGTTTTTTTCCGTAATCTTGGCAACATATGTTTTTTAAAATACGCCTTGAGTAAGAAAGAATGGACAATGTGAAGATTAAGGCATTCTTTCCTCCTCTTAAACAATGCAGTAACCTTAACACGCCTGAACTCATTTTGACTGTTGTATGTCTCACTACTTCCTGCAAGTCAAAACACACCCTGTCTACACGATTTGGTTATTTTAGGTGGGATGTTTGTAGTCATGATATGATGGCAACCCAGTCATTTATTAATAAAGGAACATAATGTGCAAAAAATCTGCCAAAAATGTGTAATACATGTAATAAAACTATTAAAGCAGGGAGTGCCAAAATTAATTTAAGAGGCAAACCTCACACCAGTGTCGTTTGCATGCATCACCATGGCTCAACATGCCAGGAGACCAATGACTAACCCTTCTCTGTAAGTCAGTGTGGATAAAAGCGTCTGCCAAATGCATAAAATGTAATGCATAACGATTAATCTATAGCAAAATAAAAGTTTTTGTTTACATCATATATGTGTGTGAACTATGTATAATAATTAGGTATATATAAATATGCACACATGTGTGTATAATTTTAAGAAAAAAAATATTTATATATTAAGTATTTATATTTATATATAATATAAATTATACATAAATATACAAATGCAAAAAACATTTCTTAAATATATACTAGGGATGCACCGATACTGGTATTGGGTATCGGCCTCGATACCACATTTTCTAAAGTATTCGTACTCGTTAAAAGTCCCCCGATACCTGGAATCGATACCACGGTCTGAGAAATGTCTATGTTTGAGCGGCGTGTAAGGGGTTAATGCCTCTTGTGTTGTCCAAAGAGGCAGAGTTTACAACAAATTGGAAAACTAGTCCTTTGTTTTTTTGTTAAATTATATGACTAAAGCTGTTACCTGTAAATTTAAATCATGTTTTTTTATTAAGTACTCGGTATCGGTAAGTACTGAAATGCAAGTACTCGTACTCCAAAAAAGTGGTATCGGTGCATCCCTAATATATACATGCATGTGTGTGCATTTATCTACACCAAGTTATTATACACAGTTTACACACATATAAACAAAAACTTTTATTCTCTTATAGATTAATCGCGATTAATCGTTATGCATCCCTAAGCTGTATGATACAATGTTTGGGTACAAGTGGATTACAGTGCACAAGGAGAAATGTCTCCTAACACAAAAAACATACACGCAAACATATAGCCAAAAATACACTGACTTGGCAGGCATATTAATTCATCTGCTAAAGACTGTGTTTCAACTTCATTCCATATAATAACACCGTAGGAGCGGCTTGCTAACATAAATGCCACTTTGTTTCATTGAAGTAAACAGACAGGCACTAAGATTCATTCAACCGGAGTATGGGATGCCATCGGACATGCTGTGAGTGGTATGACCGCACAAAAGACTGAAAGGGATGCATACACCGGCACATAAATACAGCATGTGTAGGCATCACAATAAGATGAATCTACTGTGTCGTGGAATGCATTTAGTGTCTGACAGATCATGATTAATACGACATGCAACCAAGAATCTGCATAGTCTATTTCGATCATGTGAACCTTGCCATTTAAGGCCTCAGTGTCGCGGGGGGCATTAACAGGGCGGGCGGCGCAGCACGGCGCGTGAACTCAGCTCTGCAATTAAACTATCTGTTGTTCGAAGGCAGCAGGCGGCTGGAGTATTCACTTCCAAGTTTAAAACCTTTTCAACCTCTGTCTTTCTTCGCACATCACGGCGTAAGAAAAAGAGCGAGCAAAAAATAATCGTTCCCGTTTGTTTACCCGCCATAAAAGTCAAAGGAAAGGTTTATGGCCGACAGATGCTGAAGCTCGCCTGTATTTTTCCTATTCTCCGGACATAAGAGTTCCTTAGCTGTGGATGACCTAGGGTTAACCCTCCTCCTGCGTTTCCATGGCAACAGAGGGTCGGGAAAAAGAGGGGAAGTCAGACAGAAGAGAGTTATGTCCCGACACACGGCAGGATGAAGCGAACAGCAGGCCGCGTTAAAGACCACCGTACGTCCACATTCCTGTTCTCCTCAGACCCCAGTGTCTTCTCGACTTAAACTGACAACGATACACTCATTTTAAAGAAGGCCCACCTCTCAGTTGGGTCAGAAATGTGAACTGTATTTACAAAACACACGAATTAAAACAGGAAAAGGAACAAACTTGAAAACATTAAAATGAGACGCTGCCCTCAAATATACAGTTTACATTGCCGCACAGTTGCAAGGATACAAATAACAGGATGCATTTCCTTAATTGAGATTTAATTTATACATCATCTGTAAGTTGAATAAATACGCTTCCCATTGATGTATGGTTTGTTGTGATAGGCCAATATTTGGTCGAGATGCATGCAACTATTTGGAAATCTGGAAACTACCGGTGCAAAAAATCTAAATATTGTGAAAATCGTCTATTAAAGTTGTTCAAATGTAGTGCTTAGCAACACACATTACTAATGATAAATGTTTTTTTTTTACAAAATATCTTCATGGAACATGATCTTTACTTAAAGCTCTACTGTGTACTTTATTGAGTTAATTCTTAACAAAAACCCATGTTTTCTTTCAAAAGTATGTGCTCATTCATGTGTAATTACTTCCCACCCACTAATGAAAGTATTCTCGTAAGTGTAGAATCTGCTATTTAAAATGCATACCGTCGAAGCGCTCTCTGGCTGAATCCATGTTGTGCCTCTATCTTTGAAATACATTCGCAGACGAGGGACATTCCTGAAATTCAAGCTCCGCCTTTCGCGCTTTCACTCTACACTCATGCTGGCCGATAGCTGAAGCCTTCGGAGGTTGCATGTGTAGGCGCTATACGTCATCAAGACAGTCTTATTTCAGAATATTAACAATTATAAAGCTGACAATTATTCTTAGTTAATTGTAAATTGATGTAATATGCTTATGACTTGCGAATGTAATGCTCAGTTGATTTAAATAAACCAGGCTTGATGACGTATCCAGCCTGTGACCTGCGTAGCTGAATCCTTCGGATTTTACAACAACCGCACACCGTGATGAACCTGCGATCTAATGCTTTGATTTGAAAGCCTGTTGAAGACATATTCTCAAGGACATTAAAACAAATCGCCAAGGATGCGAAACGGGGATTTTAAACGACAACGTGACAGGAAAAACATCAAGACCAAAGTCACTATTGGAGTTAGTTTTCCAAGATGGGGCTCAAGGGACACTGACTGACTGGGACACTTTCTATATTCTCCACAGGTAATTCAGCATATTCGTTTACATCTATACAGTCCATGTTGTAAACTTGAAGTTTTATAGTTCCTTGGCTAACTTTAGCATGATTATGCATAACACTTGTTAGTGTAAACATGCGTGTGGTTTAATGTGTTGAACAGCCACACGCCGTCTCTCCGCCCATTTATGTAATCTGAGGTACTGAGATAAATGTTTTTCATCTTTTCTGACCTCTAGCACAAACACACGGTGACAGCGCTATTTTTAGCCTTTCATTGATAAAAGCGTCTGATCTGCGCGTCTTTCGTTTCATTTTACAAGCGTGTGAAAGTTGCGCAATCTTTTTTCACCAATATGAGAGAAAGCTCTTACATATACACGGACATGTAACGTTTACTTAAAACATAAGCATTGTACTCTGACATAATGTCTGACATAATAGTCTGATAAAAGCATCTGATCTGCGCGTAACTTATTTCGTTTCATTTTACAAGCGTGTGAAAGTTGCGCGATCTTTTTTCACCAATATGAGAGAAAGCTCTTACATATACAAGGACATGTAATGTTTACTTAAAACATAAGCATTGTACTTTGACATAATATTAGTTCGCGTCCATTTAAACCCGTCATGGTTGCTTTTTGTATGTGATTTTAAGCGGACATATCATGACAATCAGACTTTTTTCATGTTAAACATAAATCTGTGTGCTTTGATGGATCACAGGCAAAGGACATTGCAAATTGTTCATTTTTTTCTCATTGCTTTTGCTTTGTAGCTACTGGAAGCCATGTTAACCTTGGCATGACACGGCCGGGCCACCGTACGAGTTAAAACGCGTTCCGAATGGGGGGGGCTAGAAAGTATTATTCAGTTGCTTGTCATATAGACTTTCACCGCTATATGGGAGTAGATCTTACACAGTGGAGCTTTAATATCCTAATGATTTTGGGCATAAAAATTTATCATTTTGACCCATACAATGTATTGTTGGCTATTGCTACAAATATACCCATGCTACTTATGAGGGTCACATATAATAAGAATACACTTCCAAATTCAACTTACCTGGAATCTTTTCCCAGGTTTGCCGGATACAGTAAAGTTTGACTCCCATCCATTTCCACAACGCATCTTGTGTTCAGATCCTTTTCTGGTAAGGAAAAAAACATTGGGGTAGATAAGAGACCAAATATATGCAATTGAACTCAAATGATTTCTCTTGTCAGCATACAGCGTATGTTTTGTCACTAATATGTTTGTCCCATTTCAATCACTTAAACGGCTCCAACAGGCTCGTTTTTGACCTATTGAGCTTCCATTATAGAGAAGAAAAGGGTGAAATCAATAACAGCGGATTATTTTCACAGCATGAACCATCGTTCTAACATCCATTACTACACCCACCATTATGGCAAGCATTTCAGCCCAAACTAGTGTTTTCAAAACCCATGGACTCAGATGGGATATTAAAAGGCATTTCAGGACAATCAATCTGTAATCGAATTATAATCTCTCCAGACAGGCTGCTAACCACATTAGAAAAAATCTGTTCAACTAAGGCTTGGATTCAAGCTTGGCCTACACACTAAAATCCATATGGGAATCTATTTAATAGCGCTATTCATCAAAGCAACTGCTATCTGACAAACCAGATCCAAATCTAGACTTCTGAATCTTATCAAATTGTTTACATATCTTATATTTTAATACTGCTGTGAAAGTGCACAAAATATAGAATAATCTCTTTTAGGGTGATTCTGTTATTAGTTATACCTTAACTGGGTACTTGACCCATTGTTTGCTTGCTGATGCTTATGAGGCTGTTCACACTTGGCATTAACATGCGTTTTCATCGATCGGATCACAAGTGGACAACGTTAATGCCAGGTGTAAACGGTGTTCAAAACGTTTTGAACGCGTCCACTTTCGACCACTTTCAACCACATCCAGAGGTAGTCGAAACCACTTTCGATCGGATCGCTTTGGAGTTGCGGAACGCATATGTGGTTGAATGTGTTCGAACAGCCACACGCGACCGCCTTCTCTCCGCCCATTTATCTAATCTGAGGTATTAAACACAAGTTTTACGTCTTTTTTTGACTTCTGGCATGAACATACAGTGAACAGCGCTATTTTTAGCCTTTCATTGATAAATCTACTGCGGGTGTTCTCCGTAGTTTCGTTTTGAAAGCGTGAAAGTTACGCGATCCTATTTCATCAATTGCGCTGAAAATTCAGAGAAAGCTCCAACATATAAACGAACGTACAAAACACTGTGCAGAATGTATACTTGCTAAACAAGCAGCGGACTCCGACATAATATTATTTTGCGTCCATATAAACTCATAATTACTCCCGCTCACGTTTGAATGACAGCAGAGAGACTCGCCCACCGTCTCACGGACCGTCGTCTCACAGTATTCAGGACAGAAAGTGAACAAAAGAGACAGATTTAAATACCAGGTGTAAACGTAATGTGTCTCTCTCGTCCACTTGTGATCCGATCGATCAAAACACATCTTAATACCAAGTGTAAACAGCCCCTATATTAGTTCCATGATGTAATTATTTATTTTTTGGATCATAGGTGTTTGGTTTCTGTAAAAAAAAATAAAATAAATAAAATTCACTGATTCAGCATCATTTTTAACACTCTGGGTGTGGCTTAATTACACTGTTCATTTAACACTGGATGTTTTGCTGTATATTCAATTTATTACAAAACCGCATTCTAACTGGCAACACTTTCATTTTTATGCACAATATGCAACACTACTGCCGTGTATGTTGCAGATGACATTGTGAAACTGCTAAACAGATGGATCAGCTCAAGTCTTGGCCTGGGTAAAGCCGTCAGCCTGATAGCAGCAGGAAAGACCGGCAAAAACATTCCTTCAAACACTGTGTCAGCAGCAGCCTGTTACGAAGGGGCTTTCCTTTGCAACCAAACAAGGATTTGAAACAATTTCACTTATAGTTTCGTGGTCCACGTTGGCTGAAATCCTATGATGAAATGATGACAAACACAAGACACTCCTAATACACTCCCAAATACGACAGCAAGCAAAGGCATGTCTGAAACCACCAATCCTGCTGGAAAAAAAGAGGGAAGCAGACAGCAGCTGACTCAGAAATCCTTGGAAAGGATGCATTCTGTAGCCACACTAGCTGTGACAACTTCCTGTTTGAACAGGAAACAACTGGTTTCCTCTTACCATTGGTGGCAGTAGTCCAATATGAAAGCCGGGTTGGATTTATAAAAGTGGTGGTAACCACAACTAGCCATTCGCAAATCAGAGTTTCCTACATGATGTCACTATAGTGACAAAGATAAGCCATGTCAAAGAGTACACAGTGACATACTGGAAAGACTGAGAAAATCACAACACCACAAAGTGATCACTTAGGATCCAGAATAAGGCAGCAACAATGCCCCCGGGATCATTTCTAGAAGATTTTTGGTTCAAACACTATCAACAATGCATGGTTCGATGGTTACATGCACCAAATACATTACGTATGCCATGCAAGATTATGCAATATGTGTACTCATGTTGGTCACTGGTAAATTATTAACTTGGCAATTTATCCGAGTTAATCCTTTATCTATATTTTACCAATATGGCATTGTGCACCCATATTTACATCGTTTTGAGAATGCATATGAACATTTTGTTACAAGAACCCA
The DNA here is from genome assembly GCA_025389145.1 of Misgurnus mizolepis. Taxonomy (NCBI): domain Eukaryota; kingdom Metazoa; phylum Chordata; class Actinopteri; order Cypriniformes; family Cobitidae; genus Misgurnus; species Misgurnus mizolepis. The sequence continues at coordinate 51,549,942 of JAIFKI010000001.1, read as the reverse complement.
AACTCATTTGGCCATGGGAATATGGTCTGTTATGCAACGTGGGCAAATAGTTCATTCAGACTCCCTTCCTGCCTTTGTCCAAAATAGAGAGAAAAAGAGGGAGAGAAAGAGAGCGAGAGAGAGAACAACAGAAACCTAAGTGACATTTAGAGTCATGCACTAACTACAATAAAAGTCATGCATGTCTTATGACAGAAATAATGGATGTGTCCAAAACTAAAATCTTTAGATTCGGGAATACTACAACGAAGCAGGTTAAATTTATATTATTTAATCAAAAACCAAAAAAATAAATGTTTTAAAGGCTCTTGCAAATCCTGAAAGCTCCAACTGTGCTCAACACTGAGTCTTGTGACTGAATGTTACTCTTCAGTCGGGCACGTGACCGCATGGCTACAATGTAGCGAATACTTCAAGCTTCAGTGGCTTTAACAAGACACATGTTCTCCCACGGCAAGATCTGCTTTAATGTCATACATTCACGTGAGGGATCATGCAAATATGTCATTTTAAATATAAAAAAATTATACACTGTTTATCCCTTCTAGGCTCTCATCCAGACAGAGATTCCTACATCCTTTATGCAGTATACAGCATTCCCACAGTCAAAGAAAACATGAAAGCATGATTATTGTGGTTTCAACAATTGGAAAAAATGTAATATTAAACAGCCACAGAAATATTTACAGTCAATATAAATATATTTGTGTTTAGTGTTAGCTCCAAGATGTTTCATAATAAATGTCTCGATGTGGGTGAAATCTCACTTTCAAGTTTCTAAAAAGATTGATAGATTTAAACATTACTTTCAATTAGGGTTGCAAAGGGGGGACGTTTCCGGTAAATTTCTGGAAACTTTCCATGGGAACTTAATCTGGGGAATTTTGGAAATATTCCAAATTGGAAACTAAACAGGAATTTATGGGAATTATTTGGAAATTAAGGCCAATTTATATAACTATATCATATACAAACATAAATAAACATTTTGTTTGGTCATAAGCAAATATGCATGCAAGGTAATTAACGGGAATTTATGGGAATTTATGGGAATTATTTGGAAATTTAGGGCAATTTACATAACTATATCATATACAAACATAAATAAATTTTTTGTTTGGTCATAAGCAAATATGCATGCAAGGTATTTAATGGGAATTATTTGTAAATTTAGGGCAATTTATATAACTATAACATATAGACGGTTTCATCGGACGCACGCGATAGACGTCTGGATCCGAACTTTACTTCCGGTTTCGTTTTTTTAATGGTCTGACTAGTTGCTAAACTGATCTCTTGAACAAATGCCTCGTCGAAAATAACAAATGTTTTGGTTTCCTAGGTAATCTATGTGTTGTTTTTTTGCTTGTTATATAAATAAACTACGTTTAAAGTACTTTGTTGTTATTTATTATTAGCGGAATTTACCGGAAGTTACGTGCAGACCGCAACAGCCGCTTGTTTATGTTGTTACTGCTGAAACCGTCTATACAAACATAAATAAACATTTTGTTTGGTCATAAGAAAATATGCATGCAAGGTAATTAACAAGAATTTATGGGAATTATTTGGAAATTTAGGGCAATTTATATAACTATAAAACTATATCATATACAAACATAAATACATTTTTGTTTAGTCATAAGCAAACATGCATGCAAGGTAATTAACGGAAATTTAAGGGAATTATTTGGAAATTTAGGGCAATTTATATAACTATAAAACTATATCATATACAAACATAAATACATTTTTGTTTAGTCATAAGCAAACATGCATGCAAGGTAATTAATGGAAATTTATGGGAATTATTTGGAAATTTAGGGCAATTTATATAACTATAACATATACAAACATAAATAAACATTTTGTTTGGTCATAAGCAAATATGCATGCAAGGTAATTAACAAGAATTTATGGGAATCATTTGGAAATTTATGGCAGTTTAGATCACTATATCATAAACAAACATAAATAAACATCTTGTTTGGTCATAAGCAAATATGCATGCAAGGTAATTAACGGGAATTTATGGGAATTATTTGGAAATTTAGGACAATTTATATAACTATATCATATACAAACATAAATAAACATTTTGTTTGGTCATAAGCAAATATGCATGCAAGGTAATAAAAATTTTAATGAATCCTGATGCTTCGCTCATCAAGCCGTGGATTTATTTTACAAAAAATACTTAATAAAGCATTCTAACGGGAATCAGATAAATGCAAGCTTGATAAGCATGAGAGACTTCCTTAATAAAAATAAAAAATAGTAATGTGTCCAAACTTTTGGGTAGTTTTGGGGTACTTTTTTAATTATCTCGCCTAAATGTTTTCCCAGTCACTGTATTTGTCTTATAAAATGGTATAAGGTTGTTGCACACTAGCTTACACACAACACAAGAACGTTTTAAACAAATTCATGTAATTTACCTGAATACAGGCAAAGATGTACATTTTTACATTATTTTGTCTGCAGGATTCAAAAAATAATTTGCGCATGTTATGGAAAAAGGCAAGTACATGCAGGGGGTGTGGCCTAAATGTCCCTTCAGTAACCAGTGTGTATGTGACTGAAGAATGTGCATGGTAGAAATTCAACCAAAATTGCACAAAATCTTGCTTTTTTTAAACAAAATTATACTGGAAGATTTTATAGGCTGTTATAGGCAATGCTGCATTTTTTTCAAATTCCCAGTTCATTCCTATCAATACCCATATATTCTTGTTAAATACCATATATTTTCGTTAATTCCCATGGAAAGTTTCCAGAATTTTGCAACCCTACTTTTAATCAGAAATGAATAGATATACACAACAGTAGTATACAGTAGTCATACAGTAGGGCACTGGCCTACTTGACATTCAAGGTGGGATGTCCTGGTAAACAGTATTTTTTTTGGAGCTTTAATGAAAGCCATATTAATGACCACTTCTTGAAAATCTCTCTGACTACCTAGACAGCAATATTGGTGATTTCTCAGTGGTCTTGGTAGGTAGCGTCCTTTGTTTTGCCATAAAGCCCATACTGTATTTGCACTGTGGGTGACACATCTTTCAACTCACCTCTCCGGTTCATAGGTCGGACTCGTACAGCCACCTTCACGTTCGAGCCGCTTAAATTAGCGTCACCCATGATGTATGTCCGTATATCCACAAAAAGCTGTGTTATGAGGTTTGAAGTTCATCAAATAAAATTCATCTAGATATGCCTTTCGACTTAATTCCGGATACTTCGTGCAATCTGAAGCGTGTCGAGTCCAAAATGCACAGCATCATTCTCCTCACATAGTTTTTCTACGCTTTGAACGGCAAAGATAAGACATTTTCGCCTAAATAATGTAAAAAAAAAAATGTTTGGTGCGAAGTCTTGACGGCTGAAGAACAGTTTTGAGTCTAAAAAGAGCTGAAACCCTTTAGGATTCTGGTCACATTCACACTGGGTCAAACTGCAAATGTCAAGACTTTTGTCCGGCAGGAAACCAAGTAACTAATAAGTGAGCAGCAGGGTTTAAATAATTCATGCCAGGCTGTGACAGTCTAACTATTACATTTGGAATGGAAACAAGAGTTTTGCAGTGTTTGGACCAGAATTATCAAACCAGGGAAAGTCTAAAGAATTGAATGCTTGTTTAAAACTCCTCACTAGATGACTGCACGAGACGCAAGTCTGTTGTTTAGTGTTAAACCATTATATCAAACAATTATAATTAATAAAACAATGCTTGCGACTCACATTAAGGTTAGGCTAACCTTAAACTACTCTCAGATGCTAATCTGTCAATGCAGCACTTTAACATGCACGAAATGGCAAACAAATCAGGTCAAGAAAGATAAAAGCATGGGTTTAAATGTGAACGACCTTAAAAATAATTTTAAATGCTGTAATACAAATAGGCCAATTATTTCCGAAATCTGATCCTCGGTTGTTGATGCCACAAAATCTGGTCAGTGTTCAATTTTGGTTTCTTTTCAGGCTGGGTCCAACTTCACGGGCTGATTAAAACAATGGTGCTGTTACATTCCTGTCCAGTTTGGCAAATCTTCGGGACTATCATCCAGCGTCACACAGATAAAACAAGCGTCCTTTAAAGCATTAATCAGTCCAAAAAAAAATTAAAAATCAACCGCTTTAGGGAGTCCAATCTGGCTGTTACGGTCGTAATAATCAGCCGCTTTATTTCATGACTGTGAGCGCTGGGAAGCCAGCGATGTTACGGAGCTCAAATACGCCCAGCGGAAGTTGGGATTTCAAAGTAAAAGTCGCCAATAAACACAATATACAACTTATTAGGACAGACTTTAAAAAAAATAAATATTAAGCAATTACGCATCATAATTTTTTATAGTTGTTGTTGTTGTTGTTGTAAGTAGTATTATCATCATCATAGGTAGTAGTATTATAAAATATATTATTCTAGCTTAAAAAAAATGTCAGTCAAAGTACCGTCTGCTGCAATCATATCTGAACTTAGGTGCAGCATTTTATATAATAAAAGTTCATGGATTGTGGTGATCGGGATGTTCCCATTTTTGTTTTGTTTTTTGCCTTTTTATATCAAGTATGCATTGTTGGATATGCAATCACTTTAAATATGTCTTCCACTGGTAAAGCAGCTAACTACACCATGTGGTGACTGACGTTGATTTAAAATTGTATTTACTCGTGATGTGGCGACACCTGCTGGTTACATTTAAAATGCGCATTGGTCATGTATTGTGTACAGTGTATAATTTCATAGTTTTTAATACACACAGTTGTTTGAGAAAACTGAATATTTTTTTTTAAATCATGTACAGAGACTGCTCGGTCGAATTTTCATGGATAGAAATAGTAGATTTAAACTATTCTACCTTTATTTTTTTAAATGCCACCAAAAATCTATTTTATTCAAAACGATTTATTCTATATTGTTCTGTTTTGCTCTAAAACCTTTAAACCAATATCTCATCGTTCACCAACTGCTCTGAAAGTGATTTTAGCGATGTAATTCCCATCTATCGTTATCATTGTACTTTATTATCATAAACAGACTGTCTCTGTTAGCTGTTTTATCACGCTAGAGGGCACTAGATTCTCAAAGAAAGCACAGCTTATTTTAAGACCTAAATCATACCTTAAAATAATAAATGTATTTATTTATTTGAAAAATATATTATATTAGTCTGTGGATACAAGGCAAAATTATTGCATTATGTGCTTAGACACAGTGTGAAAGTGCAAAAAGTGCAAAAACTTTTGATCAAGACTTGCCATTAAACTGTCTTAAGCTGACTCACCGTGCCTGTCCAGTTACACCCACTGCACTTACATGAATAAGTTGTCCATAACTGAAATGTCATGGTCCACCCTATGCTAGCATGTTACTAAAGGTAGAACAATTATGAATGACTGTACATTACAGTCACAGTACTTTAGGGAAAGTTTTCAAAGTGAAAATCTGAATACTGTACTGTATATGTAGCTAAAAGGGACACTGCCATTCAAAAGTGTCTCTTTTGACCTCACATAAGTATCTGAGACTTGTTTTTTAAACAAAACTATAAATGTGCAAAGAAAACTAAATTTATATTTAATGAAAATGTTTTTGAAATGGTTTACTTTGACTCTATAATAAAGAAAAAGCAACCAATAAGATCCCGGCAGTGATAGAAACTCCTTCAAAACAGTCCCAAGCCAACACACAATAAATGTAGCAATCTATGTTAATAAAGGCGGCGTTGATACAATTACATTCTTTCTGAATTGTATCATTTATTTTGAGTTGCAGCAAGTGTGCAATTATTGTCAAGGAGTCTATTAAAGTCTAAATTAGATGAAAGTTGCTTATTGAAGAAATGACATCTCTTAGTCACGATGCAAGCAAAATTCCACAGTGAGACTGAATCCTCATAGTTTTTTTTTTTTTTTAGAATATTGGACTTAATCATTTTAGTCTGGGTGCATACAGTGCACTTTGAAGCTTGGTAATTTAGAGTAAATGTTAGAGCGTGAGGGGTCTGACGGGGTCTGAGAGAACCCCCTGTGATCTGTGTGGCTACAAGAGGAGGGGCTTTCCAGGGGAAAGGGCATTTGCTTTGAATCTAACCACGCGGGCAGCCTCCACCCTACTGTTATGCTTTCGCCTCATATCAGACCTGAAGACACTATTAGATGAAGTTCAGCAAGTCTCATCCACTTACGAGCATTAATAATACGCTCTATCTATCTATCTATCTATCTATCTATCTATCTATCTATCTATCTATCTATCTATCTATCTATCTATCTATCTATCTATCTATCTATCTATCTATCTATCTATCTCTTTTAGAACCTTAATATTTATGAGTGTTGATGACTCAAAAAAATGATTGGAAGTGTTTTTGTATAAATAAGTGAAGCTTCACCATTTCGCAAGTATTTAGTAAAGCTTACTGGTAAAATCTTCTTTAGTATTAGAGATTTGAATAAACTTTAACATCCAAATCTACTGTTTATGTGATATTGCTGATATAACATAAATATTGTTGCAGAAAAAAAATGGCCAAAATATACTCACCTAAAGGATTATTAGGAACACCATTCTAATACTGTGTTTGACCCCCTTTCACCTTCAGAACTGCCTTAATTCTACATGGAATTGATTCAACAAGGTGCTGAAAGCATTCTTTAGAAATGTTGGACCATATTTATAGGATAGCATCTTGCAGTTGATGGAGATTTGTGGGATGCACATCCAGGGCACGAAGCTCCTGTTCCACCACATCCCAAAGATGCTCTATCGTGTTAAGATCTGGTGACTGTGGGGGCCATTTTAGTACAGTGAACTCATTGTCATGTTCAAGAAACCAATTTGAAATGATTCGAGCTTTGTGACGTGGTGAATTATCCTGTTGGAAGTAGCCATCAGAGGATGGGTACATGGTGGTCATAAAGGGATGACATGGTCAGAAACAATGCTCAGGTAGGCTGTGGCATTTAAATGATGCCAAATTGGCACTAAGGGGCCTTAAGTGTACCAAGAAAACACCCCCCACACCATTACACCACCACCACCAGCCTGCACAGTGGAAACAAGGCATGATGGATCCATGTTCTTATTCTGTTTACGCCAAATTCTGACTCTACCATCTGAATGTCTCAACAGAAATCGAGACTCATCAGACCAGGCATCATTTTTCCAGTCTTCAACGGTCCAATATTGGTGAGCTTGTGCAAATTGTAGTCTCTTTTTCATATTTGTAGTGGAGATGAGTGGTACCCGGTGGAGTCTTCTGCTGTTGTAGCCCATTTGCTCAGGTTGTGTGCGTTGTGGCTTCACAAATGCTTTGCTGCATACCTCGTTTGTAACGAGTGGTTATTTCAGTCAAAGTTGCTCTTCTGTCAGCTTGAATCAGTCGGCCCATGCTCCTCTGACCTCTAGCATCAACAAAGCATTTTGGTCCACAAAAGAAATAAACATTTGAAATACATCAGTCTGTCTGTGTGTAATGAATGAATATAATATACAAGTTTCACTTTTTGAATGAAATTAGTGAAATAAATCAACTTTTTGAAGATATTCTAATTATATGACCGCACGTGTAGATCTACTTTTTTAATTCATTGGTCATTGTGATGGATGGACTTATCATCTTGATTACAATCTTGAACCTGTCAACAACAAACATTTGCGAACATCCACTATGGAAACTATGGTAGTGTTTCTATACCTTGAGGTAATTTATCTTTATTATGAAGGACGATACGGGACGGTATTCTGTGTAGGTGGTGCTCTTCTGGATTACTGGACCAAATGCGACTTATGGTGGCAGTTCGTTAAGATGACACGATTAGGATAATTGTTCCGGCAGCTAATCAAATGCAAGCGTGGCAGGCAGGGGGGTTCGATTTCAGAGGCGACACTTATCTTTACAGTGAGGGTTCAAAGGGGGTAGGTGCTATGGGTAATCAATTTACTGTTCCCTAGGCTCTGCTAAGTGCTGTCTTTTGAGTGGTCCTGCTCTCAACATGATAGTGAAGAAAAGATCAAAACCAGAACAAGTGACAACCAGAGCTCTCACCGGAAATAGTGCCAATTTTAATAGTTACACACTAATCACATTTCTGTGGTTCTCCACATACTTTAAATACTGGAAAAGCATCCTCAATAAAGTTCAGAGTTTATTGCACCATGCAAATACTTATGTAGGAAATGAAGAAAACATTACTGAATAAAAATATTTGGGCATCATGTTTTTAAATGCAAACACTGTATGATTCACACTTTAAACTTAAGGAGGATAAATCAGGGGGAAATTGTGGAAATACCCATCTGCAGTTTTCAAAAACCCAAAATTAAATGTGGTTTCATGCCCTCCTCACACTAGAGAAACTGCAGAGAGAGCTATGCTGGTCCGAGTGCTGGATGACTCACACTGTGCAGAGAAGGATTAGTTGATTTGGGTTTCTGGATAATCAGAGGTGAGCAACTAACTTCTCTCATCCAGCACATGCTAGTTTCACTTCTCAGTGTTGTCTTTCATGAAGTATTTTCCATTAAGTAAGTGTCCTTAAAAAAAACAAAACAAAAGACATAACTGGTTGGAGAGGAGCAATTTTGAATACTAATATTTAGCCTGTGACTCTCTTAAAATGAAGGTCCTTAAAAGGTAGAAGAACCATTTTAAGTTCTTAAGTCTTTATAATCTGAAGAACCTTTATCACGGTTCTTCAGATGTTAAAGGTTCTTTATGGAACCATTCAGCCAAAAATGGTTCTTCTGCAATACCTTTTTTTAGCCTAGTTAAAGGGATAGTTCACCCAAAAATGAAAATTCCCTTATTGTTATAGACTTGTATAAATTTCTTTGTTCTGCTGAACACAAAGAAAGATATTTTGGCCAATGTTTGGAAACAAAGAGTTTATGAGCACCGTTAAACTCCAACATATTTGTTTTTCCTACTATGGACATCAATGGTGCTTCTGTTTTCTGCTTGCTTACAAATATCTTCTTTGTGTTCAAGAAATTGATATACTGTACGTTTGGAAACACTTGAGGGTGAGTAAATTATGACAGAATTTTCATTTTTGGGTAAACAACACCTTCACTGTCAAAATTAAAGGTACAAAGTTGTAACTGGGGCAGTACCCTTTAAAAAAGGTCCTAATATGTACAATTTAGGTACAAATATGTATCTTTGAACTGCCAATATGTACCTTTGAAGTACCAATATGCACTTTTTGTGTACAAAGATCTGTTACTGTCCCAGTGACAAATTTTGAACCTTTATTTCTGAGAGTGCGGTGACAGGAGGTCGTATTTGTCGACCACATACGTCATACGCAACCGTTACATTTCAAGGTAAGAATGAAACTACAATGATTGTTAATGTTTTTAACTGAAATGTGAGAACCTTGATGACGTACAGTATGCGGTCGACAAATACAAATTCCGGAAGATGCAACCGAAATCCTGGCCAGGACTCGCCTCGGAAAAATGGCACGTATGGTCAACCCAACTGCTATCACTTAAGCTGTCCAGAAATGTTAGCATTTTACTATAAAATCGAATTAAATACATTTTGTTTTGCATAAAGACAATATATGGTGCTGCTTTAGGATTCATTTACATAGATTAAAATCATCTATTGGATAAAAACTTAATTTAAACTTTTTGATCCACTACAGAATAAAGTTAACATAGAAAACATGCATTTTTCTATTCTCTCTACTACAGTATGTCAGTGGTTCAGGTGTATCATTGTTGAGTTTTTACAGCCATTTCTAATTCAAGTCCTGTGGCAGAATATGGTCTCACATTACGCAGGGCCCTGCCATGTCAAATGAACTGAGCGTGTTTATGAGGAGAGGCCATTGTCTATGAAGAAGAGCCTCATCTGGGCCTTTGCAATACAGAAATTAGATTGTGGGTGAGTAAGCTCTACTAAAACCAGTAAGAGGTTCTCTGAGTCTCTTCACAATCTGGGGTTAGGTTATGGTTTCACATCTGGGTTATAATTGGGATAATGTCAAATCTTGAAAAAGTTTCATCATTTCAATTTCTAAAATAAGATCATATAAGAAAATGTTAGAGTTTTTAACAAACACTCTTAAAAATTAAGGTGCACAATGCCACAGAAGTTTCCATAAAGAAGTTTTAACATCTGAAGATGTTTCACAAAAGGTTTGTTGTAGTGGAAAAGGTTCTTTATAGGCTTTAAAAAGGTACCTTTGTACCTTAAGATACGTATTAGTACAAAATGTATACATATCTATGCCTAAATGGTACATATTAAAACCTTTTTAACTCTTTCCCCGCCATTGACGAGTTAAGTCGTCAATTAAGAGAAAACGCTTCCCTGCCAATGACGAGTATTTCCAGTTTACGTAATACCACTATTATCCACCAGTTGGCGCTCTTCCGCAAATTATAAAACCTGGAAGTATTGCCCTAGGACAAACAGCTGTATGTCTGGGTAAGTTTTGGTGTTTTTGAAGAAACCTACCCATATTTGAGAGGTGATAAAAGGAGAACTAATGAAGGTAGGATGTAACGTTTCTTTTTTTAAAAGCAGAGGGTCTGTTCTTTTATTTGATATATTGTATGTTTATATATTAAAAAAATAACATTATCTGTAAGGCATTAAACTTTTGAAAATCATGGAAAATGCTGGCACTGGCTGGCACCTTTTTAAAAAAGCTGGCGGGGAAAGAGTTAAAAGGGTACAGTCCATAGAGTGTAAAAAGGATGGACGACGTGACACCGCTTCCTTTCACTTTAATGACCTGAACGTAAAATGTACGACAATGGGCGCTGACACGTTATGCAAAAACGTCAGTTTAGAGCCTGGGCATGCCCAGAAGGAATCGTCTGTGAAGCCCGTAGGCGGAGCTACCGTATCAAACTTTTGCCCAATTCAACCACGCCACTTGAACGTCTCATTTTACTGGCTCATCTGTAGAACCATCAAGATAATCGGGACATAGCTAGGATTGTCGGAAGGGGGAAATCGGCCCAAAATCCGCCCGATTATCTTTTGGTGTGTACCCAGCATTAAATGACCAAAACTTTCTTTCAAAAAATGTAATTGGAAGTGTAATTAATTTTTTATATTGACCCGAGTCCCGTTCGTTTGCATGGAGAGAGCTGGGTTTATGACTTGTACTGCATCCAGCCACCAGGGGGCGATCAAAAAGCCATCAGCTTCACTTTTCAGGATGTATGAGGCACCAGTGTTGGGGGTAACGCATTAAAAGTAACGTGCATTATGTAATAATATTACTTTTCTGAAGTAACAAGTAAAGTAATGCATTGCTTTTTAAATGTACACATTAATATTTGAGTTACTTTTTCAAAAAAGTAATGCAAGTTACTTTTTTAGTTAAATTAATTAGATTAAAAAAATTATGTACTGAATTAAAATAAACGTAGTCACATAATGCACTCTATGTCTATGAGTGAAATATGCAATTTCTGAATGCAGAACTTTTCAGTCATAAAAAACACCTGCAAGGCCTGAAAGAGATCAAGCCTCAGCCAAGAAAAAGTGACACAAAAGTAACTTAAAAGTAACGTAAGCATTACTTTCCATGAAAAATAACTAAGTAACGCAATTAGTTATTTTTTTGGGAGTAACTTAATATTGTAATGCATTACTTTTAAAAGTAACTTTCCGCAACACTGTGAGGCAAACCCGGACACATTTTAAACCTCTAATTTCTAAAATAAACATGACATTCACCTTCAAAACCTATTTTGTGCCATCCATGTTACATTTAAAATTTAAAGGGAAGAAGTTACTGCACAAACATGCCTCAAAATACATGGTTTACAATATATAACCCAAATGCAGACATAGCACAAACCATCTCATGCATTGACAGTAGCTGCAAGTTCTCCTGGATGTGGAAGAAAGCCAGCACCACCAACTTCAGCCATTCAGCAGTTTATCGGAAATATCTCCTCTTGACCAGGTGCGCGGAGCAATAGGGCAGCTCTCTCCATCAGTGGAGTTCAGGCTTTAAACAGGCTTTCTTGTGAATCACTGCAGTGATAAAGAAATCCTATTAAGCGTTTGCCAGTTTGCACACACCATCAATCTCACTTGTAGCACTCGGACACCCAAAACGGAGGTGAGAGGGAAGTGAATGATAGTCGGACACGGAGAATATAGTTTGAAGCCCATTCAATTTACCATTAAAAGACACATACTGTGGGGAGATTTTTGATTTTTTTTAAGACTGGATTTTTGTTACTAACGTTTAAATGCTCATTGTAACATTGAAGGAAAAGAGTGATAGGACATGACCAGACACCAAGAATGACCTCTGCCAGCGACTGTGAGACCATCGCCAAGCTGCAACAAGCAACGATAAGACGCCATTGACATCCCATTGATTCGGCCATTGATTTGTCTCCTCACATGTGCGTCAGAGGAGAGAGAGAGGAAACCTTGCATCTGTCTGTGTCTTTCAGCTCCTATCGGGACTGGTTTAATATAAAATAGTCTCTTTAATTAGAAATATCCAAAGATATCTACTAATGGATTTAGAATACGAACGCAATTCCTAAAATATCTCACTATGAATGATGCAAATAAATATAATCTCAAAAGATTCTTGTTTTTGAATGGATTATCTCTAAAAACTACCCTAAATTCTCAAACAAAACAGATGATTTACTGTTTGTGGAGTAAAAAACCTAAGCAGACCTGAGTTAAGCTAAGCAGACTGCCGGTCAGTCATGCCCAGTCAGAACGGCACAGCGGGGAAGAAAACACTATGAGCAGTTTAGTGACGTCTGTGTGCATTTGACAACCCTTTACTGTCACAGATAGAGAGTGTCACTCACAAAACTCACGCGTTTATTTTGGGATTAAGATGTAAGCAGGCCTGACGGTTAAAATTAGACGGAGCATGTTTGCACATTTTTAGGCACTATCTATATATCTATAAATCTATATTTGCACCTCTGTGTGTACACAGGTTCCTAATAAGATCTTTTTAAAATAAATAACTAATAGCAGGATTCAGTATACAAAAATAATAAATTGTCCCCCTCAACAAAATATCTTTGTTCAGATTACTTTATTCCTTTATATTATTTTTGTTGGGAGAACATTTTGAAGTTGGATTTTTTTTAACACTGTAATTCAGTTACTCTCTTCCTTTAGAAAAGCGACTGAAAACACCAAATTATCTCTAAAACTGCTTAAGGATTTCTGTTATGATCCCAGTAGTTATTCAGGTTCAAAGGCGGGTATGTAACAATATCAAACAATTTCTGAGCACGTAACAATTTCCGTGAGGGCTACGTTAATGACTCGGGGGTACAAAATGACACGAGCCAAAAGTCAAAGTCTGTAGAAATACAGAAATCGATATACGTGTATGCATAACGCATTTATGCATCTGTTATTGTTTGCATGTTGGTGATTCTATAATTGCAGGTACATTTGGTGTCTGAAGTCATTGTTTTTCTGCTTTTTTCAAATGGCTATATTTTTAAATTATTTAAATAATGTGGTACTCATTGTCATGTATCACAAAATGCCATAACAATATACAATTTTCTGTAAAAAGTGTCTTATATACACTGTCAGAAAAATTCTCAAAATACCCCAGCTGTCATTGGAGCTGTACCCTCTCATAAAGTACAGGTTGCACCTTAAGAGTTCATATTATTACCTCAAAGGTAAATAACTGTACCTAAAGGTGCATACAAATGTACACATGCATGTCAAAGGTTGCCTGTGAATGTATGAATGTATTTTTTTAATTTTAAATGGGCATTCACAAAAGTCTAAGATTAGATAGTCCTTGAAGCAGAAGTATAATTCAAGGCCGTTTCCCACACATTTCTTCTGATGTTTCAGTCTCACGGGCCCCAGACGGCTGCCATCTGTAGAGCCAGCAGAAATGTTTTTGACCCCAATTAACTCATCTGTCTCTCCTTAGCACCTCAATGACAGTCTACTCAACCTCACACAGACAGGTCCTTGCTTTTACACAGCGCCCGTGAATCAGTGTTAATAAATGGCACATTACTCTTTTCCCATAAAATGCATCCTCTTTAGAGAACAACTATCTGATATCTGAGGTTCTGAACATTCAACAGTGTTAAAAAAAATGTGCACTTCCAAGAGCTTATGTGGCAATTCATCGTAATGTTTTTTTTTAAAACTGTTGCTCATATTCTGAGTGACTTCTGTGAAATTGGGGCTAAGTTGCTGTAGCTATATTTTTTGTTTGTTTCTACATGATAAGCATAGTTATTTTATATTGTTTTCTATCTTTCACTTTCCGAGGTTGAAGGCGACACCCTGGCCCTCACCAGCTGTCCATCATTACCGTGTTTACTAAGGCAGTTAATAGACTGGCTCTAGGATCAGGGGTCGACAGCTTACGTGAGTAAATCTGAATCGTCTCTTGACAATTTTCTCAAGATTCCAAGAGGTTTCCCTTAAACCGACATAACAATAAAAGGATGACAAAATGATGTTTTTCGCAAAGTATTGTTGCCTGTTGAAATTATGAAAAAATAAATAAATAAATAAATAAATGTATCTCTAGTAGATGTTGGTCTCCCAAAGAAAAAAATGTATTGCTCAGATGTTGCCCATTTGTAGCTCGGAAGATTTGATCGAGTGTTTCATTTTAATATCAGCTCAGTCTCAGATGTTTCTCTTAACATTTCTCTGCAGAAATTTAAATAGAAAAACAAACGAGACAAATGTTTACAGTTCATTAAAAGTATAGAGCTGAAAGATTAATGTAAATTTCTATAGATAAAATAATGTATTTGGGTAAATCTGATGAGAAAAGTTTCAGTTCTTATCGAAAACTTCAATAATATTGACTTTTGATTTCAGACTTCCCAATGACATTGTTGAGATCTCTTCTCTAACTTTAATGGAGACATTTGTGAGATTTTTGGGTTTCTTTTTCTCATAGAAATATTTGAGATAAGAAATTTAAGCAAAAGTTTCCATTTGCTCTCCTAGACATCAATGAGATAATATTACAGGGTTAAAAGCTCTCATTGTGATTTTACTTTGTTATACCAGTTTGTTTCTCTACTACTTGAACTCTGAAGGTGCAAAGGTGTACTTTTTGAAAAGGTACCGCCCCATTGACAGATAAGGGCTTTTCACTCTGGAAAGAGTTAACCCAGGTTATCTGGGTTAACAATCCTGGATTATCTGTTTCAAGTTTCACACTGTTCATACTTAAAAAGCACCAATGGTCCGATTCACGATTTTACATTTCCTTTGGTGTGTAAGTGTGTATTAGTACATGTTAACGATAAGCAAAAGGTACAAACCCCAAAGTAAAAGATGACGCGAGTTATCGTCTCCAATGTAAATCTCTTTTCTTGGACTACAACAAAGACACAGATTGTAAGCAACAGTTTACTTCCTGGGATTGGTGACGTACAGAAGGCCGTCATTATCATAAGGGGCAGTTCACATATCGCGTCTTTTGCACGCTCAAGTTCGTTATTTCTAATGTAGGCGCAGTATACTGTTTTTCCCAGGTGCGTCCACACCGCATAAAGTTAAAAACATTTCAACTTTTCAGAATGCTGCAACCGCACCACAGGTCATGTGACAAAAAACCAACGGACGCTTTTCCGTGCGGTTTTAAATGCGAAATGTGCGAGATGCGCCCCTTATTCCTCCTGCTTCAGACTCATAGCCTGTAAGTTAACTCCTGTCAGCATAGCATTGTGCGAAAATCTTTCAAACATGGTAAGAAGCGTCACATTTCCAGCTGACTTCAGAGATATTCAGGCCAATCACAAGACAGTACAGATTAGCTGGCCAATCAGGGACACAAGGATTTTCAAATCCGTGCGTTTTAGGAAGAGAATGAAATCTGGCGCTACAAAAATGTAATGGAAAATAATGTTTTTTAAACAAAAAACCATGGGAACACATTGAATTATACCAAATACACAAAATAACATTGTTTTTAGCAATGAAATAGGTGCTCTTTAAGCAGGGGTTAAGAGATAACCCTGCACTGTAAAAAAAACTTTGCTGCCTTAAAAAATTTTGTTGAATCAACTCAGATTTACAAGTCATGTCCACAGAGATGAGTTGTCACAACTTATAAAATATAGTTGAGAAAAGTCAACTTAATTTTATAAGTTATAACAACTCACCTGTAGTTATAACAACTCATCTTTAGTCAAGATAAATAATGGTAAGTTGAAATGACTTGTAAATCCGAGTTGATTCAACAAAAAATTTTAAGGCAGCAAAGTATTTTTTACAGTGTGGGTATTCATAAGCTAAGGTTTCACACTGTGCATTCCTAAACCCTGGGTTAACATTTTTATTTGCATATTTGCGGTGTCAACCGTCATGATTGGATGAAAGAGATGACAAATTTAAAGGGATAGTTCACCCAAAAATGAAAATTCTCTCATCATTTACTCACCCTCAGGTTGTTACAAACCTGTATGAATGTCTTCGTTCTGATGAACACAAAGGAAGATATTTTGAGAAATGTTTGTAACCAAACCGATCAGAGGCCCCATTGAGTTCTTCCATGGTATTATTTTTTCCTACTATGGAAGTCACGGGAAGGCTCTGATTTCTCAAAATACCTTCCTTTTTGTTTATCAGAAAAAAGACATTTATACAGATTTGTAACAACAAGAGAAAGAGTAAATGATGACAGAATTTTCATTTTTGAGTGAACTATCCCTTTTAATTGCATTTTTGTTTGTTTAATGAGAGTAAATAATGACTAAAGTTTTCATGTTTTTTAAAATCCACTTCATGAAATGCACAGTACATAATACAGGGGAAAACCGCATTAAGGTGACAATAATTTTTGATCCTGTACGCATGTTTCAAGCTACTGGTTTCTTGAAGAGCCGATGTTCAGCTTTAGCTGATTTTCTTAAACCCATTTGCCTCCTCTCGCCTCACAGAGCGCTTATTTTCTGTTAGGGCTTATTCACCTCATAGCCCACGTCTCGCAACCTCTGCAGTGCAGAAGAACTGTAAAATGCATAAAAATGCTTTCAGGTCCATCAGCTGCTGGGTTCAGTCGATTGGGAATATTTATCACGAGGGTGCTTTCTATCTTTAGAAGTCTATCAACACGTCAGAGTGTTGAGGACAAGCACCCACCGAGTCCTGTCATCAGAAGACGTCCCTGTCTCACGGACAGGACGGAAAAAGAGAACCGGTCCGTCCATTCGGCTCAGTGAGCTGATGATTGCCTCGGTGAGACCAAGGCCCGCTCTAAATCTCAAATGGCAAATTCAGTCATGAGGAACAAGTTAAAACAAAGCCTTTTGTCCCGTGTTGCCTCTACATGAATAGTGTGACGTTCTTTTGATGCAGAAATGCATAGGCATTAGTAAGATTAGGTCAATAAGCGCAAAAGCAATTGCTGACATTTACTACGCTCTTAAAATTTAAGGCTGTGTGGTTCCACTTCATTTTACTTATATAAAAAACGTACTTATATACTTGCATATATCGGAAGACATTGCAATATCAGTTATGCTTACATTAGTGCTGTCGGGACATAGATGTCGCAAAGAATATGCCATACAGCTCCTATAGATAAAAGTCATTAAGGAGTAGCCACCTTAAATATGGCTGGCAATAAAAGCAAGTCTTCAATATCATTGGAAAATGTCTATAGCATTCATTGAGGGAATAATGGTGATGAAAAATCAATGTGTCCATATTCTGTTCAAGGGTTCGCAGAGGGGATTTATAGTACAGGCCGATTCACAAAGCTATTCATATCCATTCTAATATGGAAACTCAACATGCAATGGCATTTAAGTAGGTAGAAGAAAATTGCTTATGGATTGTGATGTATTTCACGGTGAAACAGGGTATTCAGAAAGAAAATGATTTTTAACCTTTGGTTATTGATTAAAATGTGAAAAGCAAATTGTATATTTATTTTGAAGTAGTTTTGAAGGGTTAAATAAAGGATTATGTAAATATTTTATGTGAAAACAACACTCTAAAAATAGCTGGGTTATTTTTTTACCCATGTTGGGTAAATATTGGGCAAAACACATGCTGGGTTAAAAATGACCCAATGTTGGGTTTGTATTATTCAACCATGGATTATAATAACCCAGCATTTGGCCAATTTTAACCCAGCAGTGTGTTCTGTCCAATATTAACCCAACATGGGCTGTAGGGTAACCTTTTTTGACCCAACACTAGGTTTAAAATAA
The DNA here is from genome assembly GCA_025389145.1 of Misgurnus mizolepis. Classification (NCBI taxonomy): domain Eukaryota; kingdom Metazoa; phylum Chordata; class Actinopteri; order Cypriniformes; family Cobitidae; genus Misgurnus; species Misgurnus mizolepis. The sequence continues at coordinate 51,531,752 of JAIFKI010000001.1, read as the reverse complement.
CCCATCATTTTTAAAGTGTACATAAAATTATCTTAGGGGTTGTGCACATCAAAACTTTTAAACGCGGCTACGGACTTGAGCTGTGAGCCGGTTGGTTGTTGTGATACTTGTCCCGCCCCTCCCCCAATGTGATTGGACGGCCATGTGAGAACTGACATTGATGAGCGGAGCTTTTCACCCAAAGTTGAATCTCTTGATGCAAAGCACGAGCACGGAAAAAACGTTGAGCGCAAGTTTTCAGCGCGGAAAAAAAATGCTAGCTGCTGGCTTATTTGAAAAACGCAGAACTTCCATTGTAAACAATTGGAAATATTTGAAAACATGCACCGGCCACGGGCGTAAAAGCTTTGGTGTGCACGCCCCCTTACACTGTAAAAGATGAAAGCTGGATCTACTTAAACAAATTACTTAAATTGGTAACACTTAAAAATAAGTTTTGTCAACTTAAATGTTTCACTTAAAGTGAGAAAGTTGAAAAAACTTTTAAAAAACTTCTTTAATTGGTAACACCTACATTTTTCTGGCCTTTTCAACCAACCCAGTCTCACCCCATTTCGTCAATATTTGACGACACTTGACCATTCGTCATATGTTGACGTGAAGGGTATACCTTTCGCGTCATTTTTTGACGAACTGGGGACTTCAATACTATTACATCCGTTGCATTCTCTTTCCTATTTTATTACCATTTGCGCGTCGGTTTAGGGTTAGATTTACATAATGACATCCCTACCCAAACCTAACTCTAACCCCAACGCCAGGTGACAACTGTTTCTAACCCCAACGCCAGGTGACAACTGTTTAATTTCGCGTACACTGTTTAATTTCGCGTACACTGTTTAATTTTGCGTAATCTAACCCTAAACCGACGAGCAAATGGTAATAAAATAGGAAAGAGAATGCAACGGACGTAATAGTATTGAAGTCCCCAGTTCGTCAAAAAATGACGCGAAAGGTATACCCTTCACGTCAACATATGACGAATGGTCAAGTGTCGTCAAATATTGACGAAATGGGGTGAGACTGTGTTATTTCAACCTAAAATTTTCACTTAAAGTGAGAAAATTTAAGTTAAAATGTACAAAAATTTTAAGTTAATCCAACTTTCACTTTTTACAGTATACATAATGTAAAGAACATTCTGAAGAAAAAACCTTGATATCTTTAAAGGTGCCGTAGGATGTACTGTGTTTAGGTAGGCATACATGGTAATGACATATCATGAGCCTCAAACACAATTGTTTCCTCTTTCTTATTTAAATGTCACGCATGCAAAAAACAGGTCAATCTCAACTTTACACTTGTCTTGACAGTCATGATGTACGCCCCAACATTAAATTACACATTCAATTAATGAAAATGTTGTTACAATGCAAAAAAAAACAAAGTTGTGACTGCTGAGTGTTATATGGTAGTTAATGCTATCGTTCAGGCTGAAGTTCTACTATTGATGTTACAGTTATATGTTTTGCAGATCCATACTGAAAAAAGCACAAACTTACCACTCAGAAACGTCCATTATCATTCTCCAAAAAATGGATTATTCCCCAAATTCTGTATATTCAGGCTTGAACATAAGGGGCCCTATCTTGCACCCAGCGCAATTGACTTTGTCAGTGACGCATGTATCATTCGTATTTTGCACCGGCGCACAGCGGGTTTTTCCCTCCACAGACGCACGTCGGCAAACTAGGGAATGAACTTGCGCTCCCTGGGCGGTTCAGCGCAAAAAAAGAGGCGTGTTCCGGCGCAAACCATCCCTGATGCTATTTTGCGGTTTCAAAAAACAGTTGCGCGTTGTTCATTATGCTATTTTAAGGGCGCATGCTTGACCATAATGTATAGCGTGCACAACGCGCATACACTTTGCATCTAATCTACACAGATGCAACATTTATTTTTGCAAATCATAAATTGTTACAATAAAAAATATTAACACATGAGATAAGGGAAATCATAGTGGTGAGCAATGTGGTGATAGTTTTATTTATTGTGTGGCTGCATTAAAAAATTCTCATGCAAATAACGATTAAAATATTTTCATAAGTTTGTTGTGTGGCTGTATTACGTTTATTTTATGTAAATAATAATTAAAATGTTTTCATAAGAAACCTTAATGTATATGAACTTGATTTGTAAGAGTACTTTGGGGTTTGACCTTGCTTGCGTTTCTTGGGTCCGATTTCAAAGCCCCTTAAACCCTTTAAGCGGTGAGGGGGACGCAGCAATGTCCTCTGCTGGCGTCAGGTCCTGTGTAGAGGCAGATCCACCTCACGTTACACAGCGTGGCCGATTTATGCTGGCAAGCTTGGGATTCCCTCGTCTCCTGACATCATTGTAGAGCTTGGCGCAACGATGGGGATGCCAGCTGATGAGACAATTGTGGCTATTTCCTCTCACGCCTGTTTAACCTACGCTGATTTGGGCGGGTTTCTCCTATCCCCATACAAAACAACTTCTCTTTCTTTGACTGCTCTTACAACAACCTCGGTCTCCTCGGCTGTGAACCGCTCCTGGCGTGCGCCTGGTAAATCCGTCATAATAATAGCAACCCGCCATGGAACTTGCGCCCTTGCGTTTAAAGGGAATGTTGGATAGCGTTCTGATTGGTTTATTTGAAGTTACGCCCAAACCACACCTATGAATAATGAACCTACTTCAGACCAACCCCTTATTGATTTGCGCCTGGCGCAAGAGTTATTTCTCCCGCCGGGAAAATAGCAACAGCGCCCAAGATCAGCGTACAAAGTCACTTGCGCGTTGCGCTTCACATTTGCGTTTCAGATCGTTAAAATAGGGCCCAAGATCTATTTACACACACAGAGAGAGCTACTGAACTGAACTGCTCTGAGATGTGGAAATGGACATGTAAAACCATCTCTGGTTATTTTTTGCATTTAATAAAGCCACATACCTTTTATGTAGATATTAGAGAACAATTTAACAGATAATTTCAATGCATTATTAGTCACCTTTAATATTGAGTAAGGTCATGTCAAAGATTAAAATCAATGTGAAATTATTGATCGAAATCAAACTTTGATGATCCCAATCTCATTATTAGATTATAAAACTTCAGCCTGGATTGCACAGATAGGGTCACAAATGCCTAATTTTAAAAACTTTAACATTAGAAAGTGTTTTTCTCTCATAATCCACATATTGTAAAACTGGTTCGGAAAACTCCTTTAGGGAGGCATTATCAGTAGCCAAAATGAATTATAGCCACGCTGGCCCACAAGATGTATTTACGCATACACAGGCTAATTATCAATTATGGGCGAGACTAATGAAGCTTTCCCCTCATTTGAATTCATTCCCAGATGAAGCGTTGATTTGTACCTCCTTTCCGCCTGATGCGGCAGCGCTGTTAGCAGGGAACATCTGCATTTTACGCCAGGAAAAGTAATTATGAAAGTTTTGAGAGATAAGCTTGAAAGCTTTTCTCATTTTAAGATTCTGTCGTAACTGATTAAGAAAATCCTGTGCGAAAAGGCTTCTTTGTTAAATAGGGAATCCCCAATCTAAGGCCTGCTGTGATTACATACTTAATTCTGAACTGGTTTCTCTTAAAAACTTTACTATGACGCTCAAGCAGAAGATACGTGCGAACGTATTGAACTCGACGCTTTGAAAGCACAATCAAATTGACTCTCTAAACAGAATGGACAACTGGAAATGTGTGCTACATCAGAATGGGTCCATTAACTTAATGGACAGGGGGTCGTTGTGTAAAAAAAGAATGAGGGGAAAAAAGACGTAGAGAATGTAGAGAGAAACAAGGGGGCTGGGACAGTAACCTTTGGGCTTTTTTATTGGAATGAGATGACACACTTGAGCAGCTCTTAAATGTATAGCATCCGTAGTGCTGTTTTCTTGAGAGCGTTGCCCTTTTCGTCAGCTACTTGGTCTGTCTGAAAATGAAACACCACCTCTCTTTCTTCTGAAGACGGAGGCGACCTCTCCAACACTCACAGCATCAGTACACATTTTTATCTTTGAACTCTAATGTTAGGTTTAACCTGAGGTCCAACGGTTGTGATGGACTCAAATAACCTTCTTGTAAAGCTTAGCTTCCGTTTCACAGAAATATTTTTTTGAGTAATGACACTTTCCAAGTGACGCTTGTAAGATGCATTTTCATTACAAGAAGCCACGTTTCGGATTTTAAGTTCCCTGAATGCAATTAATGACAGTCTTACGATTGTCATTTGTCCCATTTGAGCATTCTAATGTTCATTGGTCGTCTTAGACGAAGAGTCTTTCTGCAGTTAATGATTTCATCATCTTCAACATCCACGCGTTTTGCATTTGCACAAGCCAGCATTGCACAATTCCTCGCTCTATTGCTCTTTCAGCGATTGCTGTTTTAGAAATTAGACCTAAATTGCTCTCTGCTTTTTGGCCAGATAACACCCAATAACCGCATATTCAACGTAGAGGATTACTTATATTACCTTGAAAAAGAAAGGCGGGCTTTCTAAAGTTGACTTATCGAGAATGTACACAGAAAATTTCACAGCTGACCAACCAGCATAAAAAACACTTCATAGCTAAAAATAAACTCTTAAAGGATTATGAATTTCTTGTTAAATCTGTGGCTGTATTGTAATCCCGCATAAGAGTGCTGTTGTCACGCATTTCTTAATTATAATTGATTACAATTTATTCTAATATAAATAATACAATCAAACTTACAGTAAATGTAGCAAGAGTTTAAATGAATTGGTCTCAAATGGGTGCATACAAAATAATGTTTTATATCAGCTGTCTTAGGTTGTATATAAACAAACGGTAACCCGGATGCTGCAAATCATTTTGACAGGTACAGTTTAATATTACACAAAAATTTATATTAATATGTTTTTTAATGACATTATATTTACGAAATGGGTTTTCCTCACTGAAGGTCTGCATTCATTAAAAACGAGGAAATAAAATATGTCAAATCAATATTTTATGTTCCTTACCTTTCTTATGATGTAAATAGCCGTGTAATAACATGGATAATGTACAGGCAATCGGTTGTTATCTTGAAATAAGCCCCTTCTGTGTGCCTGATCACATTGTCGAGGCTTATTTCTGCGATAACCTGGTGCCTATATATTTTCCTTTACATAACAATAAAATAACAATGAACAATATTTATAATGCATTTATTAATCTTCAAAATCATTTCAGCATTTATTAATATGGTGTATTTTAATCAAAAGTTAACACTAGTAACAGTAATGCACATAGAACCTGAACAATATTGTTATTTACTTAAAGGGGACATATCAGACTTTTTCCATGTTTAAGTGCTATAATTGGGTCTCCGGTGCTTCTATTAACTTAGAAAATGTGAAAAAGATCAACCCACCAACTTAGTTTTGGTAAAGCATGTGAAAAAATAGCTCATTGAAATTTGGCTCCCCTTGTGATGTCAGAAGGGGATTTTATTTTAATAATACCGCCCCTTAATCTGCACTATCCAACCACAGCACTGGCATTTAGTGCAGAGATCAGCTCATTTGCATTTTAAAGGACACACCCAAAAATGCGCATTTTTGCTTACACCTACAAAGTGGTAATTTTAACATGATATAATCAATTATCTGTGAGGTATTTTAAGCTAAAACTTAACATATGTAGTCTGCGGACAACAAAGATTTATTTTACATCTTAAAAAAGTCTGACAGTTTTATGATAATTAATAATTTTACATTCAATCTTATGGTATGGTGTGGTCGTTACCAGAAGCTAGTTATTTCTGTTTGTAAAGTTTTAAATATAAATATTTTTCTTACAAAACCACATTGATTACCATGTGTAGATTATTTTGTGAAGGATGGAAGCACTTTTTTGGGCTCTAAAGTCAGAAGTTGCTCCATGGCCCGTTTTCTACTGTTTTAAAGCTTGAAAGAGCAAAGACATTTACTAAAAAACTTCAAATTGTGTTAGTCTGAAAGATGATGGACATATGAATCTCGGATGACTCGAGTGTGAGTAAATCATGGGGTAATTTTCATTTTTCGCTAAACTATTGTCATTAGTCCTGTCTGTGGCCTAGTCCACACGGAAACAGTTATAACCGGAGTTTTTCCTCCCGCGTTTAAAAAAAAAATCCAGTCCACACATGCTCGATTTAAAAGAAATCTCTGCCTACATGAAAATGCAAAAACACGCTAACATGCACTGTCAAGAGCATGCCACACCAGCAGGCCATGATATAACCATAATCGTAAAGCCACGTTGGCCAAAAAAAGGCACGTTTTTTGGATTTATTAAACTCAAAAAGTGCATTTGGATCCAATCACCTTTAAACTAAATTATCCCTTTAAACTAAAAGTTTTTATAAAAGGTTCAACAGACTATATGAAAAGACAAGACAGCAATGGTCCTTTTAAGAATTTAGTTAAATAAGAACGAGTTAAATTCTTAATTACACTAAAGTGACCATCTTTAAAAAAAAAAAAACCTTACAATTACCAGCTGCCAATATTTTGGTAGATTAGTGAGACCAAAAAAGATAAAACACTTCCTATTTTTTCTCCAAACCTATTGGATCTACAAGAGTTCATGAGTCAATGAATTCCTTGAAATTCCCTGATTGGATCGCAGTGGTGAACACCTGCAGAAAGACAGATAAGCTACTTATCTTCAGAATGTTCCAAACCCACCGTTTCCTCCTCTTTCACGTTGGATTATGGGAAAACACAACAAAAGTATAATTGCTGTCATAATTGCAGCATCACAGAGCTTGTGAAAGTGTAACAAATCAGCATTTTAAATGCAAATCGAAATCATCAAATGAATGAACACAATAGAGATAGACATTAAAGAAAACCAATAATGGGACTAATTTCAATTCAGGAATTAAACTGAAAGACTGTAAATGGTTTTGTTATGATTTAGTTACCATTGATTTATTTACTGTTTTTTCATTTAAATATTGTATGGAGCCAGCAAGTTTGCTACTTGTAAAGCGTGTCTCAGCTATTTCTCCTCAGGCTAAACTCAAATGAGCTGCAAGTCCTAATGACTTGTTAATTAGCGACTAAAATGACTGAAATAATGAAGGGGATATTTCATGGAGAAATGACTTACGGCATCTATCTGCAAAAGGTCCAGGCTAACTGATCTACAGAATAAACTCAATACATGGTGTTACAAAACATGAAGTTTTCTTCACATGTCTGACTGTTTGTGTTCTGGCTCCTGCACAAGAAGAAGGGAGACTCATAGACATTTGGATGACAATCTGACTAAAAATGTGTGTGATTTTGCAGTGATTCAGAATTTGTTTAGCAGGGACATTTTGTCATTTTGTTGACCGCAGTCTGCTATGACATATGATGAAATAAATGTGATTTAACTGTCTGGAGGTCATTTTGCAAATGTTAAGTTTGTACACTAATTGTTTATTGTATTTAACAGATACACACAGGGGAGATTTGATGTTTCATTTTAGTATCAACTGTTTCTCCTAAAAATTGAATATAGAAACAAATAATACAATTGTTAGCCTGATCTCACAAATTTTTTTACCTATTTAACTTTTACGAGTTGGCTAAGTGAATTGTACAAAAACATGATGACAATGAAACCCCATCCTTAACCTGGTCCCTATACCCAACACAGGGGGAAAAAGCAAATCGTACAAAAACATATGGGAAAGTACACATGAAGCTATAAAATTAACCCTAGAATGCATGAACCAAAAAACTTACATGGATGCATAAAGGGGGTTAAAATAACTCGTATTGGATTAATGTTTTCTTTTAATAGATGTCTTATTAATTAAATAATTTAAATAACTGATGATACACATATTATTTAAAATAAAATGTTATGTCATTGGACCTTGAGTTTAAAAAATAAATAAATGTTTAGGTCATACTTCCACAGGAAATAAATACACTCTAAAAACAAACGGTGCTATATAGCGTAATCATAGAGGAACCGTTTTTAGTGCCATATAGCACCGGTTAAGCACCAGTGAAGCACCTGTGTAGAACCAAATAGGGGCCAAATAGCACCACACATGGTTCTACATAGCACTATATGGTTCTACACAGGCGCTTCACTGGTGCTTCACCGGTGCTATATGGCACTAAAAACGGTTCTTCTATGATTACGAGCAAAGAACCACTTTTGGTGCTATATAGCACCGTTTGTTTTTAGAGTGTACAGGTCTATAGCGTCTAGTTTGCCGCTTGAACATTTTGAGTTTACTCGCTTCATTTACGCGTGAAAGCTGTGCGTGAAATTCTAGTCATCGAGACAATCACGCGGAAATTCGCGTCATGGGAGGGGCTTCTGGGACTCTTCTGTGTACCTGTTCACAATGTCGGGGCTTATTTCTGCGATAATAAACTGGTGCCTTTCCTTTACATAACAATAACATAACAATGAACAATACTTTAATAGCTTTTATTAATCGAGACATTCACAAGGAAATTTGCGTTATGGGAGGGGCTTCTGCGACTCCGTTTGCTTTCTGTAATCATGTCACTACTCGAGCAAGCTCCTGAATGGTTAACGTTGCGCGCTTTTCCGGCAAAGTTAAAAAAAATTCAACCATGCAGGGCTAAACAGCTCATTTTCACCGCGAGACCTCCAGACGCACGTCAACGTGTCGTCACATTGACCTAACATTGAAATCACTCACGCTTGACATTTCTACCGTGGCTGGTGTGAGCCCTTAATGCACTCTTGGGGTATTGATACAAAAATTTTATATTTGGCATCCTGTAACTAAGAAAAATTTTAATTATATCCACCAGGGTCAGAAACAAGCTTTTTGATGAATTTATGGAATATCAAATAAATATTTTTTTCATTAATAATAATAAAGAAAATCACAGCCTGTCGGGTCAATTTGACCCCTTTTAACCCTTTCATTCTTAATGCAGATTGTATTGGTACAATAATTGTGCACATTTAATGAAAAAAATTGAGTTCATAGAAATCTTCAAAAATATTGACTTTTATTTGATATTTTTTATATAATCATTATTCCTATTATTCATAGGCTACGCATGTTTTTAAAAATGTAAAAAGTAAATGAGTATTACAGTTCATCACTTAACTTATTATGCACTGTTTGTGGGCTAAAATTTTGGATGGTGAATAATAAAACTAGTAAAAAAGTATAAAAAAGACTTCGCAATACCCAACACTCTTTACCCTTTAGCATCCACATGGATTCATCAGGGTTCAATTCCTGTTTGTATTAATATAAACTTTTTGTGCACAAAATGGCTTTATTAGTCAGTAATCACCCATACTGTAGTTCATGTAAAGTCCATATATAACCTAAACCCATCTGTTTATTAAACAGTGAATAAATAGTTAGTAATACATTTACGTGGAGATTTACAGTGGTGAATCATAGTGAGTAGCAGTTTGATGCCTGCTGGTATCAGTCTGTTTACTGCAGTCAACCAATGTTAGCTTTCCATCTGGCACCAGACTTAGTGCACATGCTGTTGCCCTGATCTCTCTTTCTCTCTCTCTCTCTGTTTCTGAGCTGAACTTTCCTGAATCAATGAATAATGGTTGATTTGTGTATGGACATCTTAAATTCATCACTAAGTAAAGGTTTGACTTGAACACCCTGAACTGTGACAAGCATAAACAAGTTAACAACATAATATAAAATGTTTATGTATAAAGTATACATAAACAATATTTTTGATCTGCTGGCTTCTTAAAGATGTTGCAAATGCCCTTTGGCAATGGTACACTATATAAAACTCATGACATGAATTTTTCAATTAAATTTCAACATGGAGTTCGTACTCCTTGATTGACAACCGCTCCAAAACCATTTTACTCTTTTGCTGTTTGCCCTTGGCGATAATAATTTATATGACGTTGTTGTACGTCAGATATGCTAACTGACAAGGACAGTCTTGAACTTCATAACTTTCTAATTTTTGCATCCTAAAAATAAATGTCCAGACAGTCGTCAAAGTAAAACAGATTCCAAAAATAGAATCAACTGAAAATGACATAATATAATATAATATAATATATTAAAACATTATATACATACTATAATGTTTTTTTATAGTGTGTATATATATATATATATAATTTTTTAGGACAGGACAATATTTGGTCGCCTTTGAAGTTATTCAAATGAAGTAACACATACACTCTAAAAAAACAAACGGTGCTATATAGCACCAAAACAATTGCTTTGGATCGTAACGATAGAAGAACCATTTTAGTGCCATATAGCACCGGTGAAGCACCAGTGAAGCACCAGTGAAGCACCAGTGAAGCACCAGTGTAGAACCATATAGGGGCCATATAGCACCACATATGGTTCTACATAGCACTATATGGTTCTACACAGGTGCTTCACTGGTGCTTCACTGGTTCTTCACCGGTGCTATATGGCACTAAAAATGGTTCTTCTATCGTTACGATCCAAAGCAACTGTTTTGGTGCTATATAGCACCGTTTGTTTTTTAGAGTGTATAAATAATGTTAAATAATTTTTTATTTAATATTATACTTTAATATTTATGGTAGGAAGTTCAAAAATATCTTCATGTGACATGATCTTTAATATGATTTCTGGCCATAAACTTTTTCAATATTTTTTTTTACAGTGTTTTGTTGGCTACACTCTAAAAAAACAAACGGTGCTATATAGCACCAAAACAATTGCTTTGGATCGTAACGATAGAAGAACCATTTTAGTGCCATATAGCACCGGTGAAGAACCAGTGAAGCACCAGTGAAGCACCAGTGAAGCACCAGTGTAGAACCATATAGGGGCCATATAGCACCACATATGGTTCTACATAGCACTATATGGTTCTACACAGGTGCTTCACTGGTGCTTCACTGGTGCTTCACTGGTTCTTCACCGGTGCTATATGGCACTAAAAATGGTTCTTCTATCGTTACGATCCAAAGCAACTGTTTTGGTGCTATATAGCACCGTTTGTTTTTTAGAGTGTATTGCTAAGAATATACCCATGCGACTTATGACTGGTTCTGTGGTCCAGGGTATAATATAATATAATATAATATAATATAATATAATATAATATAAAAGTGGACAAAAACTAAAGATTTTTTAAAAAATACTTTGAATCTCTAAATGTGAAAAAACAATATAATTTCCCTTTAAAATTTGCAATATCGTCTACTTTACATATTGTTTATTTAATAATTTTCCCATTTCTGTGGTTGCTTTTTTCTTTGTTTGTTTTCATGTGAAGCTACTTTTAAACAATGCAAAATGATCTATATAAATCAATTTCACTAAACCTGTTTTATGCTTAAGAGTATCCTTGAGAAATTAGTCTCCATTTGCAGCAATACTGTCTAAAATATTTTAAAAAGCTAGATTGATCACCACATTCCTGACTCTCACAATAAGGAATTTATTTTTATCATGGTGTTCATGATAAATATTACACTATTTAGCCCCTTCTAGCCCATTAAAAGTTTCAGGTTTCCAATATTCTCTCATCCCATACTTGCTTCAAAGAGTCTGTAGTTCAAGCCCTGCATTTTATCTCTTATAAGAAGGAAAACATGTAAACCTGTTATCATTTACCAATATACAAAGACAGTCCATTATAGTCCTTTAGTGTTCTGGAGCTTCATTGTGCAAAATCTGTTTATTCTTGTTTTTAATGATATTGGGGATTTCTTGGGGGGGGGGGTTCTTGTTATGTTTTTCTATATTTATGCATTTGTCAGGCATTTTATCAGTATGATCCCTGGAATCAAACCCATGACCTTTTCATTGCTAATGCAAGTAAGTGAGAAAAACATTACAGATTTCAGTTCACAAAGTTTAAATTATTTTCTTCATAATCAGTCTGATGATGCCAGCTGAGGAAAACTTACTTTTGAAGGAATTCCAAAATTGAAGCTTTGATCGCTATTTCGAATCAACAGAGAGGTTGATTGAGTCCACAGACACAAATTTGTAACATCATTATACAACCTTCAGTCCTAACAAAGTACATAATTCGTCAAGAACGGGATCTGTTTTGTTGTAATGACATCAGTTATGAATCAGAGAGCATTGATATGTTTTTCATGGCGGATAGTACACAAGGAGATTCTGTTATAGGATTTCCTTATTTTATCATTGTGTTGTAGGATGTGATCTTCCTGAGATGCACATTTAAGGCCTGTTTCACAAGCATGCATAAGCAGTGTATGTTTTTTAGTTCTTGTAAAAGGTTATACTGTAGAAAAATGACTTTTCTTTCTTAATATTTTTGTCTTGTTTTCAGTAGAAATATCTAAAAATTCTTAAATTAAGATGCTTTTTCTTGATGAGCAAAACAACCTATGAAAATAAGTCTAGTTTATAGACAAAAATGTTAAAATTTAAGTAAATTTAAATTTAAAACAAGCAAAAAATCTGCCAATGGGGTGAGAAAAAAATCTAAAAATAAGTTTTCTTTTTTCTTAAACACTTAATTTAAGCAAAATTTTCCCACCCCATTGGCAGATAATTTCACAAAATCACTTAAATTGTATATTTGTTGTCTAAAAACTAAACTTATTTTCTTAGGTAATTTTGCTCATTAAGAAAATGCATCTTGATTTGAGAATTTTTAGATATTTCTACTGAAAACAAGACAAAAATACATTTTTTTGCAGAGTAGCTTGCATAATGGCTCAGTCTGTGCACTGCAAAAAATTATTTTCTTAGTATTTTTGTCTTGTTTTCAGTAAAAATATCTAAAAATTCTTAAATTAAGATGCTTTTTCTTGATGAGCAAACTGACCAAAGAAAATAAGTCTAGTTTTTAGACAAAAAATATCAAATTTAAGTGATTGTGTGCATAAAACAAGCAAAATAAATCTGGGTAAGCAAAAAAATCTTGAACATTTTTCTTAAACACTAAATTCAAGTAAAATTCATCTTAATTTAAGAATTTTTAGATATTTTTACTGAAAACAAGACAAAAATACTAAGAAATGTTTTTCTTGAAAATAATTTTTTGCAGTGTGTAGCATAATGCACTGAAAACATTAAATATGCAAACTACATACGAAATATATTTAGCTGTATATCGTGTTCCTACAGCTCAAATGATAAAGCATTTTGTTATTAGCGCAAAAAGGTCAAGGGTTTAAGTCCAAGGGAACATCCATTTTGTTAAAATGTAAACTTTGTGATGCATTGTAAGTCGCTTTGCATAAACGTGCATGCCAAATGCATAAATGTAAAAACAGTGGCCTACACCTTGGAGTGCAAGTTCCACTCATTGATCATTTATTAAACTTTACAACAATAATGTATGCATGCTTACATTTATGCGCACTCTATCAAACAGCCCTGAACCTAACCAATGTAATCAACAACCAATGCAAACCAATGATTCTGCCCATCGCCGGGGTCACCAAGCTGAACCTCAGTCGAAATGCTTTCTGCTCTCTCAGCATGAATCCTTTCTAAGGTCCATTACCTCAGCATGGTGGCACGTTGACGGCAGATCAACGAACAGAATTCATCCTGTAACATACTTATCTGATCTCTCCCTCCACGCCACCCAGCTGTGCACTACAATGATACATCATAGTGGCCAAAAGCAATTCTTAGTATCACGAGAGGAAAATCTCAGTAAGAGGTTGTTTTTGCCATTTTCCGAAATATATCTGCCCAAAGACAAACATGTGACTATTTAACTCAGTTTATATAAGTCCCGACTTAAGCAACTGTGGAAGCCACAGTTGAGAAGGCCAATTTTCTGGTTCCTTCACCTGCGAGCAGTGTGTTGGCCGGTTTTCATTTGGCTCTTTGGGACTTGCTAGACAAGACTGGGTTTCAATTCGCAAGCTGCTGACTGTAAGAAAAAGCAATCTCGTTGCTTTCAAGTCCTAACATTGTATTTTTGGAAATTTGTGTTATGACCATGAAATAGTTTTATTTTAAAACTGCCATTCACCAAGAGTATATGCAAAGGAGTTTTGGCCTTCTGTCAGACATATTTATCTACAGGGTACTTTATGTAAAATTTTGGAGGTGTCCTGAGTTCTGTGAATTTTTCACCTTAACAATGTGACTGCCTGCACTTATGTTTATATGATTGGTTTAGGACATGATTAATACAAAGGTTGCTCATACAAATTTAGGAAGGAAGGTCCAAATTGAACTGAGATCCACTTGATTTCACCTGAAGATATGTAGACGAATTATGACTCTTATTTTTGTGGCTCCTTAGCTATCTCCTTAGATAATGAAACACAGTACAGTGTTTAGAAAGCTAGCTGCATACTGTCAAAAATTGTCACAAAATGATTCCTATAGCTGTCACTGGGGCAGTACCCTTTCAAAAAGTATACCTGTGCACCTAAAGAGTTCACATATCAGTTTATTTCAGAGGTACATTTGGTACCAAAGAGAGCGTATTCGTACGTCAAAGCTACATATTGGTACCAAATCTGCACCTAAATACCCTTTTAAAGGATACTGCCCCGGCCCCCATGCACTGAAAAAAATAATGGATTTACTAAAAAAAATTGAATACAGCGCATCATTTTTGCATCCACTTTTTAAGTAAAATGGTGCATGCAAAAATTATGCACTATATTTTTAAGTAAATACAGCCTATTATTTTAAGTCCCCGGCATAGTTAGTTATATTTAGTAAAATAATTCAAGTAGTTTCAACCAAAAAATATTCATTTAATTTCCTTCTTACATATTTTACATGATAAAATTTTGTTAAAATTGCTAAATAATGTGTTCATTTAGAATTACTTACCATTTAGTGTTATTTTCACTAAAATTTGGTTAAAAAAATAAGAATAAAAAAATAGAATTTATTCATTTTATTTAGTTAAATTTACTAAGCCACAAAATAATTTTTACATTGCAGTGACAGCTTGGGACCATTTTTTGCCCATATTTTCTGACAGAGTAGCAATTTCCTTGCTGTACTTTAATACATGTTTAAATCATTGTTGCATTTACATTTTTAAGTTGAATCAACTTAAATTTACAAAAAAAATAAACTTTCTTGACTAGTGAGGAGTTTACAAATACTAAAAATAATGTTAAAATAACTTAAGATAATTAAACTTTATTTTTATAATTTATAGCAACTCCTCACTAGTCAAGAAAGTTGAAATAAATTGTAAATTCAAGTTGATTCAACTTAAAAATGTAAGTGCATTTTTACAGTGCCCTGCAATCGCAGTGTTTTCAGTTAGCTAAATAGACATGTCGCATAGGAAGTTGTTCCTAATTTAAACCAAACGCACCTTGACGGAGTGCAGTGTTTACTGTACAGATCTCATGTGATTTACCTCAAGAACAAATGAGTTTTTCTCAAACATTGTTTACTCGGCGAAAGCATGTGCAAAAATCAATTATAATATGTTTTTCCTGCATGTCTCTATTGCATTTAACAGTGACTCACTTAACTTTGACGTTCAAGAGTGTTTACAAACAAGACAGCAGCCCCACATTAACATGGATTTAGGCTTTACCCAATGAGAGATTGAATTAGCAGTGCACATACATTTTCTTAGATACACTGTTAGAGAAATTTTCAAAATATGTACCCCAGCAGTCACCGGGACAGTATCTTTTCAATAAATACAGCTTTGGACCCGAAGAGTTCATATTAGTACTTAATTATTTTGGTATTTGAATTTTGGCCACTTTTTTGGTACATTTCTGTTGTCAATATAAAAAAGGCCTTCTTTAAAAAGAATTGTGCTTAAAGGGTGATGCCATAGAAGTACCATTTTTGGATCCTCAAAGAATCATTCATACATGTTTATAATCTATAGAACCTTTTTTTAACGAAGAACCATTTGTGAAACAGAAAGGAAACCATTTATAAAATCTTTACTTTTAAAAGTGTATAGTAAGAACAGACAATCTGGAAGTGTGTGTATCCTTACAAAATGTTTTTCTTAATTTTCAAGTTTGTTCAGAAAGCTTTCAATGCTTGACGTAGAAAATAGTCCTGACGTCCATGTTGACACATCGAGGTGTTTCCACCCATCCTCATACGTAAAAGAGACCTCTCTCTCTCTCTCTTTCTGTCTCTCTCACTTGTATAAAGGGGGGTTAGGGGTTGGATCACTGGGAGGGGTGTGTCTCTATAAGACGACCGAGCAACAGCATCCTTTTAGGAAACAAACAGAAGCAGACGAAAGGAGAATAATACTGCCCTCAGTTTCACCAGATCTGCTCGGGACAGGTACCAGATCCGGACAAAGTACAGGTAGGCTAAACTACGACTATACAACTGTCCACTTTTCAAAAGTCTGTTTGGTGTTTATTTGTAATATAAAGTGTATAATACGTAATATGAATTGAGTTATTATTATATAATAGGTTAGTTTTGAGTTATTTTTTCTTCTTTTAAATGAATGATCGTAGTTAAGGTAAAAGATAATAGAAAAAGATTAGTAGTGAAGTGTATAGCAAATGTTAAAAAATAACCACAAACCAAATTTCTGTCCAGTTGTAGCTTTTTATCTGCATTGGTTCAGAATGTTGGATATTTTTACTTTATTCACACAACTAAGTAATTTATAGTACTGCGTCAAATGAGATGTGTAAGTAAGGTTGCAATGTTATCCTCTAAAATCTATTTATGTGAATGACAGGGGCATAATTTTCACTTTACTCTCATAATTGTGTCATCGATTGATGCATTCTAAAATCAATGCATCTCTTCACAGGACATACCCTGTAATACAGGATACTAAACACACCAATCTACTTTACAGAGATATTTATTGTACTATAGAGTTCAATTAAGGTTCTGCTGTGAATGCGAAAGGTATTATCGACTGTATTGCGATTTTTTTTTTTACAGGGATTACTTGCGCTGCACGAAATGCCCGCCACATGCTCTGTTCATGGGCCATTAACATGCAATTTTCTGGTATCTTTGGCCAGTGCATTTAGATAGCTTATCTTAGTTAGTTTGGATTTAGTGCTGAGGTTTAAAACTGACCAAAAGATCACTTCACGGATTTTAATGAATTAGCCTTTAAAGACTCTTTATAGATTCCCTAGACACAATTTTGCCCTGCGTAATTCAGTATTTAACTTTTAGATGTTGCATGTATTTCTGTGACCTTCAGATATTATGCTGCTAAATATAATTAAACATACATATATATATATTTTTTTGAAAAAGTTGGTTTAGGATTAATCCGATTATTTCTTGGATTTCGTAAATTTTGAAATTGACTCCTGATTGGCTTGTTCCTCTTATTTCCATTTTATTTATCTTAATGCAAAAAATAGAAAGCATAATCATAGTTAATAATAACTGGAAATATCTTTTAACATGAAGAGATAGCTTGATAATACTGCATACGCATTTCACCATACACCAACTTGTTTAAAAAGAACTTAGGGATGTACTTACACTTTAAATATGTACTTATAATATAGTTTACCTGTGTGTAAACACAAACAGGAATATTACTTTTCTCTTGCGTTAATCTTTTTAAGACGCAGTGGTCAGCATGTTCAAACATGTGAAGGGCAGACTGCAGGAAAAAAACAAAGCTTTGTGTGAAGTGCAGTGCGGTACAGCAGCATGACGTGACTCAATGATTTATGCTTCATTCCTATGAATAATAGAATAGAGAATACAGGTTTTAAAGGCCATAATAAGAGTACAAACTATTATTTGATAAATAACCAAGTATAATCCCAAGTACATTAAAATTATTATGCATTATAATAAAATAAATTATGTAGAAATTACAGCATTACTGGGTATTACTGGCAACTAGCTGCCAGTAACTTACTGTAGATTTTACATTTATGTTATTTACTGGCAACAGTTTGTTCAAAGTTAAATGAACATGAATCATTTTCGGTCTTTATCTTCTACAGTAAGTTACTGGCAACCAGCTGCATGATTACAGTTATTTTTTTCAGTGTTTATTTGACACACTTATAAAGCAACCATGTTTGCCCCAAATCTCTCCAGACTTAAAGGGATACTTCTTCGAAAAATGAACATTCTGTCATCAATTACTAAGCCTCAGGTTGCTTTTGTATAAATTTCTTTATTCTGCTGAACACAAATGAAGATATTATGAAAAATTTAACAAAGTAACAAAGCAGATCTGGGGCACCATTGACTTCTATAGTAGGAAAGAATAATAATATGGAAGTGAATGGTGCCCCAGATCTGTTTGGTTATTTACATTTTAAAATATCTTAATTTGTGTTCAGCAGAAAAAAAAAGAAATGTATACAGGGCTGGAAAAACTTGAGGCTCAGTAAAAGTATTTTTCAGTGAACTATCACTTTAAATTAATATATACTTAGACTAACTTGTCTTTTTAATGGTGAATTATGAAATTCCTTGATAATCCTTCACTTGGTGATGGTTTCTGGTGATGCACAAATTCTTTAAAGACATTTCATCAAGGAGTCTTTGCCCTTAACTTCACTTTTAATTAAGTAAATTCAATGTTGCCAAAGAAACAATTACTTTCACATTACAAACACCATCAAGCTTTTTGATTAAATAATCTATCTTTATGTCACAGGCATCAATACAAAGCTCATATTTGCTGTTGTCGTGAAATGTTGAGAATCACTTAATCACGCTGATTATTGCTTATAAAAGACAATATTAAAAAAATAAGTATATATTAAGAGTCTATTGGAGTAATTTTACATTAGAAATGTACTTGTTTTGTTTTGTAGGTCTGTTTATAGTCTTTGAACTTCATGGATGGCCCTGCTAAGGGATTTTATTTCCTTTATTTTCCTTTTTCCCTTGTTTTTTATAGACAGACACTACAAAGTAGACAGATTTAGTCAATTTGCCAGTTTTGTGCTTTCATTTACTGAAATGCCAACATGATATAATCTGGTCTGTGCTATTCACATTCATTTCATATCTCTATACAGAAGTTCAACTATATGCCAGCAATAGTTTACATTATTATTTATACAGAAGAACCCCAAAAGCAACATCTGAGACATAATGGATCCTTAAATGAAGCATAACTGAGATTTAGATTCCCCATTAAGTCTGCTATGCTATGAAAGAGCAATGTCTAAGCAATCATTTGGTTTTAGGACGGTGTTGTTCCATCACTGGTTCTAGTAATGGTATTGATGTTGATATAGTCAATAATGATGGGGCTTAAACACGTCAACCATAGGATACTAAAGACTCTTAGGATTGAAAATAACGGTTATTGATTTCTCCTCTCGTTCTTGAACACTGATCCAATAGCTTACCTGTCATATAAATCAACATTACTAATCCAAACCAGGTGTAACTGTTAGCATCATATACACTCCACCCCAATGGGTCCCTAATATGGTCTAACATAGCATTATCATTATATGTTTATACAAAAAGATGTGCCTCTTAAGCTTTAAAAAAGTAATGGGGCATAGAGGGTTAATCTTCCTTGTCCATTAATAAAAGTCCAGTCAATCATAAAAAATACTAAGCATTAAATATTTCTTGTATTATTTAATAAAAAGTTAGTTTAGATGCATGGATTTGTACAAATGGATTTGTTGGTGATTAAAAGATAAGAAGCTGTTAACAGAGAATCACTAAACATTTATGTGCACACAGACAAATATCACACATGAAATGTATCATTATTGTTCTCACATACAAAAACAAATGCCGCATGGAAGTTAAAAATATCTCACATAACGTAAAGTATACTTTAAATATTTAATGCTCATAATTATATATAAGCACACAGACCCTCAAAGCTATTTTACAAAGCTTTCCATGTGCATTTGGGCAATTGTGATCTCATTAGACACATCAATGAGATGCCCCTCATCCACTATGAAACCCCTCTGGTATTTAGCTTTGATTATGACGCTTTTGATTGAGAAATGAGCTGTGCATCACTCGCCCCATTTACCCCTTGGATTAATTGAGTCATTGTGTTTTAAACCAACCATGCTGAAAACATGTCAGAAATGATGGAGAATATCTAAGAACAGTGACTGGTGGTTTAAATAGAAAATAAAGCAGAACCTTCAAGACATTTTTACTACTTTTTAGTTTACAGTACAATGTCTGTCATTTCCAATCATGACTTTTATGATTACATGTGACAAAGGCTGCATTTACATGTATGTTTGAAGTGACTCAATTCCGAAAAGCGAATTGATTCCTAAGATTCTCTGATCAGTTTTAAGCCTTATTCATATGTGAAAATAAAATCAGATACATATATTCGTGTCCGCTATGTAAGCGGACAGATCGGATATTCCCAAGTCAAGACATGTCGTGCACCTTAAAAATGCGATGCTGGCAAATGACATCATCTCAGGTGGATACCACTCGTGATCACATGACTCTTCTTAGTAGCGGAATGGAAGACGACGGCTGCCCACTTAGGCTGGATTTACACTGCAAATCTTGATGCCCGATTCCGATTTGTTGCCGTTATCAGATTTTTTTGACGACCTGCTTACATTATCTTTTAAAAACAACTGGTATCCCATATCTGCATTTACACTTAAAACTTGGCCAGTGGTGCCATTGTCTACTAAGGAGAGTCTTGTGATCGCGGATGGGGTCCACCTGAGTTGACATCATTTGCTAGTGTCGCATTTTCAAAAGGGATGCACCGAATCCAGGATTCGGCCGAATACTGGACTTTTTGACGGGGTTCGGGTTCGGCCGAATCCTAGATTTTTTTTCAACCGAACTGAACCCTAGGCTTGCGCTACGCTGGTCGATGTCACGCGGCCGTTGATTACACACATCGGGTGCTGACATGGAGATAAGCTTTTTCTTTTGGTGAGCCTAAGGGGCGGTTCACATTTCGTGGGCGGACCTGGAAAAACGAGCGTGTCGCACTCCATCGCTTTCATTATGCATAAGCTTATGGTAATTAGTAAGCTTATGGTCAAAATAGTTTTTCCCACTTGTCATCCTAGCATAATGTTGCCTTATTTTTACTTTTACAGTAAAAATAAATAAAATGAAAAATACACTGCTGTGGACGTTGTTTACTTCATTAATGTGTTTTACTGTGTTAATGGAATAAGGATGCGATAGGATTCTGTATTCGGATTCGGCTGAACCCAAAAAATCTGGATTCGGTGCATCCCTAATTTTCAATGACGCACGACACGTCATGACATGGGACTATCTCATTTGCCCACTTACATTGTGGACGCAAATGCATGTATCCAATTCATATCTGATTTATTTCCACATATTAATGAGGCCTCAAACTAGTCTGAGAATATAAAAATGTATGCGATTTTTCCTCCTTACACGTTGGTGCGTCATATCCGATCTGTGCCACATGAGGGGAAAAAATTGGAATTGAGTCACTTCAAACATACAATGTAAACGTCATTGAAAATGATGACACCACCCGCCATCAAAAGATTCTTTTTAGTAGCTCAATGCAGGACAACGGCTCCACTTAAGGCAACACTAAAGAGTTTTTGCTCTTTGTTCCCCCTACAGGTTAGAAGTGTAATTGTCCATTGCCACTGTCGTAAATACTGCAGCATAGCTGGCTCTGCTTGGATTGTAGGTCTGCCGTAAAGCAAGTTTTTGTAGTTTTCACTCGAACTACAGGACCGCGACCCGACGGTTGGAAACTTCTTTAGTGCGGTTTTGGCCGATAGAGGGCTGCAAAGCGAATGTGAAAGTGCCGTTCACCCTGTTTCGAGTGGATGAACGACTGAAACTTTTTTGGAAACGTTATTTTAAGGTTAAAAAAACTCTTTGGTGTTGCTTTAAGCTGGATTTACACTGCAAATTTCAATGCCCAATCCTGATTTGGTGCCTTAGATTTTAGATTAAATTTTTTTCGACGACCTACTTACATTATATTTTAAAAACAACTTGTATCCGATATCTAAATTTACACTAATACTTGGCAAGGGAGACATACTGACCTAAAACAGCTTCAATCACAGAGGAAGTAAAATGTCGCGAGATGCAATGGATACAGACAAAATGATTAAACAAACTGTAGAGCTTTATTTCTGTAACAAGACATAAAACTTCAATATTACTCCATTAAGTGGAGCCATCGTCCTCCATTGTGCTACTAAGAAGAGTCATGTGATCGCGAGTGGGGTCCCCTTAAGTTGATGTCATTTGCCAGTGGCGCATTTTCAAGGACGCACGAAACATCTTGACATGAGAATATTTTATATTGCGGACGCGAATGCATGTATCCAATTAATATCTGATTTATTTCCACATATGAATGAGGCCTGAAACCAGTCGGAGAATATCGGAATCTATGCGTTTTGTTTCTACACGTTTGTGCGTCATATCCGATCTGTGCCACATGAGGGGAAAAATGGAATTGAGTCCTAACCTACAATGTAAATGCGGCATAAGTAGAGTAATGTTGAAGTCTTGTTACAGAAATAAAGCCCTATATTTTGTATAATCATTTTGTCTGTGTCAATTGCATATCGCAACATTTTACTTCCTCTGCGGTTTAAGCTGTTCCGGGTCAGTATGTGTACCCTGAATTGTTTTGACAAGTTTTTAGTGTAAATGCAGATATCGGATACGAGTCGCTTTTAAAAGATTATGTAAGCAGGGGGTTCAAAATACTCAGATAAGGCAACAAATCAGAATTGGGCATCAAGATTTGCCGTGTAAATCTAGCCCAAAATTTAAATGTAGATATAAGATAATAAAAATATTCAAAAAGATTGACAAAATTAAAGGTATATTAGTCCAGCCTTAAAGGCACAATATGTAATATTTTTGTAATAAAACGTGTCAAAAAAGTTATATATTTTGTTCAAAGCATCAAAATTGGAATTGAGAACCTAATGAGCTTGTAAACATGTTGCACATCACTAAACATATTGCAACAGTGACTATAAATAAAGTATAGCATAGCACATTGCAAACATAGTCTTTGCTATTTTAATACAAAAAGCACAGTTTCTCAAGCAGAACCATTGTCCTCCCACTTATTTATGAAATTATTGTTTATCATGGACCAGATGAGATTATTTCAAAGGTCATGACTTAAATCACCGTGTCTATCTTTGTTAAGTCTTTTATCATTACATAACTAAGTTAGTTAATTCAATCTTGAAGGACTGTTGAACTCTGCATCCCACATGCACAGGGCCTCTAAGCTGCATAAAAGACTAGTAATGCAATGCAAATGTGAGACTTCAAAAATGCCACGCATGTAGAAATGCAAAAAGCAAAAACAATAAACAAACTTAGCTGGAAGATAATAGTAATACATCAACTGAAAGGCCACCGATTTTCTTCTGAAACATCACCGCAATGCCGTACCCAGCATAAAGTCAAAGTGCATCTTCTTGTAGTTTCAGAGACAAAAATAAATTAACTTAAAAAGAAACCAGAATCAATATCCAGTCCGTTCGCTCTGCGTAAGGTTGTGTGTAATTTACTCACACTCTTATAATAAAGTGTTTTTCCTCTCTGTTGCGCGTACAGTCGGTGAATTCAATAAAACTCGCTCGAGAGGTGGCAATCGATTCTCTGTGACTTACACCTTTACTTTTGTTCCTGGTGACATCTTCAATACAAGTGCAATGCAGGTGAAATTGATTTATCTCCAAGTTGCAGGAAACATCCGTTGCATTGTACGTTTGAGAAAGAAAATGCAGGACAAGGTCATTATTCAAGCCTGTGTAGTCGTATTTGAACTGATGTGGTGACTAAGACTGCTTTACCAGTGTGCATCACAGCGGCTTAAATCTTACACCCCGTCTCTATCCCGCTCCCATTACGCCACGAGCGCTAATTCTAGCTTCAATTACTGCAGATGATGGGTTTTGCTAATGAAGTCCTTTAGATGCTGAGTCTGTCTCATGCTCGCTCAAAGAGAACCTTTAACCGTAGTTAGATAAAGTTTGCAGATATCAAATCAATTAAGGATCTTGCAATGGAAGAAATAATAATGTTGGGTTTTGTTCAACATTGCTGGGTTATTTCAACCTATAGTTGGGTCAAATATGGACATATCATGCTTTCCTCTCTCTCTCTCTCACACCTTCTTTTATCTATCCTCTCTGCAGACCACACATCAGCTGTTAACACGCTTCGTGATGAAGACTCCACTGTGGACGCTACTGTTGCTTGGACTGTGTAACCCAGTGTGGTGTGACTGTCAGAGGGACTGCCACTTCTGCAGCCAAATGTTGCCTAAAGAATACGCCTTCAACAATTTGGTAATCCTTCAAATTTAAACTTGTTTCCCAGTTTATCCTAGTCCCAGACTAAAATGCATGTTCTAAAAGTGAAAAGTTAGATTCATTTAAAAAGTTGGATCAACTTGGATTAATCTAAACTCTGTCTGGAAAGCTGCCCCTTTATGTTTCTGTGAGTTTCGACCTGAGCTATGAACCCTCTTATACACTTTATTTACACTCTGAAAATTAAGGATTCCTATAAGAGTCTTTTTGTCATGCTGTATGTACAGTAAGCAATAAGGTGCTGTATCAGCCTGGTATCACTGTTAATATGTAGTAGTAATACTTAACTTTCAAAAACGCAAAACATACTTTTATATTTGTTTAAATAGATGCTGAAGCATACAATGAAGATGTATTTGCAACATTTAATAGTAGCATCATTACGTATAGCTACAAAACGTACAAATTTGCTAAATTTTTATACAATAATGATGCTGTATAATTTCCCATCAACCATTTTATCAATAATGTTACCCCCCAAGCCTTACCCTAACCCAAACTCTTTTTATACAAAAATTAAAAAAATACGTTATGTACTATTTTGTATATTATGCAACGTAATGGACAGAAATGTGTAGCAAAATTTTTGTAACAATAGGGGATTATCACGCTTCTGGGTTTCGTGGGTGGGACTTGGCAACTTTGTGCATGTCCACTTCCAGCGCAGTTAGGTATCTAACATCCTGTTAGTGGTGGAATGTAAATTATCGAAGTACAAATACTTCGTTACTGTATTTGAAGGCGCTCTAAGCGAATTGACGCGTTTTAGACCATAAAACATTTTTTGTTACATACAGCAAACATCTCCTCACTATCTGCTTGCTGCCTGTCCGCTGATCAAACTGTAGAAAAAACGCAATCTCTGTAGACAGCCCAGGCTTCACAATCGGCAATATCAACATAGTGGCCAAACCTAGCACCACAAAACAAAACAAAGTGTTCCAGCCAATAAACAACATAAAGGATTTGGGGGTGGGGGTTGGGCGCGTTCATGAAAGCACGGAAGGGAGGGGGAGGAGTTAGCTACACTCCGTCTGTTTGAAAACAATTCAAACGTCAACAAAAACTAACGTCTCGCAGATTCGCTTAGAACGCCTTTAAGTAAATTTTCCACGTATTTGTACTTTACTTAAGTAGAATCTATAGTGCATACTTTTGACTTTTACTACGTTACATTTTGCAACACATTATCTGAACTTTAAATTTACAACATTTCTACAAAGATCGCTGAAAGCGGAAGTACTACGTATCAGCGTGATAATCCCCTATTTAGCATTTTTTGAGATATTTTAAGCCGCTAATACAGTTCTACTCCTAAACTTACCCCAAACAGTTTATTCAAATAATAACTTTTTTTTTGCGAAATTTCAAAAGCACTACCAATAGTAGTTAAAATGACGATGTGCTGCAGCTGCGGTCCTCTCTGGAGAATATGAAGTACAGAGAGGTATTAAAGTTATTAATCCACGCTAATGTTAAATCCGGCTTCTCTCTGTCAATGCGCGCATTTCAAATTTCAAAAGCACATTGACTGAAAGTCGGCAATGTCGCAATTCTGTGACGTTCGATGGATGAGCCTATGAGCGTTTGATATTACTGCCGTAAAGCAACGTGTTGTAAAGCTTATTGACGAGCAATATTTGAATTTAAATTCACAATGAAACAAACTCGAAATTTGATGCTTATGGACGCTGATTTGGATCTGTTTCTCGCAATCATATAATTTAAAATGTGGATTACAGCTAATGAATAAAATTAACATCTTTTGTGAATTTATGTTGTGTTTTGGTGTAATTATTGTTGCATAGCAGAAAACTGCATAGGAGAAAACGCCTTTTGTGTCATGGCAAACTTTTTGCTGTTTGTCAATAATATCTCATTAGCTATTATATCTAAGGCATGAATTAACCTCAGACTTGTCTTTTCCAATAAAATGATGACAAAATTATAATAGAGGAATGTGTTTCTGTAGTGTATTTAATTATAGCTCAGATGAGAGGAGGTTGTCCACTCTGTGATTCATGTCAATACGATGCATTTGAGGGGGCTGAAGTGCTAATTTGGTTAAAGTTGGCCCTTTGACTCAAAACAGCTGCAGTGATTCAGTTATTGTGTTGTGTAATT
The DNA here is from genome assembly GCA_025389145.1 of Misgurnus mizolepis. Lineage (NCBI taxonomy): Eukaryota > Metazoa > Chordata > Actinopteri > Cypriniformes > Cobitidae > Misgurnus > Misgurnus mizolepis. Next base: position 51,505,445 of record JAIFKI010000001.1, on the reverse strand, counting down.
AAGTAGAAACACAAAAACATCATGTGACAAGGCTTCTCGTGGACAGTAATGGACCAAAGTTGCCCTCTGTAGCGTAAAATAGGCTCTCCCTGGGGTGTTATTTTTATCATTTTTCAGCATGACTAACCGAAAAGAGAAAATCTTTCCCACTGTCTGAAGTCTCCCTTTCTGATAACCAAGAAATTCCCCAGAACCTGATTGTTAATTTGCAATTGCTAATTAATTCTACTGAATAACAGAAAGCAGATTCCGATCGCTTCCCAGTTTTAGCATGCAAGTGTTGTGATACTGCTGCTGCGTTTTAAGGGTCGTTCCTGTTCGGTAATTGCCTTTAAACTACTTTAAAATAATGTTGTAAATTTATAAATCAATTTAAGAAAGTATATTAACTCAGGCCCCATCAGTTTATATTTTTTTCTAAACTTATTACAATGGCATATGCTTCAAACAGACATCCTTCGGTCTACCTCATCAACTCACACAGAAATACTCAAGGTTGCCAGGTTTTCACAGGCAAAACCCACCTTATTGCCACTCAAAACTACCCCAATCGAATGATTTCAGATCCACTGTTTTATAATTTTCTTGCATTTTAGTGCATATATTTTTTGTGCATAATGTCAATGTGATTTTCAACTTTTTAAAATAAAAAAATCACCAACTCTTCTCACAAATAAGTCAAGAATTTATCATTTTGTACATGAATGTGTTTCTGTAAATGTATTAAAAACGCAATATCTGCATCTTTGTATCCAGGTGTGTTTGTTGGAGTGTAACGGGAACCTTTCTCCTGGCCACACCTGGGAGATGTGTCGTAGGACCATTTTGGAGCCGCATCCTAAAGCGTCCTTTCCAGTAGGGGGCGCCATGCTGAAAAGGGCAGAAGAAGAAGCGGATGTCTCTCTGCCTCTAAACGAAAACGACGATCAATATTCTGAAACCCTCCAGAGGTTTGACCACATAACGCGAGCTGTGGGACCACAGGATCAAGACCAAGACCGAAACATGCAGATGAGTAAAAAATATAAGTTCCTGCAAGTACAGTCAACACAAGAATCCAAAGAAGAGCAAGATGGAGATAATGAGATGCAAAGCGAAGAAGAAGAGGGCATCCACCTGATCAAACGCTTCGGAGGCTTCCTCAAAAACAAATATGGTTACAGGAAGTTCATGGATCCTGGCAGGCCTTTGCAGAAGCGGTACGGGAGCTTCATAGGTGTCCGCAAATCCGCCCGCAAGTGGAACAACCAGAAGCGCTTTAGCGAGTTCCTCAAGCAGTATTTGGGCATGAGCGCCCGAGCTAATGAGTTCAACGGCATGTCTGCTGAGTTCACCGAACAGAATGAATAAGCTATGACATTTGAAGCCAATAAACTTATCCTCCAAACTATCAACTGTTATCTTACTGCTCCCTTCTCCAACACACCAAAATCTCATAGTGCCACAGGATTAGATGTGCATTTACTCATTCAAACATCTGATCTTTGAATCGTGATTTTAGCTTAAAGCTTAAGAAAAACTACAGTATAATGACCAGGTGAGATGCATTTACATCCAAGTCAAGACATCTATAAATTAATTTGATATTGGTAATGTATATCTTCTCCTCCTATAGTTCAATCATTATACAATAACCATAAAAAAATCCATCTCATCTACACAACACTGCCACCTGTTGGGGTATTTCCATAATGAAAACCTCATATACATTTGTAATAATTGTGGTGGGATGGCACAACATGGAAAGATTAAGGAATTAAGGAAAGCTCATCTGTGTTTACTATCTCTCTCCAAAAAACAAACAAAGCCAGATTTCATGTTATCCATTTCAGCAAAGACTCATAACTGTGATATGCTTATACAAACATATAAGAAAATTCTGTCGTGCAGAGATTGCTTCTCTGTAAAAGAGTGGGGAACCAAAAGCTTTATTTTATTTTTTTGAAACTGACAATATTGATTTGTATTTGTGCATATGAAAAATGAAATGTGTTTATGCAAACATTGCTGAATCACGCTTTTCTCTTTATTCCAATGATATAAATCACGATGTTGACTAAATGAACTGTACATATTGGTGAAGTGTCAATAAAATAGTTTACTATTTTCTGTGGCTTGTCATGCAGCAAATGATTGTGTGTCATGAAGTATTTTGTTCATGTTATATGATTTCTATAGACTTCAGTCAAAAACTAAGCCACACAAAAATCAAAGTGCTTTAAAAAAAATGGCTGAATGGTTCCATAAAGAATCTGAATATCCTTTCTGTTACTGAAAAAGTTCTTTGTAAATAAAAAAAATATTATTAAACAAAGTACAAGGCAACAAATGCAATTTACGTTTAACCAGAAGTGCAAAAGCAATATAAAAAGTGCAGGATATCAGCATAAGTACAGGATTAGGTGATACTTTGGAAGTAATTTACTGTGTGGGTGTATATAATATACAGAAATTTACAAATGGATATGTATATAATAAATTAAACTATACAGAACAGTAGTAAAATGAATATTTAAGTAGTGCATGAAGGAAAGCATCAGTTACAGTGCAGTGGAATAAGTTATTGTATTCAGTACATAGTACTGGAGTGTAAATAATGCAATACAAGTAGTCCGGTAGTGCAAATAAACAGGGAGTAGCCTACATAAATAGACAGTCCAGTAGATATTGAACGGTCCAGTAGTGCAAATATAAGATTGTAACTGTGCAAGTAATAAAATAATTCCTTAGCCAGATGTGCAAATGAATATGTCAGTGCAAATAATAAAACTAACAGTTCTTAGCCAGATGTAGTATTGAGGAGGATAAGGAGAGTGTAGGAGGGGGTCATGGAAAAGGTATAAGATTATATACAGGTATGAAAGGAATGCTTCTTCTAAGAACCTTTGACTAAATGGTTCTTTGAGGAACCAAATGGTTCTTATATGGCATTGCTGTGAAGAACCTTTTAAGCACATTTATTTTTTAAAGTGCATATTTGTGCTATTTGTATATATCTATTTGTGGTCATTGTATTGCTATTGAGGGCAATAATTTATAGGCACTCTTAAACATTTTGTTCTGTGTGGTTCCATAAAATCTTTAACCAGTGTTCAAATTGAGTGTGGGGGCTGGGGTGGTCCTGGACCTTCTATAAGCATTGAGGGACCCTCTATAAAGCTCAAAAATATTTTTTATTACAATTAAAATACTACATAGATGTAACATTTTCGTGCTGCACTGCCACAAACTGATACTGTCCATTATTTTTCAATTATTCTTAAACTATTATTTCACACTAATTTGAGGGGTAAAAAAATGGTAGGGTTTGATTTAAGAGTAATTTGGGGTTTCTTTGATTAAAACGTTGATCAGGGCCAACAAAAATGTTTGATCTAGTATCACATTTTACTTTGTGAAATCATGGCGACCCTCTTAGAAGTGGGTTTTTGCTAGGGGACCTCCATAATCTTTGACAATTTGAACACTGTCTTTAACATCCAAATAACTTTTCCACGTCTCACAAAGGTTCTTTATAGTGAAAAAGATTATAGGTTGACTAAATAAAGCTAGGAAAAATATAATTTTAGGAACTTCTGACTAAATAGTGTTGCGTTGTTATTACCGTTTTTTTGTGGTGACACAACACGTGATCTTCTAGTCTACTCGAAGCAGTTCACGTCGTCGAACTGGGAGCATTTCTGTAGCAACAGAAACAACATCAAATTAAATCCGCATTAAAGAATATTGACAGCTTTAAAATATATAATTACGACATTAAATTACAATTTTTTTGTTTCAGCTATGTTGCAGAAGACTGAGAAAGTGCGTCAGGTAAACAAGTGCTTCCGCGTGAGGTTGCAGCGGTCACGTTGTAGGCTACAAGTCGTAGCCCTCAGAAAATTCCAAGTCCACAAGCTGTAATTACGAACTCTACGAGCACGTGAGTCTATGGGTTGTAGACGCTGTAATATTGTAGTTACGATATGGCGATATCGTTATTTGATTTTAGATAGGACATCAATTAAATGACCAAAAGAAACACTGCCCTTTGTTCTTTAGGGATCAAATATATATATATATATATATATATATATATATATATATATATATATATATATATATATAATTTCTTAATGTTTTCACCAATCTTCAAAAATTTTCATATGATCAGAATTTCATAGGATTCAAACCTTACATTTACTGTTAGATTGCTCTAGGATAAGATCAATATTAAATGCAAAAGTAACTACAACATAGCTTGCTTTTATTTTTGCACAAAAGTTTATTTTAAAAAAAGGCATGTTTCAAGCAAAACAAGTTATTTTCTCTTAACCTTGAACCAATCTCAGACAGTTCAGGACTTCATAAAAGGAAATACTTCTGAAGTATTTTACAAAATTTACAAACAGATTGATCTTGTGAGCTTCAATGAATGTATCTCAGGGCTTAACAGACTAACTAGTATTGTGGTTCTTTCGAGTTACACTGACTGTTGGAATTGAATATTGATCTCGGGTGATCTTTAGGTTAACGTACATTCAGTTTTTATAATGTCAAAACATCAAGCTTTATAAAAAAAGTACAGATGATTAAGCTACATGTAAAAATGAAAATGCTGCTGCATATAAGCTCTATACAAAATAAGAAAATAATGCATTTGGACCCAGACGATAAGAGTAAGAACCAAAGAAATAATCGGTTACACTTTTCTTATAAATGGGGAGTAGTTTTATGAATGATTTCACATTATATTGCAAAGGTGCATATATCATACGTGACCCTGGATCACAAAACCATCAGTTATAAGGGTTATCTTTTGTTTAAATTGAGATTTATACATTATCGAAAGGTTGAATAAATAAGCTTTCCACTGATGCATGGTTTGGTAGTATATGACAATACTTAAAATATCTGAGGGTGCAAAAATCTAAATATTGAAAAAGTTAAATTTAAATTAAATGAAATCCTTGGAAACGGCATCCACCCATAAAAATAAAGCTTTGATATATTCATGATAGGAAATTCATGGAACGTGACAATTACTTATAATTCTGGCATAAAATAAAAATCTATAATTTTGACCCATACAATGTATTTTTGGCTAATGCTACAAATATACCCATTCGACTTAAGGTTTTGTGAACTAGGGTCACATATGAATTATCTTGCTAAGATTCTCTTTGGCAAGAATACAATTCAAACAGACAAACAGCCAGTGGGTTGACCGGGACGAGAAGCACAAAGAAACGCATATAAACTGTATAATTTCATGCATGTTTCATATACAGATATTCCTTAGCATTGACATGACAGGAAAGCGAATCATCTTATTTCACAGAAGTATAACCTGTGTCATAGAAACACATTAATTTTGACATGGCATATGACTTAACACATCACAGATATCAAAATCGTAATACAAAATCCATTTCCTCCTCTATCAAAAGTTTGTTATACAAAACTCTGCCAACAGAAGAAACGTCTGCTTAATAAGCAGGTAAACAAGACATACATGAGCATAAACATTATATGCTATTCTGATTTTTTGTTTAACTACAAATAACCATTTATAAGCTGCCATTTTTGCCCCTGAAAACAATGGACCGATGTCTCCCATCACATGGAATGATAAGTAAACTGTCCATCCGCTTCGGAGGACAAACGTGAGGAGGTTTCAGGTCAGTCTTGAAGGGGTGGGTGGTTTAAAACATTTTCAACAAAATATATGGCTGCTGCTGCTGTTGTTCTTCAATACATGACTGCTTACTGCTTGTAAATGGAAAGTCACGCTTTATTAGTTCTTGATATAAGACGCAGGAAGACTGCAGAGTTGCAGGGGCTGAGTCTGTGCTTTTCACTTGAGAAATCTTTCAGCACCAACGTGGTTCCTTAGCACGTTTCGTAAAACACAAAGTACTGAAAAAGTGAAAAAGTCAAAAAGGTGCTGTTTTGGTTTCTTCCAACCGCATAGTTCCAGATAAAATCCCATCTTTTAAGGTTAGTGTTCGCTTGCTTTTGTTCCTCAGGAGGTATTTAGTCAAGGAATCTCTGGCAGGCCTTTTTCCAGCGGCAGGCGGTGCACCACTGGTCTCTGTGTTCGATCCCGTACACCTTCCTGCACTTCTTGGCCTCGCCGCGAATCCTCCTGGTACGTAAAATAAATCAATTAGTTTGGACATCTAACCTGAATAACTTTAAAGGGTATTCGCACTCACAGTGCATGCAACTTTTGTAATGCCACCAAACCATATATTCACGTGGAAATAATGTAGGAGGGGGGTTTTGAAGACACTTTTTTTGTGATATTAATGTACATTTTTTCCACATCCACCCAGCCTAAACTACTTTTACAGAGTGATATTTTAATGAGTTACACTTTACAAATAAGGTTGTATTTTGTTAACATTAGTAAATGCATTGGCTAACGTGAGCAATACCTCTACATTAGGGTTACTTACCTCTACATTTATCAACTTTTAAAAGTTCTTGCTCTCACCCCACCAATATGTTTGAATAAATAAATAAAAAATTGGGGCAATTTTTTTTCAATATTAATTAATATTTAGAGGTTGCTCAAGACCTTTGAAGTTTAACACATTTCCGTATTATGTGATACTTTGTGCTAGCATGTATACTTGTTTAATAATATTTACTTATGGCAGCAATGGACTTATTTGACCATGCTCCATGCACTTAAATCTCCTCTGTTTTAGTTGTGATATGTCTTTCTGTTGTGCATTTTTAAAATGGTACAGTTATTGCAAAAATAAGTGATTTTAGAAATATTCAAAGGCTTTAAGCAACCTCTAGATATTGTAGGAACAATTCAAAATTTTGCACAGTGTTTTTTATTGATATCCTAACACATTTAGGGGGTGAGAGTTGAACATTAAAAAAAAAAGAATTACTAGGACCCTACTCTACATCATTTATTATTAATCTTTATTAATGTTAGTTAATGCCATAACAATTGTTCATGTTAGTGCATTATTACATAACTTTTGATGTAAAGAAAATATTAGTAAAATAATCATGAACTAAGATTAATAATTGCTGTATTCCTAATATTTAATGTTCATGCTAGCTAATGCATTAACGAATGTTAACAAATACAACCCAAAGTGTTACCATTTAATGAACTGACATATTAAATCAAAATGTATAAAAGTACAAACTAACCTGGCAGTGCAATGGTTTCTTGGAGGGGAAACACTGGCGGGATGTGGCCTGAAGGTGGCACTGTTGTTCTGGAGCCATTGTTCACCTACACTGACTGAACGACGGCGAAATGGGGAGGCCTGTGGTAGAGATAAGGAGAGGGAGAGACCACAACAACATTAATGACAGAATGATGCAATGCATGCTATATTACAGCTTTGAACACTACTTTGCAATAAATAAGTTAATTACAAATTATTCATTTTACTTATTAATTTACATACACTTATTTGGTAGACGCTTTTTGACTAAAAGAGCATTCAATCTATATATTTTTTTAAACATTATGAGTGTTCCCCTAATAAAAACAAACTGCTGATTCAATGCTCTACCAATTGAGATACACAGATTAAAATTTATTTTCATTTTAGATTCTTTAGATTTCCAGTTGTTGCAAATGTACAGTATCATAAGACCCTTACAGGATTTCATTAGATTTTATATCTATATTATAAATATACTGTATGTAAAACAGCACCAAGTGTGCATAATAACAAATTGCGCAGTATTTTTCACAAACATGGTGTTCAGACAAAGAAAACGCAGTATGGTGTGCTGTAATTCTCCACTAGATGGCACTGCAATAACACTGACTTCACTAGTGGGCGGAGCAGAGGACAAGAAAACAACATAGGCACATCACTCCCATTTCAGTGAGAAAAACACAATCTACATTTTCGAGACCATGTGGCACATAGAATATTCTCTAAGCTTCCAAAAAAAAAAAAAAATACATAACCTATAAATATTCACAGCACAAATCCTTGTTTGAGATATATTGCACTTTTTGGATGCTATTAAAATTGCTCACCTGTTTGCTCTGATGAACCGTAAGAGATGGAGTCCAATGACAGGACACGGGTATAGACACCGCCACCGGCGTCACCACTGGAACAGGTGGAGGGGCCTGAAACAAATAACATATAATATTAACATTAAAATATATTCCTGTACATTTTGTTAGCTGTGCAAAAGGTCAGGGGTTCCATCCCAGGGAACACACTGATGCATAATATAGATTAAATGCATTGTGAGTTACTTTGCATAATGTAAAATAATAAAAAGGGTACAGAAAATGTGCATATTTTAACAAAGGCAACTAATAAATCAAAACTAATTTTGCACAGCAAGCAACAATCAAACCTGGCAATTATCCAAGCCGATCTGAGTTAACAGCTCTCGAGGGAAATGTGGTGTTCAGTTACACACAACAATGTAAAGGATCTCACCTGGTAAGAGTGCTCAGAGTGGACTTGCCAGAAGCTGCCCGGGGCCGATTGGCTGAGCGGACTGGGCTGGGGCAGATCCGGGCTGGAAGGAGACGGTGGTGTGTGCCGGTTAGGACTGGATGGAGAAGTGCAAGAAGGCTGGTGACCACCAGGAGGAGATGTTTGATCGAAGTCCTGATAGACTTCGCTGTAGTAAAAGTCTTCTTCCCTGTGCGAGTGTTCGTCGCTTTGCCTTTAAAAAAAGCAATGATATAAATTTAATTAACAATATAAATGGTTTGTTGGTTAGATGTTATTTATAATGATATTTACCCAAGGTGAGAATTCCGGATGTGCCGCTTGATGCCCACTACCGTGGTCAATACTTTTCCACAATTTGGCCACAAACACCGATATGCCACCTTTACGGAATTCTAAAGTGTTTAAAACAAAACACATTTGTGAAGCTTTCATTAAATTTTGTATTACTATACAAACATCTCAATATTCATTAATGCTTTTTTAATGGCTTACTTTGCGTTTCCTTGGTGTTGGCTCATTAAACAACATTTGGTCCAGCTCCATGTCCAGGCCGTCATCAACAAGATTTGCGGTCTTGTCAGATTCCGCGATGGGTGGGGATGGGGCAGGGCTGCCGTTTCCATGGTCGCAGCTCCAGTATCCACCATCGGACACTTCGCCAGTACCGTTTTCCATTCCACACAAAGCTAGAGGTAAATCACAAATATAGAGGTTAATGAGAATTAAATAAGCGCTTGCTGTGAAAATCATAAATTAACCTGGCTATTATTGTAGTAGTTACTAACTATTTTAAAAAGAAAATTAAAAAAAATGTGTATGCGCATGTTCTCGATGACTAATGCTTGTCTTAGTAAACATTGTGTAATCTCAGCTGGTCCCAGTCATGTGATTTGTGCACTGCATTGTCACAATGGTAAGAAAGTATTTACTAAAAATACATGAATGTGTGTTTTCCTAACCTTGTGTCACGTTCCCCTGAGCTGAGTTTTGGATGACTGGACTGCAGGACAGACTGGTAAGCACCAAAGCAGCCATCATCTCATCCATATCCACGGTCTCTGGGCTCCTGTAGTGAAAAAGTCAAATAAAAGGTTACTATTAAAGTATAGTTTCTACAGAAAAACACAAATAAATGTGTTTATGTCCACAAATATAACCAACAGTTCATATATATGCCCAAATATGATCCAATGTAAAATGTTGACATTCTTAAAGTGGTACCTTTTTGGCACGTCAATGGATGAGGAGACTGAGATGGTAGGACTGGACGTCGTAGGGCTCGTCCATACGTCTTCCAGCTTGCGATGTACGTGCTGGTTGAGCTGAGGCAGGAAGATGGACACCTCATTGTCCACATGGTTATGTTGCTCCACCACACCTCCGCATTCCCGGCCACCGCAGTGCACATACACCTAAAACATTTCATAAGACACACCATAAAGTACAGTAGTTGCATTCAAATTTACAGTTGGAATTTACTGTACAGGCACAACAATGAGCGTTTAAAATCGGATACATTCATCAATTCTTACCTTTTGTCCTGGGTAAAGCTTGATTTTGTGAACCACGCCGTCTCCATGGGAGTGGGAGCCCGTTTCAGTCAGGCCCTCGGCGAAGGAACCGCACACCAGGGTGCCCAACGGAGACCGCTTTCCAAGTCTGGTCTTCAGTGCCATTTCTGCAATTAGCACCTCGTATCTTTCGACCTGCTTTGGAGAACTCCTAATGGAGATTCAGCAGAACTCGTAAAAGACGAACGGGAAGCTGGAAAAAGGAAATAAACAAATGATAAGTGATTTTTTTGATCACTCAGCACTTTTCAAAGCCTGAAAGAGCCTCTAAACTAAATCTGTGCTGTGCTTTAACAGTGTTTCTAAATATTTAAACAACCATTTACAAAGCGTCACTAGTGATAGACTAAAAAAATAGATTAGGTCAATAAACGTTAGGTCGGATACTTGGACGTTTTTATTGACTTAACATCTCAAATGTCCCATTATTTACAAGCTTAAAATATCAAAAATAAGTGGTAGCTGCTAAGTCACTAAACCGCATAATTTTTTCGCTGTTTAGTTACCAAGAACTGATGCAACTTTGTCACCGGTTGTAACCTGCTGAAGCTCATGAGCGAGCCTTAGTCACTCATCATTTACGTGAACATCCGTTGGCTAAACGTCAAAGTATGTAGCCATCACAGGACAACTGATGCAAAAGTTGAAGAATACGTGCAACTGTGCATAAGGACCATGAGTCACCACAGAATGAACCATGCCAAAACTCCTTAAAAATGATGCAAGAGCTCAAACTTGGAAAGTGAATGATGTTCATTATGGGCCATGTGTCAAAGGGCAGGGACGAAACTGATAACTGCTGCATGACCGTTATCACAAATTTCAAGTCAGATATCATGTTTCCTAGTTTTAAATAAAAGTGATTGTGTAACTTTTTCACCTTTGTTGCTAAAAGCTGCATATTAGACCAAACATCACATCATGTTTGTATTACAGCTCATGTTAGTGAATAAGATTCCAGTTGAACAAAGTAAAAATATAGCATTTTAAAACACATCTCCAAAAGTTGGAAGTTTTTTTCAAATAACATCTTTCCAACTCAGTTCATAAACCTACACTACACTACCAAACTGTTACATTCATTCATAAATTTTCCCTCACATCAAAAATGATATATAAATATATATTTAAATGTATTAAATGCCAAAGTATACTACATTAGTTTTAATGTGTGTAAAAACGTATTTATAACAACAAAATACCAAATGCACGATTTAGAAATATCATTCGTACATTCTGTACTACTTTACTCGACATTTGGCATACCGGTATGTATGCACACAGCATACAGTGGTTAGATACAATGTGTACAAGCCGGCCATGTTTGTAACAATCTAAAGCTGATGTGTATGATAAAACCAAATACTTTTATTTTATTTTTTGAGAATTTACTTTCAGAAATCACATCGAACTAAACGTATTGGAGGCAATGTTGAGAATGGTCGGATCTTTTCCCACTTCATTAACATTAAAGCCACAGAGTTGCAACAAAACAGTTCATTTGTCAAAATTCTAAGTTTGTGTTTTTCCACAATAAGCGTCGGAGAACATGCTGTGCCCGTGACGTCATTGTTGTTGCTCGCCCTCTCGTTTTAAATGCTCCATAAGTTTAGCACGTTCACGAGGCGCGCGCGCTACTTCCCACATGTTCGCCGCCACGAAGCGTCAGGAACGCGCCGCAGCAGCGGATAATCCAAGCACTGTTTTTGCAAAACTAAGCAGAATGTGCCATCCATATAGTTAATCTCTTAGCACGTTGCTAGTCAAAACACTAAAAAGTTCGCGTTAGCATATTTTCAGCAACATATGACTTTTCACCTTTTTATAAAAAATTTCATCTAATCTTTCTTTGGTTTCGTTCTCGATCACATATGCATACACAATCACAATGAACGCATACAATCCGCATAAAGTAAATCGTTTTCACATTCCATACATTTACCGATCGAAGCGCAGCCATCGCCAAAATCGCACACAAACAAACAAGCTACAAGTATTGAACATCTAAAGGCTTTTTAGCTAATAAAAGGTACAAACCTGAATGACATGCAAAAATGCAGTCTTGCTCGCAAGCGAACGGTACAGCGATAAAACACAAATGCGTTTAAATAGAGAGAAAACTTTCAATGAATGTTGCGTACGTACCTCTGCCAATTCTCTACACACCCCCTTCCCACAAGGCTTGCTCTGACCGGCTGTAACTTGAAAATGTCCTTTTTCAGAGCCCAGAACTGGTTACGTTCAGATATTCGAAAACCCGAACTGGATTTTACTGCAGGACAGACCGAGCTGACGAAATTATCATCATAACTACACAAATCCGCTACATAAAATCAGCTTATGCACGTCCACGGTAGTTGTCCCACACACGAGCCTCAGGTTGATTTAATGTTATCCGCATTGGTTAGATTTTTGCCGGTTTTTGCCGCTACAGCAAACTCCTGCGCCGGGTTTGTCATCCGGCACTTTCTAGCGGGCTTGTGCTCTTGTAGTAAACAACCTGACCATGTGGTAGCGATCTCGACGCTGATTGGCCAAGCAGTGCCTTCCAAGACACACGCCCTACAATTCCAACTTGTTTACGCAGAAGTTAAGGAAGGGTCAAGAAACACAATGGCATCACATGGCACAATGCATTTAATGTAGGCTATTGTTTGTAACACATTTTAATGATCTCGTTTCTGCTACTTCACTAAAAGCATGTAAATATTAATGCTGAGAGAAACAGTCTTGCAGTTTTTCATGTTGTGTCTGTCTAATTTTTTTGTAACATACATGTGGCTTCCAATAATTTTGCTTTATTTAGATCCCGTATAGTTGTGATTGCATAGCACAATATGTGCATTAAAAAACACGTACTGTATTCATACATGTGCTTTTATTATGCAGTATTTGTTTCTGGGTACATCATGTACTATGTTAAATTATACTGTGGCTGATGTTGCATTGCATGCATTTCCTTCATAGGATTAATAAAGTTAAATATTAATCTCTAATAGCATGCATTTTGTTTTCAAAATGTACAGTAGCAAACAATAGAAAAGCTCACATTTGCAGTGCACTAGATGCATTACCGAGGAGGAGGGTGTGAGAGGTTTACATAACACGAGCTTCCCCAGTCCGTTGGCATCGCTGAGACACGCCATTGGTCCATTGCCTTGACGAGCCTTCCCACGCGCTGGGCTCGTGGAGAGGTTCAGGCCAATAAACGCGTACGTGCGCGATAGCACATCGTCGTGCCAGAACAGCAAGAACGCGCGTACTGCACGTCAACCACACAGATCTCTCTGTATGTTTCCAAACGACCGCAAGCGCAGGCGTCATGTATTTGTTATTTTGTTTGTTTATTATTTTGTTGTATGTTTCTTTTGTTTGCTCACTTTCAAATGTGAGGACTGAAAACAGGCAATCGTGGTTAAAATATTATAAAATAAATAAATAATATCCACGTTTTTCTTTATTGCAGTCACATTTGTATTTATATAAAGACTACAATCACATACATATGAAAATGTGGTATAATAATTTGTTGAACAAATATGAAAGTATTTATGTACTTGAGCAAATTGAAGTAAAATTCCTATATGTTTTTAACCTCATATACACTGCAGTATTTATTACAGTTTATCAATTCACCAGTTTTACTGTAATATCCTGTACATTACTACAATTTCCGCACTGTAAAGTTAATGCTACAGTAAACCTCAGTATTTTGCACGTGGGAATGTCCACGGTTGCACATTACAACATGCTTGACGGTGACGTGTGACCTAACTAATAGACAGCTGAGTAATGTCTGACGAATGCATGACGCAACGGTTTTTTTTTTTTTTTTTGCAACAGTACTTTTATTTTTTATTTTTTCACAATGCTTTATTCGTGTTTGTGCATATTAACATAGTACCAGTCGAAAGTTTGGGCACACCTACCCATCCCCAACCCCCATAACGGATCACAATCAAAGCTATCACATATTTAAATTCTCTCATGAGATGCTTCATTAAAAGTATTGTTCAGTAAAGAAAATTATGTCAAAAGCGCTAATGTAAGCACATTTTATATTTGTGTACTGGAGCATATATGCCTTTATATTAATGCGTTTTCAAGATCATAAGAAGCACATTTGGTAAAACAAGTCCAAACATGCATGGGGTAATTATAAAATATTTAACGAAAACCTTAATAACCACTGGAACTAATACATTGTTCAAAGCTTAAAATATTCACAACTACACAAAGTTTAAAAGGTACACACCAGTCAACCTGTGAGAAAAGCTTTAACACCCAAATTAAGAAAGAATCCAAAATGATGCAAGTAATTTCGCAATACTGGGTTTCATTAGAAAAAGGAAAGGGTTTCTTTTGGGTGATGGTGGTGATCCATTCACCTCATCCTCTGGTGGGTGTATGTAAAAATGGAGATTTGGGACCCTTGATGTCCTTGCTTATGGAATAGGCCTATGTTGCGTTTCAGTTGGTGACCTCCTGAACAGTGATATCTGTCAGAACAGGAGTGGTCAGGACATATGGCTTCATCCCCTGAGGGGCTTCACTGTCCATCACTTAGACTGAAATGTTGCATAAGGATTTAGCTTTGTCTCAGTGAGATAGTTTCTATTGCCAGCAGCATTTCCTCAAGGCAGAACGCTTCTTGTTTGGTTTTTCTATTGATTCTGAAAGACGAGTTTTGAGATGGAGAAGTCTACAGTCTTGTTTCCACCACTGAATGTGTATTTGGTGTTACTATTATCCGTGATGCCATTTCAGTCACCTGAATTAAAACAAATGAGAGATTAAGTTTACTTAAATGAACCCATATAAAGGATTAAATAAAACCTGAAAATATCAAGGAGTTATATTTGTGATTTTCTTTCTAGAAATAATGATTAGTTGGCTTAAATTTGCTCGTGGTGAGGTTAATTTAAACTATTTAATCAAATCAATCATATCCAGTTATCATAGAAGTTATATACATGATATAACACTAAAAAAGTGTACACCCAGGTAAAAATAAAGTATATTTGAATGTATTATTAAATACCAGCTATTACATTTGTTGTACATTGTTATTTTTCTGCTAAATAAAAGTGTAAAAGTTATTCACTACAGATATATTATATAAAAGTACGGTATAACTTCAGTAGTACCTTTAAAGGATCTTAAAGGAAAACACCACAATTTTTCAATATTTTACTATGTTCTTACCTCAGCTTAGACAAATTAATACATACCTATCTTTATTCAATGCATGCACTTAATCTTTGCACAGCGTTTCATGAATGTGTTAGCATTTAGCCTAGCCCCATTCATTCCTTAAGATCCAAACAGGGATGAATTTAGAAACCACCAAGCACTTCCATGTTTTCCCTATTTAAAGACTGTTACATGAGTAGTTACACGAGTAAGGATGGTGGCACAAAATAAAACATGGCAATTTTAAGGAAAAAAGAGAACTATTTTGTATGGCGGAAGAGCATTTAGTTTGCAGCACTTCGACATCGAGCGCAGTAATATTGATGGAGTAGTCAGGAGTGATGATGTTACTGCACGCCGAGGTTAAAGTGCTGCAAACTAAGTGCTCTTCCACCATACAAAATAGTTCTAATTTTTTATCTGCTTTAAAAAATAGGGAAAACATGGAAGTGTTTGGTGGTTTTCTAAATTCATCCCTGTTTGGATCCTAAGGAATGAATGGGGCTAGGCTAAATGCTAACACATTCACTGTACGCACTGTACAAAGATTAAGTGCACGCACTGGAAAAAAGATAGTTATGTATTAATTTGTATAAGTTAAGGTAAGAACATAGTAAAATTGAAAAAAAAACAGTGGTGTTTTCATTTATATACCACTTAAAATGACTTTTGGTGTATTAATATAAATGGTGCCTCAAATGGCACAATTGAGTACACTTAGATGTTTTTAAGTTTACCTTAAGATAAACTTTTGTATATTAAGTACACAATTAGATAATGAATGTATTACACTGACTACACTCTCAGATTCAAAGGTACAACAAAGTAAAAAAAAATATCCCTGGGGCAGTACCTTATCAAAAAGTATACTTTTGTACCTTAAGCATGCATATTGGTACACTGCAAAAAATTATGTGTTAATTTTTTACACATTGTGTGTATCATGCCATACCTCAGTATTTTTCACGTAGGAATGTTTGCACATTACATTACAACATGCTTGAAACTGAGTGTCGTGTGACCTAACTAATAGACAGCTGGGTAATGTCTGACGAATGCATAATGCATTTTTGCCATTTAAGGCGTTATTTCATGTTAAAATAACGTTGTCCCTATACTAACACACATTCTGTGTTATTATTCATTGTGCCGCTCACCACCGTTCTGCGATGTTAAATCAAAAATGTCTTGTCCGCAAGTGTTCATTTAACGAACTCATATAAATTACAGTAATTGTAACTGCGTTACTTGATTTAAAAAAATACTTCGTTACATGCTCATTACCGCTAAAAGTAGAGGAATTACAGTAACGGAATTACTTTGTAACGCGTTACACCCGTCACCCGTTTTAACACAACTTGTGTTGTCCCTTTCATTTATTTTAACATAAAAATGACACCTTAACTGGCATGACACACACAATGTGTAAAAAAATGTACCTCATATATGTACAAAATGGTAAATATTAGGATCTTTCTAAAAAGTACTGTCTCAGTGACAACCTTTGTACCTTTTTAGTGTATTTTAGTGCACTTTATACCTGGGTATGAAGAAAACAGAGATTTCCCGGTATATAAACTACATTTTAAAACAAAAACAAGATCATTCAAAGTGCTTACGCTTTATTAGATACCCTGAAGTGTTACTGAACCATCTGCATTGCCGTTCATATGCAATGTCGAATCTGTAAATAAATATAATGTCAAATGTTCAGTCAAGATCTTTCAAAGTAGTTGGTGTAATGCTTGTCAATTTTATTGACATCCTCATGAAAGAGGAACTTCTCTAGTTGTTTTTCAATAACAATGGATAGAGATACCTCGAGAGAGTGTGTGACTTCTCCAGGCTTTGTAGGGGAGTCCTTCTGGAGAGATTTCCAAGTTACCTTTAAGGACAAGATTAAAGTGCATCTGATGAGTTGATCTGTCAAACGTTGATAGCGTGACAAGCAAATAAAACAGAGCTTTTCAAAATAAATTTATTGACAACTTAGTTTACCGATTTCATCACTGGTGATTTCATTAGCGGCGGGGTTTTGTCTGCCCCCTTCTCCATTTGGTGCCTATTTAGGTGACAAGTACACACATTATCACACCCACACCCACCAGTTTACATATATATAGGAGAGGGAGGGAGAGAGAGAGAGAGAGAGAGAGAGAGAGAGAGAGAGAGAGAGAGAGAGAGAGAGAGAGAGAGAGAGAGAGAGAGAGAGAGAGAGAGAGAGACTTTTTTACTTTTTTAGTTTATGCAAATGTTTTAATTTTTCACTCACCACTCTAACAAGTTTTGATGAATTTTGAGTGGGTGCCTTTTCCTCCAACTCAAATGAATGTCTGCAAACAGAGCAAATTAGAAACGGTTTTGATAATTGGCTAGTGAATGTAGTTTTAAAATACACTCTTTTATATCATTGCTTATACAATTTTTGGTACTAAACAATAATTATTTTCAATGCAAACGTAAAAAGACCCAAAGCATATCCCACACATTTATCAT
Organism: Misgurnus mizolepis; assembly: GCA_025389145.1. NCBI lineage: Eukaryota > Metazoa > Chordata > Actinopteri > Cypriniformes > Cobitidae > Misgurnus > Misgurnus mizolepis. The sequence goes on along the minus strand of JAIFKI010000001.1, from coordinate 51,487,735 downwards.
ACACTAAACTCTTTCCTGCCATCTGGTGGTTGAAGAGAAAACTGCAATTAAGGGTCAATGGTCAACATCAGCATCATACATTTCCCATAAGCTATATAGAAAGCTGTTGTCACTGTCAGTGCCACTAAATATTACGTTAATAGGTTTTCACGATTAAAGGCCCATTTAAAGGCCAACATTTCATATTTTTATAAAAAAGCCTATTTGAATATAACTTTCTTTCATTTGCTTTTTAGTATTTTGTTATAATAGCAACGAACACATTTTATTTGGTGCATTTTATTACCTTATTCAATTGTGTAAGTGTATCAAAAGCGTATTTTGCTAGGATGCTTCTATTTTGTTGATGTAATTTAAACAAATATTCAGATTTTTCTCTTCTTCTCTATGATAAAGGTTTATAGACTGTTTTAGCAGTAACAACATAAACAAGCGGCTTTTTTAGTGGTCAACATAACTTCCGGTAAACTCAGCTAGGAATAAATAACAACAAAGTACTTTAAACGTAGTTTTTTTTATATAACAAGCAAAATAAACAACACATAGATTACCTATGAAACCTAGAAAAACATATATATATTTTTTTTATTTCGACAAGGTGTTTGTTCAAGAGTTCAGTTTAGTCAGACCATAAAAAATTGAAACCGGAAGTAAAGTTCGGACTAGACGCGTATCGCGTCACCACACGTGCGTCCGATGAAACTTTCTATACGTTACAAAAAAGTTGTATTGGTTATAATGAATTATCTACAGTAGTCAATACCTCTACATATTTTTTTTAAATTAATGTCAGATTAATGTTTATTAATACATTTTTTAAATCAAACTTTTTATCTGTTAACATAATGCAAAATTATCCAACATAAACTATAACATATAAGAATATATAGCTCATTTATGTTAGCTAATGAATGAACCAGTGTTAATAAATAAGACATTGTAAAGTGTTACCATAAAAGGTGTTTAAATGACTAATTTCTCCTAACACAACTATGCACACAACTCTTAACTATGACCACTATCAGGCAGAGTAGTCTATTAGCTACAATACAACATTGTAACAAGGACTGTTTATGTCCTTTATACCTTATCTTATGTTAACTACAGTAAGAGTTATGTGCAAGATAGTAAAAAGGCCACATTCCCACTTCATTCCTCACATTTCTGTAGTGGAATAACCTGTTGGTGCTGTCCTGGAATGCACCTTACAGCATTTATGATTGTGACACACTGTATACCCACAGGACATGCATGGTTGCCTCTTTTCATCGGACTTTATCTTTTGAGACACGCTTTTGTCTCCAAAATATCTCAGAAAAGGTCAAAGTCATATAACCCTTGAAAGGTCACCCAGCGAAACTTACTTCTGACAGGTCGTGCACATAAGGAGTAGGGCAATGCTGAGGATGAAGACGATGAGGATGGAGAGGAATGCAGCCTCTGGTTGCTCCGTGAGTGCCAAGCCCATCAGCTCTGTGCTGATTGGTGCCATGATTCAGATCCTACAGGTGAACAGATACACCAGCTGCTATTAAAATGATGTATGCAATAATTGTTTATAATGATGTTAACATCAATTGAGAGCTCAAAGCCACTATGAGTATAGCAATCAAATTTGAATACATTATTCCAAGTATAATTATCAATATTAAACAGATAAACGCAATGTACACCTGCATTACAAGTCATTTTTGGTTATTATTTTATTATTATGTGGTCAGAAAATGATATTTGTCACACCAGCAGACCATTGTCACACCTTACATATGATGTCTGTTTAGCTTATTATTTTTATTAAATATTTAGCTGGGACAATTTCTGTAATTGAGGGCAATTAATCATAAGCCGTGTATCACTTTTTATGACCATTAACGTTTGCTGAATAAAAACAAATTTAACCATGCACTGCCAGAAAAACAGTCAAAAATGGTCCCTGGCTGTCACTGGGCCGGTACCTTTCAAAAATTATACCTTATATAGAGTTCATATTCGTACCTCAGAGGTACACATTGATACCAAAGAGTGCATATTGGTACCTCATATATTTGTACCTAAATTGTACTTATTAGGACTCTTTTAAAAGGTACTGCCCCAGGTACAGCAGGGGCCAGTTTTTTTTTTTAATTCTGACATCGTACAACAATTATTCTTCATTTTTCTTCTTCACTGTAAAAAAATATCTGTAGAAATGAAATGAATTTAACACTGGTAACTTTGCTGAGTATCTTTACATAATAAAACTAAAACAGCCTCATGCAAAGCATTCTGTCAACCAAAATCCGAAGGAAAAAACTGAAAAAGGATGATGAGGATTTCTGGTTCCCAGAAGGCTTTGCATGAGGATGTTTTTTTTATAGTTTTATTCTGTTAAGATAAAGACTTGTCAGTGTTTACTGTTCATTTAACTTTAAGCAAACTGTTGCAGTAAATAACATAAATTTAAATCTAGGTACTGGCAAACAGCTGCAAAATTATAGCAAATTTTATTACAGTAAATAAAGGAGAAGAAAAAATAGATAAATAACATTCACACGTATAGCAATGCAAAATAAAAAATGTGTTTACAATCAGTAAGGGTTATGCAACCTCACCCCACAGCCAAAATGCATATTTAGAACTGGTTCTCAGAACAAAACCTCTAGATTCACCGGGTGTTTATTCAAGCCTTTACCTCTCTTAGTTTCACTCTTCTTTTAATATGAAACTAAAGAATGCAAATACAAGACGAATAGGTTTTTTTTTCAAATAACTTTAAAATATTTCATATGGTAAAATAAATGACAGTTTAGATTGCTATATTTATAACAGTGTTCAGTACTGTTCACCCTAATAATGAAAATCTCCATGAAGGATGATGTAAATATGATGTAAAATATCAAATATGTAGAATTAAGAGGTATTAGACTCACTTTCCTGGATGTGCAGGTCCCGAACCAATCCTGAACGACGTGAGATATACAGAAAGTACCTTTATAGTGTTTATAATGACTATATTCTTCTTTGAAGTATTCAGACGCAGTCCCTATAGCTCAGCTTTACTCTTGTACCCACATGTCGACACAGACTGAGAAGAGATACGCATCCACCAGCTTACTTCAGCGCAGCATTGACTCATGATGTGACCTTCTGACAGAAGAATAAAGCTTGTCGAGCCCAATTTCCTCATTCCTGCACCTGTCTTCATACCTCTGCACTCCCTCAGACGGTCAATCACTCATTCGACAGCTTTACACATCTCACGCCCAGATCGACTTACAGATAGCTTACAGATGATTACAGTTATTATATCATCAAATTAAAAATGTTTCTATGTCATGTCATTAACATAAACACAACATTCTATGTTTATTTTTTTATTTCTGAGTTCAGTAAAGAATCGTAACAATTCAAAAAAATACCATTCCAGATACTGCAGTTACTTCTTTTTCAGACGTCTGGGGAATCTGACCACCTACTGTAGATGTGTTTCTTTGACTTACCTAACCCGCTTATGATCACTAGCTAATGTTCATTTAAGTATACTGTGTACACTTTCAAAAAAAAATATGTACCCCATATGTCACTCGGGCTGTACCCTTTCAAAAACTATAACTTTGCACCTAAAGAGTACTTTAAAAGTACATATTAGTATCTCAAAGATACATATTGGTACCAAATGTATACTGCACATATCTGTACCTAATTGTACAAATTAGGGCATTTTTTTAAAGGTACTGCCCCAGTGACAGCTCAACTAAAGGATTATTAGGAACACCTGTTCAATTTCTCATTACTGCAATTATCTAATCAACCAATCACATGGCAGTTGCTTCAATGCATTAAGGGGTGTGGTCCTGGTCAAGATAATCTCCTGAACTCCAAACTGAATGTCAGAATGGGAAAGAAAGGTAATTTAAGCAATTTTGAGCGTGTCATGGTTGTTGGTGCCAGACGAGCCGGCCTGAATATTTCACAATCTGCTCAGTTACTGGGATTTTCATACCATTTCTAGGGTTTACAAAAAATGGTGTGAAATGGAAAAACATCCAGTGTGCGGCAGTCCTGTGGGTGAAAATGCCTTGTTGATGCTAGAGGTCAGAGGAGAATGGGCCGACTGATTCAAGCTGATAGAAGAGCAAATTTGAGTGAAATAACCACTCGTTACAACCGAGGTATGCAGCAAAGCATTTGTGAAGCCACAACGCGCACAACCTTGAGGTGGAAGGGCTACAATAGCAGAATACCCCACCGGGTACCACTCATCTTCACTACAAACAGGAAAAAGAGGCTACAATTTGCACCAGCTCACCAAAATTGGACAGTTAAAGACTGGAAAAATGTTGCCTGGTCTGATGAATCTCGATTTCTGTTGATTCATTCAGATGGTAGAGTCAGAATTTGGCGTAAACAGAATGAGAACATGGATCCATCATGACTTGTTCCACTGTGAAGGCTGGTGGTGGTGGTGTAATGGTGTGGGGGATGTTTTTTGGCACACTTTAGGCCACTTAGTGCCAATTGGGCATCGTTTAAATGCCACGGCCTACCTGAGCATTGTTTCTGACCATGTCCATCACTTTATGACCACCATGTACCCATCCTCTGATGGCTACTTCCAGCAGGATAATTCACCATGTCACAAAGCTTGAATCATTTCAAACTGGTTAAGTGAACATGACAATGAGTTCACTGTACTAAAATTGCCCCCACAGTCACCAGATTTCCCACAAATCTCCATCAACTGCAAGATGCTATCCTATCAGTATGGACCAACATTTCTAAAGAATGCTTTCAGCACCTTGTTGAATCAATGCCACATAGAATTAAGGCAGTTCTGAAGGTGAAAGAGGGTCAAACACAGTATTAGTATGGTGTTCCTAATAATCCTTTAGGTGAGTGTATTTTGACATTTATTTTCTAACAGTGTAACATTTATTATGAAATTTTACAAATTAAAGCGTGGACAAAAATCTTCATAAACTGTAAAAAAGACAGGGGATAGTTGTCACATATGAAAGTGGTATAAAGTACAAAGAAGGGCCTTATTTAAGATCTCTAAGACCAGATCATGTACAAGAAGCCCAGTATGCCAAAACTGGCCCTAAATACTGAATTAGATAAATATGGGATGTGCAAAACGTCACATTTCCTGTAGCACCACATGCTGTGTCCAGGCAAAGCTTTCAATTTAGCCTAATCTGTGAGTGTATTTTATATTACCAGTCATTTAATCACAGGATCAAAGCACATTTTCTTCCCTGACGTAGTGCTATTTCTGGACACTCACGTGCAATGTCATGCTTTCATGCACCCCTGCATTTCATGCGCATCGGTCGCCCGGGCAACCGTGCCTGCATCCATCATCTATGCTGCAGGTCTGAGCAACTCTATGGATTTTTAAAGGGAAACACACCCCTAATAAGCACAGCTGTTACCAAACACTACAGATATCTGGGTGTGTTTCTTTTGTTTGAGGAGGAGCTCGTGACGGCATAGCACATGGGTACATTTTGCATATACGGATGGTGACTGAGTTTGCTGGGTGGGCATGTGTGCTTAACGCAAGCCAGCCAGCAAATCAGATTCTCTCATCATTCCCCCCTAGGATGAATTTCTCTCTCTCTCTCTTTGTCTCGCCCTTGCTTGCTCTCTTTGCCAACCAGCCCATTCCCTGTTAGAGATTCACCGATAAGCAGATAGCTGGAGATTTTTCCCCAGATGTTTTACCCATGGGTTTAATCGGTGAGATGCCAGCTCAGCTGAGCCTGGCAGACCGGGAACGGGATTGGAGAGAGGCAGGGAGGGTGGCAGAGCTGGGTCTCTCCATCATCTCCGAGAAGGGACCGCGAAAGATGCGCGACCCTGCGAGAAAGCAGAGAGGTTGGTGAACAGCCTTACTGATGCCACGGCATTCATTCCTCTTAAAACTGTAATCTTGTTGTAAGCATGGTTGGGATTAATGTTTTAGTAATATAGCTACACACGGCTGTACTGTATACTACCTTTGCTAATCCTAATTATACCGTGTACAATTTGATTGCACATATGCACCTCAAAATGCATGTACTACATTTAAGTAACATACTGGATATGGATGTCATGTTACTTCTATTACATGAAGTCCTTAGTAGCTAAGATATGATGCTTTACTGTTGGCATTTCTGTGACGTATTAAGAATGTGTTGTGTTGTGTGTGTGTGTGTGTATACCAGATGGTCTTTTTAAGAGTCCTTCTTTGTTCGAGATATATGGTCAAGTACAGTATGTTATATAATGGTCCCAATGCTTTAAATAAGCAATCTACTTTTAATACCAAATGACTATTCATGCAAGCACATTCTGCTGTTTTGACAGGTGTTGCATACATTACATTAGGACTTTTATAAAGGTTACTGCCCAGTGACAGCTTGGGACAATTTTTTACCTTTTATTTTCTGACAGTGCACATAATGTTTTCCCATTATGGAGTACAAAAAGAGACATAAGACAGAATGTTGGTGATTGACAGCCCTTTATTTGTATGCCGAACTTTAGCCTCTTGTGTTCCATTGAAGAATAAAAACGGTGGAAGTATGAATGGATATAAATGATTTCATTTTTTATTCAGATTGTCATTTTTGGATTAACTCCCTAATGTCATTGTTGGTTTGCTCTTGAGTGTCAAGTTTACCTTACAGGCTTGGTGTCAGCACATAGTCTTTAGTCAGGCGCTGAACATGTTGCAACAGTAAAACAAATGTTGCCTTTGTTGTTGTGTACAGGCCTCAGGCCGTCTTTATTAAAAGCAGAAACACAAAACTGGCAAGACAGGCCTCGTTTTTTTTCTTAATTCAATTCAATTCAATTCAATTCAATTTTATTTATATAGCGCTTTTCACAATTGTTAATTGTTGCAAAGCAGCTTTACATGAGTAGATGTAGAGGAGAACAGAGAAAATCAATAGATAATATAAGAAGTAGAATATAGCGGCTAAGGTTAAACCGTACAAGCGAGCGTATTAATAATGTAACGTATACAGTAAAGTGCTAAGTTAAGCCAAAGTTGGCTGACTCTCCCTGGGATGAAAAAACTCCCTAGGAGAAAACCCGGTGGGAAAAACTCCTAGAAAGACAAAAACCCTTGGGAGAAATTAATATATATTTATATATATAGACACGGTAGGGATAGGAAGCGGGTAAGCGGATTAAACTGGTTCAGCTGGTGGTCGTTGGTCGCGCATCGGCTGGGCATCACGTTGAAGGACAGCCAGTAGATCAGTGGTGCGATGACCTTCACAGCAACAGGAACTGGGTCTGTTTGTCTCCTTGTCCTCGGGGTCGAGGACAAGACAGGGAGACAAAAACAGAGTTCTATTAGCGTAGGGGCCGTTCGCATGTAATTAGGGATGTCCCGATCCGATCACGTGATCGGAAATCGGCCCCGATCACGTGGTTTCAGACTCGATCGGAATCGGACGTTATCTCCCGATCAGGACTCGGATACATATGCAGGGTTTAAAATCCGGCGTCAAGGTCTCCCTCTGCTCCGCGCCAATGTACGCGCTGCGCTGATGCGTGTGAACTGACGAGAAGAGAATAGGCTTGTTCGACTTCATGCGGCACCACAAGAACCGGCAGCCGGATGACGTCAAGAGTTTCGCGAGAGCGATTTAAAAGCAAACTCCTCCATATGATTTCGCGGGTCACTCTCGCGGTAGTTTGACGTCACCCGTCTGTCGATTGTTGCGGCGCCGCATGAAGTCGAACAAGCCTATTGATGTGTTTTCATTCATAGGCTTCACACTCGTGCGTGCAGGGAACCCACGACAAAACCGGGCGTTTACCGCTCATTTAAACGACGCGTTGATCGTTTTTGTCATCATGTGCTCAGACGCATCTCCGCGTCTCACTCTGAACCTCAAGAACGCGCATTCGTGCAGGATAGAGATGAGAGATAGAAAGAGAGGTAAGAATGTTGCCCATGTCGAAAAAACTAAATAGAAGTCTAGAAACAAAGTATTAAAGTATGTATAGCCATGTCACTCATCTCATTACACTAGTTAACTGGATACAACTTATTGTATAGTTTAATAAAATAATGTATTTTGATTATACAAGTTAATTACGACCTAACTATAGTGATTGTTTAACTAACTGCTGACCAGCTTAGGGAATCTCTATGGCTATTTTATAAGACATATTGCTGAATCAGTGTGTTATTTTTCTTGTTAATTGAGTCTTTTTGGGTAGTCTATCTTATGCATAGAATTAGTCAAGGAGGTTGAGTCTTATAACTTCCTTCAAAGTTTGATCAGTTGTGCATAATAATGACATGTGCATCTAAAGATATGCGCTGGCACAGAGTTGGACCCTTTTGACTCCACACAGAAACAGCAATGCGTGCGGCATGACATAAGGAACATCCTCAGTTTTTTTGCTCTTCTTTATTCTTTTTTATGTATTATAGAAGTATCGGATCGGGACTCGGTATCGGCAGATGCTCAAAATCAAATGACTCGGACTCGGACTCGAGGGCAAAAAAACCTGATCGGGACATCCCTACATGTAATGCAAGTGTCATACATTATAGTGGTTTAAGTCAGCTCGGTTCCAGACAGGCTAACTATTGCGGCAATAGTATATAGTAAGTTTAGATGTAAATTGCTCGACTGTGTCTGATACTCGAACATTATTTGGTAAATCATTCCAGAGCTTAGGGGCCAATTAGGAAAAGGATCAACCACCTTTAGACACTTTTGATATTGTAGGGATAATTAAGTGACCAGAATTTTATGATCGCAGTTTACGTGGTGGATTGTATTCTGATAGTAGTTCTTTAATATACGAGGGCGCTAGGCCATTTAAGGCTTTGTAGGTGATTAGTAATATTTAAAATTGTATGCGATATTTAACTGGTAGCCAGTGTAAAGATGCCAGAATTGGACAAATGTGGTCATACTTTTTAGATCGGGTAAGCACTCTTGCGGCGGGGTTTTGAACCAGCTGTAGCTTGTTTACCTGATTTGCATGGCATCCCCGAGTAACGAGTTACAATAAATAGTCTATTCTAGAGGTCGTAAAAGCATGGATAAGCTTTTCTGCATCTGATGCAGACAGCATATGGCATATTTTTGATATATTTCTAAGATGGAAGAATGCTGTGCGGCAGACGTTGGAGATATGACTATCGAAAGATTTCGAAAATTACGCCTAAATTCTTAACCGTGGAAGATGGCACCACCGTGCAGCCATCTATGGGCAACTTGTAATCTGACATATTACGTTTGGAGCGATTTGGTTCAATAATAAGTATCTCAGTCTTATTGGAGTTTAGCATAAGAAAGTTATGTGCCATCCAGTCCCTAATATCACTAATGCAGTCTGTTAGCTTAGCAAACTGGTGGGTTTCGCTAGGATGTGACGAGATGTAAAGCTGGGTATCATCCGCATAGCAGTGAAAACTATAATGTCTCCTAGAGGTAACATATATAACGAGAATAGGATAGGGCCTAGAACTGATCCCTGAGGTACGCCGTATTTAACGGGGGAGTGATATGAATCTTCCTTATTTACATAAACAAAGTGATATCGATTGGTTAGATACGATCTAAACCAGGCTAACGCCTGACCACTGATGCCAAAATAGTTTTCTAGTCTATTGAGTAAGATTATGTGATCTATTGTGTTAAAGGCTGCTGGCCTATAATTTATAATTTATTATTGGCCTGTTGGCCTATAATTTGAGTTTACAAGACAAACGTCTAATGGTAAGGGAGGCAAACAAAAATTTTATTAATAGGTGTTTTAGACCAGGGGTTTTCAAACTTTATGATGGCAAGGACCACCAAATATGATGAAAGTTTTACTGGGGACCCCCTTCCTAAAAATAAGTATACATTTATATATATATTATGTATCATTATATTTTTTGCATAAAGACACATTAAAACATACTGTTTTTAAACTTAAATAATTTGCTATAGTCTAATTTATCTTTTCCTCTAAAATTTTCTGTGGACCCCCACTGACCTTTTGGGGGGGGGGCAGTTTGAAAACCTCTGTTTTAGTATGCACTCCAGACGGGTAGGTGGCAATGTGAAGCACTGACACACAACAACACAAAGTCCGCACACCTGCGTATAACCTTCTTCCTTATTCTCCCAGGTCTCGTCTAACTTAAAATTTTGCATTTTTGATCAATAACTTAACAATATATGTCTCGTCTAACTTAAAATTTTGCATTTTTGATCCATAACTTAAAAATATATGTTTATTTAACTTATTAACTTACAAAAACCGCAAAATTAAAAAAAATTGTGCAATTAACTTAAAATTATCAGTAACAAATGTTGTGAGGAATACCCATTAAGTTGGGTCGGTGTTAATAAAATATTTGAGTTGTACATTTTATAGCACTGTTGTTGTTGTTTTTTTGTTGTAAAACTGTTTTTGTGAAGTCACCGTTCAGGTAATCAGTGTTTGTTTTGGTATGCATGCATCACATTCAACCCATTGGTTTCTCTCCATTATAATAAGGATACATGTGAACAATGTTTATTGTGGGCTTCTATAGAGAGTTAAGATTATTCATTGAATAAGTCATTAATTCCTTTCACTACACCTTTCAAAGTTAAATGACAATTTAAGTTCAGTCTTTGTGAAATGCAAGTGAACTTAATTCTTTAAGTGCACTGTACAAAGTTCAGTCTATATAGCCACCAAGGTAAGTAAACTTAAATATTAAACTTTTAGAGAACCATTACTAAATTGAATTAAGTGAACGAGTTTACTCGCCATTTTTACAACACTACTATTTATTTCTTTACATGTCAATGAGTGTAGAGCCCCACATGAAGCCCTAGGGGATCAACTTAAATGACTTCCCTTGGGTTGAGTATTAACACATGAATATGTTTTAAACATTGACATCTTGCTTCACAGACAAGACTAGGCCTCAGCTAAATCAAAATCTTTTATAAACATGCATTAGAAAAAGACCTTACGGGTGTGTATCTTGAGATAAATCAATTGTACTGCCATAAATTAAAGGGGACATTTCATGAAAATCTGACTTTTTATGTTTAAGTGCTATAATTGGGTCCCCAGTGCTTGTATCAGCCTAAAAAAAGTGAAAAAGAATAACCAAGTAATTTTGGTAAACCATTCTTTGCAAGCATGTGAAAAAAAATAAGTAATTGAAATTTGGATCCCCTTGTGATGTCAGAAGGGGATAACACTGCCCCTTAATCTGCCCTTTCCAGCCACAGCACTGCCATTTAGTACAGAGATCAGCTCATTTGCATTTTAAAGGACACAAACAGCACATTGCTGCTCCCACCTAATAGTAGCGATTTTAACATGTTATAATAAATTATCTATATGGTATTTTGAGCTAAAACTTCACGGACATACTCTGAGGACACTAACGATTAATTTGACATCTTAATTTTAAGTTGAGACAGCTCAAACATGTGTTTTAATCTATAGCCTTAAGCCTTATAACTGGCGTGAATATAGGGATTAATCTATTATCCCAGGATTAAAAATGATCCCAAGTTTAAAATGTCAAGTGTGAAAAGCTCATGAGATATCACGAGTGCCAGTGAGATTTACAAGCAGTAACATTCAATGGAAAGATATGAATAAGCACAGAAACATCTTGTGTGGTTTTTGAAAGCATTCATGTTGTAATGTCGTAGATCATCTCTCATAACCGGCCTATCTGCTTTTCAAACAAGGCGTCTACATTATAAACGTCAAGGTATTTATATTCATAAATGTGTGGCACACATTGTAATAGCTTTGACTTTCTAGAGAAGTGCAAAATATATATTTACACAGTATCTTACTGTCTTTTTTAGATCCCAGCTCTGACGTAAAAGCCACAGCCTTGGAACGCAAGAGAAAATCATGTGCTCCTATCCACATCAAATCAGCACACATTATTATCAACAAAAGAAATGCAAACACTGCAGGTCTGAAATAGTTATATATCGATTCCCCTTGTAATTGTTTCCTTTTCTCAGATGCTTCCTCCACATTTACTGCTGCCATGGTTACAATATCAGTGAAGATTTAATCTTTGGTTTAAAATCTTATTTGATAAAATCCTGCTGCTCCGGTTTAACTATTTATATAAGAATGGCTAAATTGATCATATTGTGGACATTGTGACCTTTACTATTTTACAATTTAGAGTCGGACGCACTAAAAGTGGACGAGAGACTGCAGCTGGCCCGGGAACGAAGAGAGGCGTATCAAAAACAGCTGGGTATTCAATTTAGTCTAAACATGTCATTTCTACACCGACTCAAAAGAAGTGATGTTTTTTTATTTATTTTTTTGGTGTATATGAATTGCAGCCTTGCGTGAGCGCAGTTGGCTGGCAAGGGAGGAACGTGCCAGAAACTTCTATGAGAAACATCTTGAGGAGCGCAGAAGGAAGCTGGAGGAGCAGCGACAGAAGGAGGAGAGGAGGAGAATGGCAGTCGAGGAGAAACGCAAACAGAGGCTCAAAGAAGAACGAGTGAGTTCATATGAAAGAAAAATCACAAAGAAATCTCTTATTGATTTCATAATGGCATTTATTACTGATAGGCAGAAATGAAATAAGATGAAGTCTCACACTGTTGTTGACATTTTTGTCATACTCATATCTCAACCCAACCTGATCTGAAATGCTATGAATCGTACAGACACGGCACAGGATCATGTGAACATGGTTTTTCCTTTCATGTTGTAGGAGCGTTATGAGTCTGTGATGCGAAGGACGATGGAGAAAAGTCAGAAGGCCAAACAGAAACTCGGTCACTGCTCTCGACGGACCGCCAACAGTACCCAAAGTAATAAACGTGGTGAATATCTAGATCTGTAACTGTTTCCAAAGCTTCATCTTCAAGCTTGCTGCATGCTCTTTTCTTGTCACTGTTCTCTGTACTTTCTCCTGTCCTCCAGCTAAACGGCGTTCTCTCAGCCAATGGGAGATCGAGCTTGTCAGTCGTCTTCAGACTCCCACTATTTCCTATCTAGCCAGAAGCAGAAGTGCTGTGTGTCTGTCTCGAGACACAGGTACCACTATAAGATGTCCAAGCAATGAGGAATTTTACTTTTTCAGATATTTAACCAAGATTGGTTTGATAAATTCGTTTCTGTTGTTTTCTTCTTCTCTGGCTCATCAACTTTCATTTCTCTGCACTCATTTGTCTCCATTTATTTTCTGTGTTGTGAAACCAAATCAACCAAATTTTTTTTAGTTGTTCATGTTTGTCGTCGTGCAGCATCATGCCATTCTACAAACTCCAGCAATGCACAAAAGGCCCATGTGCATTGTGGAAAAGAAGTGAAGAGACCGGGCCCAAATGTCACTATCCGCAGAACCGCCAACAGAGAGCTGGTGAGAGATTCTAACTACAGCATGATTATTGGACAGGTGTGCCTTAGGCTGGCCACAATAAAAGGCCACTCTAAAATGAACACAGCACAATGCCACAGATGTCGTAAGTTTTGAGGGAGCATGCAATTGGCAAGCTGACTGCAGGAAAGTTCACCAGAGATTTGTTGCACTGCATCAGGCAAATGGTGGTCACACCAGATACTGACACACCCATCCCAATACAGTAAAACTGCACATTTTAAAGCAGCCTTTTATTGTGGCCAGCCTAAGGCACACCTGTACAATAATCATGCTGTCTTATCAGCATCTTGATATGCCACACCTTGTGAGGTGGATGGATTATCTCAGCAAAGAAGAAGTGCTCACTAACACAGGTTTAGACAGATTTCTGAACAATATTTGAGAGAAACAGGCCTTTTGTGTATATAGAAAAAGTCTATAAAAAATGGGTGCAAAACAAAAGTGTTGCGTTTATAATTTTGATCATTGTAAATACATGCTGCTGCAAGAAAATAGGGAGAACTCGTAGCAAATCTAGGCTGGTGGTGCTGGGGAAGGAGGTGGGTTAGGAGTAATCCTATGGCATTCTGCATTAAGATGAACTGGGAAAGAACAGAATTAAATAAGTCTCATTGATAGGACGGTGCAAGAAAGAGACTTTTATGACAGAATATAATACTGTATATTTTGGAGATAATGTAACAATGCAATGTAAAAAAGCTCAGATTTAGTTTGCTGCTTAAAAATTAGAACTGTCGTGTAACATGCGAAAGTGTTTTGCAAAATAAATGTTCATATACACTGGCTTTCAGGTGGCAAAAGGTGGTTTTGAGGAAAAGAACCAGAAGACACAATCTCAAACAATAGCTGAAATCAATCCCAAACAGGACAAACATCTACATGAGAACGTCATACTCTCAACATCAAGGTATTTTTCTGTTTGTGTGAAGAATGATGAGTAAAAGCAGTAAGACCTGATTCAGTTCACAGATTTTAAAATCTTACTGTTATTTTTTTGACCCATGCACTTTTTCTCAAGTCTGCAGATTAGATCACATCTCAGACATCCTTTACCCAAACAAGATGGTTTGCCTCCACTTTTAGAAGAAGAGGATCTTGAGCAATATGAACTTCAACAAGCTGAAGAGACAACACAATGTCTACAAAGGGGTGATAGACAGGAAAAACAACTCCAGCTGAATCCAGCTATGAATCTACCACCCTGTTCTCCGACTCCTAATAGTTAGTAAAGGTCTTCTGTAGAAAAGTAAAGTTACACAGCAAAGTAAAAAGTACATGAGCGATGCTACAACTTTTTTTCAAAGAGTAACATTAGAGTTCCTGTAGTACAAACTTTATGTAAATTGCAAAGAAAAGTTGTAATAACCGTGCTTTATTTTTGCATTAATAGTCTGATTAATCTGTCTGTGCACATCTGTTTATTTTCAGGACCAAGTCAGATTGGTGACGGAGAGCGAATCGGATCCCCAGCTTGGACCACAAACCCTGAGGAAGCCACACGCCTGCTGGCAGAGAAAAGGAAACAAGCGAGACTATTGAAAGAGAAGGAAGAAGAGGAACACAGGAAGAAGTTGGAGATGGAGAGGTACAGACAGACTTCCCATATTGTCACAGTTATGAATCTTGTCTTTTCAAACGTATCAAGCATTGCTTATTATTAAGTCTGTGTTCTGTGGCTTTAAATCGCAACCCAACTCCCAGAAAAAGATCTTTAGTTACTTTAATCACAATGTAGTTTGTTTTTATCTGACACACACACAAACTTTTAGGACATTTTTGAGAGTCGTTGAGATATCTGATTGTTCTTGAGTGAGTCTGTGTGATTCAACTCAATAGGAGGAACAGAGAGGAACTGACCCGGCGAAGAGCTGAGGAGCGAGCCAGGCAAGATGTTGAAGCCTTCAGATTGAAGGAGGAACTGAGGAGTAGAGAAGAGAAAAGACTTCAGGCTGAGCAGGAGAACGCTCGCAGACAGATGGAAGAGGAAAACAGGCTTCAGCAACAAGTATTTAAATAGCATTCAATTTTTCTAGTTTATTGTTAAAGTAAATTCTTCAGATTCTGTCTCAATTTTTTCATTTTTTTATAATCGCTTTTAAGATTTCTTTTTCATTTAAATCTTTTTATCGTGCTTATAATTTTACTGGAAACTGTGAGTACAAAGCGTTTCACTATTTATCATATTGAGTATGGTTATTTACATGACAAATAAAATTTGAAACCTGAGATAGATTCTATCCAAGCGATTGGTTAATAGTTTATAGTTTATTAAAAGCTATAATGTTATTAACTATACAACATATACAGCTCATATTTTAATCGAGGTACTTTTGTACACACTTTGTTGCTAAATCTAAGCGATTTAACCCCTTGGAGCCCCAAGCCACATATCTTTAGTTTAAAAAAAATGGTTCCCTTCATCTCAGTGGATTAAGATTTTGTGACTTTTCTAGATTATCTGTCAATATTCATATAAAAAACTAGCCTTGATTCGATCGTTCTGAAAATGTGTAAAAAAAGTTTTACAAAAGAGGCCCTTGGGGGTAAAAATGTCCCCAATTGAAAATGATTGGGAAATGCAAAAAAAAATCTTTTTTGTTTTATTTTATCTGTCAAAAAACTCAATGCATCCAGAATAAATCTGAAAATGTCAACAGAGAAAAGAAGGCAATGGCTTGTTACTGCTCATCCGAGGGGCGGTAATTCAAAATAAGTGTTTGGAGTGTCATGTGTGTTAGTTGCGTTTTCAAAATATGCGTTTGTTGCGTCATGTAAACCATCACGTGTTTTGTCAAAATAAGTGCCTGCTGCACACGCGTCAAAACCGTTTATGACAAAAGAGACGCTCACGTTCACAAAATACACGCAAGACACTCCCTTAACAGTAAACTCTGATTACGTATGAGATTATCCGAGTATCTGGCAAACGCGAGCGTCTCTTTTATCATAAACCCTTTAGACACTTCATTCATTTCAAAATGCCTCAAAAACTACAAAAAATTATTGAATTTAAATATTTATTTTTTTCTTTTTAATGTTTATATATACATATTCACAAAATGTATCACTAAAGTAGTGATGTGAGCAGTTGGCCACATCCAGTAAAATGAATGGGTCTCTATGGGCCTCTGCTGGTCAAAATGATTTATTTCCTAAACTGTAGTTCTTTTATGTTTTTTCTCTAACCACTACATGGAGGAATTCCACACATAACATCTAGATCAATATCTAAAAACAATTTAAATCAAATTTAGATCATAATTTATGTGAATTTTTCATAAAAAATTATATTTTACATGCAAGCTAATGGTGTAGTTGAGGAATTTAGTCGTAAACAGGTACAAAAGTACTTTATATACCAAAACATTAATGTATGCGAAGTAAACAACCAAAAAAAGATTAAAAAAATGTTTGTATAATTAAAGATTCCAGATTTTCAAATAGTTGTATCATGGCCAAATATGTTCCAATCCTAAAAAAACATACATCAATGGAAAGCTTATGTATCTAGCTTTGTGGCTTTCTGTTCCAAACTCACAATTGTCCCTATAATGTTGTTCAGAGAGAAGAAGAAGCACGTCAGAGGGCACAAGCGGAGCAACAGAGACAAGAAAGAGAAATTCGCTTCCAGAGAGAGGAGGTTGAACGCCAAGAGAGAAAGAAGGTACAACTTTATAATATAAAGTGATCTGAAAAATAGCTTGCAACTGTGTGCATCTAGCAGGTGTGTTTATAATGTGTTTGACATATCTCCCAATCAGCGCTTAGAGGAAATCATGAAGAGAACCAGAAAAACTGAATCTGAAGATAAGGTGAGACTTGATGATTTAAAATGCATTTTCTTCAAAATGTACAAAAGCCTACTGGGGCGGCACTCTTTCAAAAAGTGCACCTTTGTATCCAAAGAGTGCTTATCGGTACTTCAGAGGTACATATTGGTTCCACTTGTAATAGCACATTTTAAAGAGTACCAACCCAGTGACAGCGTTTGTACTGTAAAGAAAAACTCACCTTCTTGTGTCTTGTAGAGACCTGCATCGGTAAACGACACACTGTCCAGTGAGAACCTCAAGCCTGTTGTCAGAATACCAGGTCCTGGCAAAACACCAAAGCTGGAGATGAGGGACGCGGAGGACATGCTTCCTACTGTTGCCTTCAAAGAACGCAGATCATTTCGCCCACTGGCCGGCCTGGAAAAGATGCAGGCACATCAGCAAACAGGTATGGTAATTTATCAAATCTAAAATGACTGAACCCTAGAAACGCCACATAAATTTGTCACATGCAAAGACACATTTGATCCATACGCAGAGTTTTGCATTTGTGCTTGGGGGGGCACCTACAGGCAAACAAGGGTACTGCAATACTATTTTAGCCTTAAGTTGCTCAGTCTACTTAATAAAATACCAAGAATAGACAAATAATTTTTTTTATTTTAAATAATATTTCTATTTTATTAATAGTCAATCATAATCGCCTCTGGTCTGGGGGGCTATGCCCCCCCTGTCCCCCCAAACTTCACCTATGATGTGATCACATATTAAAATGTTTTCAATGTTTACATTTTACATTTCTTAATCCTACCCATACACTTAAATGCAATCCTTACTAGATAGCAGTAAATTACGAGTTTTTTTTGAGGCAAAATATGTAGTTAATAATGTGTTCCCCATACTAAAGTGTTACCGAAAGTTGATAAATATATATATATATATATATATATATATATATATATATATATATATATATATATATATATATATATATATATATATATATATATATATATATATATATATATATATATATATATATATATATATATATATATATATGCAGCTGATATGAAAAGGTAATTTTTCTTTCTGTTTCAGAGGTTATTTAATCCATGGACCCATCATATGATCTCCATACAGTATGAAGAGCTTCAGAACAACTTCAGCTTGTCTTTCTAAGAAAATGGCTTCCCATGCACTTTAAAAGTCCTCTATAGGTAACAACTCACATTCTTCTCCGTGCAATTCTCTACCACCCAGTTAAAAAAAACCTAATCACTGCTTAAACAGACGCCCTCTGTGCTTAGTACACATATAAAACGTCGGGTATGTGATTTTGAGATTCACTTGATAAACAATTATATTTCACCACATAATAACCCACCAAATAAAACTTGAACTCTTCATTTAAATATTTTAACTTTTTAATTTTGTCATATTTAAAGGGTGCATATTATGCAAAATAGACTTTTACAAGGTGTTTGGACATAAATGTGGGTTGACCGTGGACATAAATCCACCGTCTTCATATTTAAAATCATGCTGAGACATGCTGTTTTGATTCTCTTGTTGATGTGATGTCACACTGATAAAGCCCCGCCCCCACAGCCACTGACTTACTGATTACAGAAACTTACTGCAACTTCACAGAAACATTCTAGGCACACCTGAGACTTATATTACATCTTGTAATAATGGGCATAATATGTGTCCTTTAATATGTATTTTTTGGTGTTATGAAGAGGAATGTAATTCTGCTAGATCAGCAGCCTCATGAATATTTTAGTCTTATGTAAGCACATGCACATAGAGTGCTTGCAACAATTCACCTGCAAATCTGTGTAAGCATATTTATTTATTTTTGCTGTGCTACAGTAGAAAACCATATTCAGGATCTTTGCAACGCTGCTGTTTGTAATACTCAAGTACTTTTCCATCTGTAGTCAATGCTGACCTTTGCTTTTATGTCAAAGTTTAATGCCAAAACAGGTGGACTCTTTCATTTCTAGTTTCCATTGCTCATTTTGCACTGCTGCTATTTAGCCGTTCCAAATAATGAGATTTCCAGCACTGTTTTTTCATGAACAATATGATAAAGACACGCTCGCCTGACTTTATGAGCATTAGTGTGCCGGTATACCTGCTGACTTTGTGCAATATATATAGAGAGGCTTATGCACATAGTGTGTAAAGATGTAAACATTTGAATTCATTTTTTTTTTTTTGTATCGGTGTAAGTAAATACATTTCAAAACCAAAGTTGTTGTCTCTGTGTCACACAGATTTGATGCAATAAAAATTTGTTTTGCCAAGATTCCATACTAAAAAATCAATTTGAGGTTACTAGCAGTCTAAAAAAAACAGGTTTCAACAAAGCTAACATTGATTTAATTTGGACTGGATTTCGAAATAAAGTTTGGTATTTGTTGAAGTGGAAAGAACTGAATGTTCTTGTAGCCTAAGAACATGATTGTACCACTTGTCAGTGATGGATGTTTGGTAAACTATACCACAGAAATGTCAAATGAGATCCTGAAGAACCACAAAAGTAGGCAACAGCACACATCACTTTAAGGTCAGTATTGTTCATTTCTTTTAAACTATATTTGAAATAATATCTCATGATGTATCATGGCCTTCTACAATAGGCTCTTTGAGGTTTGGGCATCAATGCATCGCTCACACACAATGACTGACAGAAATCTATCTACAGGGAAATGACATCATAAGGCCCAATGAAACCTGGGCTGTGGACTAGGAGTGAAAGATTATATTTGCAGATTATTTGATTTTTAAATGGTATAAAGCAACCTACATGGTGTGTCAGTACAAAGTAAAAGTACTGGGAAAAAATAAAAATATATATTTTGTAATAGTCATCGTAAATCGCGTGAGTGCGTGCACATTGTCTGAAGACTTCTGAAACAACAGTGGAATGCTCAGCTGTTTCTGCATTTAGTTTCATCACCTGTTCACAGGTGTCATATACAAGTATATTTAACTGTGGGTCAACCATCTGCCACCTACCACATATATATATATATAACAGATTTAAACAAACACAAATGATTGGATTTATAGTCGTGTTTGAGGTAAAAGTAGTATAGACATGTAAAAAAAAACCCGGAAATGCTTCAGTTGTCCAGCAGGTGGATGTAGAGAATTATTTAGTGAAACTAAATTAAAGATCTTTAATTAAAATCTATTGTATGTATTATTTTGGCGTTTGAGTAAAACAGTTATTTTTCAGAAGATTTACCATGTTAAATACAAATTCGTATGGTTTGCATTACAAATATACTGTTTACCATTAAAAAATATAATATATAAATACCATTACAAAAATCCTTTGTGTAGTGTGTTCATGGTCTTGTTCCAGTAGCAATTAATGGTCTAATATTGGTTTTCATTCACCAGATTACATCCCACAAACAGAATACAACATATTACCAGAAGAGACCAACAAACCATAAAAGGCGCTGTCTGTAGATTTTAGCGGCATCTAGCGGTGAGATTGGGAATTGCAGCCACAGCTCACTTTTGTTGCTAGAAGGGATACAGCAAATTTAGAAATCTCGCCGGATGAGCGATTTTTTATCCTAATCCTACCCCTAAAACCAACATTTTAAGGGATCTAGGCCGTTGCTGTATCCATCTAGCCAGAACCACGGTTTTCGTAAGTCTCGTCTTAAGACCCACTTTTATTCCTTGGCTTTTAACACGGCGTGAGTTATGTGGTCCTGTGTCTTTTATTATTTTGTTTTATTTATTTATTTTAAATGATTGTGATTTTGTACTTGTGTGCCTTCCTATTGTCTATTTGTTGCTACTGTACAGCACTTTGGAGACTGTTCTTGTTGGCAAAATGTGCTATAGAAATAAAAGTTGATTGATTGATTCGTTCTAATCATTTTACGCCTAAACTTAACCCTAAACCCAACATCTCGCGAGATTTCAGTGGTTGCTGTATCCCTTTAATCTCACCTTCCTTTTGAAACGCATAGAAAAGCTATGGTATCAGCCACAAGACTAACATGTCGTCGTCTTAAACATCATTACAGCACTGAAAATAAAGAAAGTTATGTGTATTATATTCCATTTCTGTTAAGAGATCCTCCTAAAAGTTACACAGTGGACAATCAACACGATTCACAATAAATAACCATTAAATTGTAGTAAAATTGACATTCATATGTTAAATGTCTGAAGATCTTGTATTTTACCATAACATTTTTATTTAATATTTTAATATATCCCTTTTGTCCATCAGATGGCGCTTCGTGCAAAATTTTTACACAGTTAAATCTAGTCTAAATATTTCATAATTTACTCCTAAATAGCAACTTATTTCAAAATTAACTCAAAAAATTAAAACGGAGACAGCAACCAAAGGATAAATCATTTATTGCACTCCAGTGCATTTAACATGAATAATCTCCATTACAAAAGCAGGACAGAAATTCACTTGGTGACTTTTAAAATATTAAAGAGACAAGTTATTTCCCATATACATTCTCATGCAGACTTGCAGTCTAACGTTTGGCTTATTTGCAAGGTCGGATGTATGTACGCTATATGTGAATTTATCAGGGTGCATTACTACAATCTCTGTTCTGAGATCAGTGTAATTCTCCACAATCATGCGACTAGCAGCTATTGTGCTGGTTTCTGAATTATAGTTTGTATGATAATAATGAAATTTTTTTTTAAGACATTTATTACAGCTCCCACAGGCTTAAATTTAATCCCATCATTTGAGATTTATCTCAGTCTAGAGACTGAAAACACCACTGACAATTTCAGTGTCCAAAAAATATTAAAAATTCAGTCAATATTGCATTTATAAACATGTAAAATAAAAAAATGGGTTCAAGATGTGTGCTCTTGCATTTCGTAAAATTCATAATATACTGTAAATAAGCACAGGATGTGTTGGTAAAAGAACAGGATTTTTTTATCTCTGTGTTACGGGATAGTTTTCCAGTTTTCTGAATCTTTGGCAGTTCTTCTCCTAAATATACAAAAGTGCTGCTTAGACCATGAAAGCTTCTAAATAAGTTAGAAAGCCCTATACGGGTCATCTTTTTTAACAATATGTACCATAAAAACCCTGGCCACATCTTATAAAAAGTTTACTTCAAACTTGTATTACCTAAACATCTATTTGTGCTGAAAAACCTTCATATGACAATATAGTTGGGTTATTTAATAAAAAGGGGTGCGACTGATGTGTTCACTTCCATAAGATACATTCAAAAAACCTAACAGCTGTCAAGCATACCTTCTTATTTTTTTCTTTTTACAAAAAAAGTTACTTCTTCATATAGCATAAGCACAAAAAACATAAAAGGTCAAAAAAAGCATGTTCTTCAGAAGCATTATAAACAATCTACATAGCATGTGTGCCTTAGGTTAGACACAGCTGACAGAGATCCAAAGGTTACCAAGTAAAAGTTAACTAATTACCAATAACCTCCAAACAGAAAGAAACACTTTTTCATTAGACTTTGTGTGCAGGTATAAAAAGGCAACAAAATAAATCGATGTGGTGCCAACAGTTCCATCCTTTTCCTTTTCATCTGCTCTTAAATATCCAACCTGCATCCAGGACTACATCCATGGTTCATGTCAGGAGGCTGATCAATGCGAATCCTCTCTATGATCAATGCCAATCACTCATCTATGTTGAAAAGGAGTTTGTGAAGCGTCCTCGAGTCCATCTGAGGCAGGACGAAAATGCAGTAGATGAGGAGCCAAGCAACAAAGAGGATGTAAATATCAGACCAGCCGGTTTCAGGTGTGGTGGTTTCTGAACTCGCTGCGGTCTTGCTCTGCAACCTGTGAAGCGACACAAACGCACATATATGAGAATACAAGCCTGTTAACATCACATCTAGTTAATAAAAATACATTTTTCGATTACATCACCACAGGATTGTCAGTGACATACAACACTAAAACACACCAGGGGCATTTACACAACCTATGCCACGCCGCTAATGCCACACCCCGAATGCTACGCCCCATTGGCACCCATATCAGCAGGTGCAGGGAAGACGCCCAGTTTAAACACTACAAACACTCCTATTGTGTTAATATGAAACAGCAGGGCTTATAAACAGACAAGAGTTGTTTGTCTGGCAGGTTTATAATGCTGTTTAAATCTACTGAGTCAGCTGTACCACTTTAGATTAAAAGCTAATAGTACTACTACTGCATTGTGTAATGAATGGGGATTGACTCTGTTAAACAAGACAATAGTGAATGATATCACACTAAAGGACGGTTGAACATATACTAATGTGTCTTAATAACTACTTTAGTTGTTTTCTTAAAAGAGGTTATGAGATAGGTGTATCCCAAAATGGTTTCATATGTAGGGGAGAGCGGGGCACAACCTAACACTTTGTTTGTTTTTGGTATGAGTTTGATTAATTATATTTTTACACAAGCAATACACACATATATGCTACAAATGACCATTTGAAGTTTCTATTAATTACCATTCTTGGAAAATTACACCAAACGTGACAGAAGTGCAAACGTTACAACTTACCCCATAGGTGGCGTTAATTGTAACATCTTAATGGTTAGTTGTAACACTTGTTTAAAATTGCAGGCAAATATTTCAATACTATTGTGTCTATGTACTTGAAGTGGATATTGTTTATGTATCTGTCTATAATAGACAGGTATTTACACTGTATTCATTCATCCATAGTTCAATTATAAATGGATACAAATGTGAGAAAAAGCAGCACAATTATGACAAAAATGTTTTTTTTATATGTGACCCAGCCTGTAAAAACCATACTTAAGTCTTAAAATCCAATTCTGAGATAATGAAAATCAAAGTGTGATTTTAGCCATTCATTTCATTATGATTTCAATCTTTGACGTGACCTTATTCAATCAATATTAAAAATATGAACAAAAATTAATTTGACACACAATTTTTGATAAGATAGGCACTTTTATTTTGTTGGCAGCCAGCAATCATTTGTGTGTAGCCTATTTAAAAAAATTACGCTAACTTTAGCGTTTTTTATATCGTAAGTGCTGAGGGGTTAGTTGTAACACAGTGTTACAATTAACCCCGCTGGGTCAAAATATTTTCAAGCCCACCAAAAAAGTTGCTAAGAGCTGCAGACAGATTTCAAAATGATGCTATGTTTTAGTCAACAAGCATTGATTAATATGACATAGCATTGGATTTGGTATCTTACACACCCAACTTAGAAACTGAAAAAAAAACATATGATGAAAAAAATTTACTTACATGCCACCAAAACACTCGTTCATTACTAACTCAATGGAAAAACTTTATACCTTTCCATAAATTTGCTAAACAGTAGTGTGAAAACAACCCAGAAAAAACTAATCGCTCAACTCTGTGCAACAATGTAAACGTCCGTGTTACAACTAACACCGCCGTTAGTTTTTGCGCGCACCCCTATTCATATAAAAAGATGACAAAATATTAAATGCTCTCTTATTTGCAAGGTGCTTTGGATAAAAATGTCTCATGAATGAATAATGGAAGAGAGATGTAGGACATATTCAAAAAGTGCATTTTGACTATAAAAAAAATGGAAAAGCAAAAATGTAAATAAAAAAAGACACATTTGTTACCTTTTATTTATAGCACCGTCCAGTTTGCTGCCATCTATGGGCTTTCCATTTTGTCCCTGGGAAAAACAACAGACTGCTGAGTTCAAAAGACTTAAATACACTCCCTAAATTTAGCAAAGATCAGAACTCTTCAAGCAAGGAAAAAAAATCACAATAGATTTCTTTGCATTTCCCTAACAAAATAAATGTGATGTTTGACATCAATTACAATGCAGAATGGGTGTTGTGAGCATAAATATGTATAACTAGATAGCTTTATCTATGTGCAAGGTGTTGCCAAGTTGGCGCTTTCCTGTGGAATCTGATTAACTAATGTTTTTATCGCGGAATAAATGTGAAAGGATTTTGTTCACCTGCTGTAAATATTAAGGTAATATTATTTTATTTATAATAGTAAAGTTTTGGTATTTGTGAAAAGGTCATTGGTATAGATTTGATTTTTACGCAAATGGCAACCCTGCCAAGCTCGAGAGCAAGTAAGCTGACTGCGTGGCGACAACCGTACTACTGTATATTTATCAAATGTCCTGTATTTTAAAAACCCGAGCTATTATACAACAAATTCTCGCCTGTGTAAAGTTATCCTATTTTTTCAGGAATTGAAATCTTTACAAGATTTACAACCAATCTACCAAAAGCTAAACAATGAAACCTGACTGTGAGTGACGTATGCATGGAGTTCGTATCTAGTTATACACATATATGGTTGTGAGTGGTTTGCCAGGGTGTGTAAAAACTTACACCAAGTTTAATATTTAAGGTTTAGACAAACCCCCAACTCATCCGCCCTATTAGGCACAAATGCAAATTCATTTTTGTGCAGTTACAAACCTTTGCTTCGCTGGTGTCAATGATCTTCCTCAAGTGTATAGTAGTCAAAGGCTGGCTCGCGTCCGTGACCGCCCCGTCCCTTTTAAGAAATAGATTAATTTGTTACGACTGATAAAAGGCACATTTTATAAGCTCAACTGAACTTTAAAGAACCTTACATGGACATAAGTTACAGTTAAGCTCATTGAGCTGAAGCCCAGCCAGAAAAAAACGACTTCTTTTAATGGAAAACAGATATTTTTTACAGTAACATCACGCTATGAGATCAAACCGTTTGCATTAGTCATATAAAATGGATATGACCCCAGCTTGCCAACTGCAAGTTATTTGAGTATCACGGGTTTCAAAGCTAAACATAACGGAGTACATTTAAGGCAATGTACAAGGGATTCATGTGAGGTCACATCCTTCAGAAAACATTAAGTCCTCCTGTGACATGCTTGTTCCTGTGGGAGCCTAACAATAGATTAGTACCTCAGGGTCTCAGTGTTTTCTTTGGCACCGGTTAGGTTC
Organism: Misgurnus mizolepis; assembly: GCA_025389145.1. Classification (NCBI taxonomy): domain Eukaryota; kingdom Metazoa; phylum Chordata; class Actinopteri; order Cypriniformes; family Cobitidae; genus Misgurnus; species Misgurnus mizolepis. Next base: position 51,461,611 of record JAIFKI010000001.1, on the reverse strand, counting down.
ATATCTGTCTTAATGAGTTCACGATGCTCAGTTGGGGATTCCGGCTCCACCGCTCCCCATTCTCCAGGGTGCCTGTCAAATGGATTTTGCTCCTGGAGATCAGGTCCTGCTTTTGCCTAGACAGACACATAAAGGGCAAATAAATGGGCTTCGATTCTCAGGGGGAAAATCAAAAAGTCAAAAATCTTTATTTCAACCATATATGTGACCATGGACCATAATCATCAGTTAGAAGTAGCACAGGTATATTTGTAGCAATAGCCAACAATACACTGTATGGGTCAAAATTATCAACAATCATTAGGAAATTAAGTAAAGATCACGTTCCAAGATGATATTTTGTACATTTCCTACCAAAAATATATAAAAAATGTACTTGGGTCAATGACGTGACGTTAATTATTTTGTGTCCGTATGGTTCAATTAAATGTAAAAGGGTTAAAATTTCAAAATAAATTTGCAGATTACTTGCATACATTCTGTTTTTTGAGGACCAAGTCTAAAATTTCTGGTTTTATTTCATTTTGAAAGAATATTTGGGGGATAATTGCAAAAATGTCAATGTGGTGTAACCAGTCTGTGTCAATTGGTGTAACTAGTATTTTTTTTTTTATGAAAATATAGTCATACAATTTTTATGCATACATTCAGTTTTTTTTTGTGAACAGGTCAAAAAAATTCTGGTTTTATTTCATTTTGAAAGAATATTTGGGGGATAATTGCAAAAATTTAAATTTGGTGTAACCGGTCTGTTTTAATTGGTTTAACTTTTTTTTGACAATATAGTTATACAATTTTTATGCATACATTCTGGTTTTTTTTTTTTGTGGACCAAGTCTAAAATTTCTGTTTTTTTTTTTTTCATTTTGAAGGAATATTTGGGGGATAATTGCAAAAATGTCAATGTGGTGTAACCGGTTTGTGTCAATTGGTGTAACTAGTATTTTTTTTAAAAATGAAAATATAAATATAGTCATAATTTGTTTTGAATAAAATATAATTATCTAGTTTAGTGTTATATGATTTTTTACATACATTTTTACATCATTTGTCAAAGATTATTTAGAAAACAGCTGTTTTCAGCATATGTCAGGACAAATATTACAAAAACGCATTCAAATTTACATTTAGAAATAATTATTACATTTATATTTGAAAATGATAACATGCCATCAAGGTGCATAAAATATTTAATATTTCTCATTCTTGGGTGCAATTGGCGGTTACACCATTTGACATTTTCAGGTCCATTCAGTCTTAACTTTCATAAAAATGGTGCAAATGTACTTTTTATTGCTTCAAATTAACATAAATACACTATGTGCATTGAAATAAACCTGATGCATGCTTTTAAAACAAGTTTTTTAAAAAAAGATTTTTGAATATCTTATCTTGCCAAACCATTTCTGACCCATTTAGCAGTAGCAATATGTATGGCTGGGACGTTTAATTGTGATTCAGACAGGAATTATTATGATGAATAGCGAAGGCGATGTTATGCACATCTCTTTCATGTATTATGGCTATTTGATAGTCCTTATCAATCTAAAAATCACTGAATTTGAGCCATTTATAGTATGCATTTGAAAAAAGCAACACACGTCAAACATAATCAATATAAGTTTTCATGTATTTTAGTTTTGGAATTATTTTTGCACCCTTAGATTTCAGATATTCAAATAGCCTCGGAAAAATATTGTCCAATCCAAATAAACCATACATAAATGGAAAGCTTATTTATTCATTTATATACATCTCAATTTCAAATTGACCCTTATAAATAGTTTTATGTTTACATAAAAACAACACAGGGAGCCAAGGACAAAAAAGAAAATTTTTCACCCTAGCCACATGTCGATTATGACGATTAAATGTCTGTTTTATTGCTTTAACATTTAATTCTCATACTTTTTTGCTTGTTTTTCACAAAAATATATCTTTCAAAAACTGAAAATTCTTCATAAGAAATAAACACAATAAAGTGTCTGAAAGATAACTGAACAAGTGCATGTGCGCAACCAAATGCAAAAGTGTATACAGTACCCCAAAAGGTTCTCAACAAGTTGGTGTGCACCCCCCTTGTGAAGGGTGCATCCTTTTGCGCACCTTCCCCAAATAAAATTCAAGACATAAAACAATCTTAAACTTATGTTTTTTTTTTTTCGTAAATCAATGATAAGTGTCAAAAACATACCCCTGGTTCCACAGACAAGGCTTAAGGCTAGGTCCTAGACAATTGGGGGGGGGGGGGGTGTTGCACAATGCGAGAAGGGCTGCATCGCATGTAGGACAACTCGCAGGTATCGCACACCGGACGTGCAAATTAAATAGTTCAAGCTATTAGTAGCCAGATAGTAGCCAGACAGAGTCTACTTCAAGATGCAAAATATGCGTTAGCAGCCTATGTTAATCGTTAACAATTTGGGACAAATATGATGTTATTTAATGTTAAACTATGTGAGTGGCACGGCAGGGATTTGAGCAGCGTCCAGAGTCACAGCGGACAGCCACCGTCAGCCGTGTGCTGTGCTTCTCGTCCGGTGTGCAACCACCTTAAAACACATGTTTGAGTTGTCTCAATTGAAAATAACTTGCAATGACAGATCTTAAAATAAGCCAGTGTCATTGATTTGTCTCAAGATACACACCAGTAACATCTTTTTCTAATGCATTTTTATTAAAGATACTTAAACCTCAGGCCTAGTCCTGGCTTTAGCTAAGCCTTGTCTGTAAAAACCAGGCCATAGTGTCATAAATGACATAAAACTACCCCCCTCCAGGGTGGCCAGGGGTTCTCCCCCAGTATGAAATCTAAAACACTGCTGTACCCGTTGTTTGTCAAATGCATAACAGTGTTTCCCACAGGATTTTGAGAGACTGTGGTGGTGATGACGTCACCCGCTAATTAGCATATATGTGACGTCATCATGCCGTGTTTGCGTTTGATCTAGTGTTGGCACCTGAAATATGTTTCACTTCTACTCTTTGATTTGTATCTGTATTTGATCTGTATTATATATCAAATTATATTTTAAGCCGAATTAAGCTGTTTTAAATAGTGAAATAAAAATGTAAATGGGAATCATGAAAATTCTATTTGTGGGGGCCAGTGTTGATTCTGTGGTGGGCCACCACAAATAGATCAATGTATGGGAAACACTGCATAAATATAAATGTGATGGTCCCTATAGGAGTGTAAACATGTTTTACTGCACATTGCATTAATCTTGCATTGAAAGCATATTGAATCAATCAATAGTTTATTATTTATTGTACAAATGCTGTACTTGTGCACATAAAATGTAGCACACATTCATTTCTTATTCAAAATATTTATTCTTCTTATATTGTCATCTGTTTTCAATAACATTTAGTTATTTGGCAGACACTTTTTAATCTTCATTTAAATAAAAATACCCTCAAAATCTGTTTTGATTCATTCAATTGCCTGCTTGCACATTTTGTTTTTTGTTTTTCATTACTTATCCTCAAACAGCTTATGGATGACTTTCTAATGGAGGATATTTTTGGAGGATCATGAAACACTAACACTGACTATCTAGTTAAGTGTAAAAGTCTTAACTTAAGAAGCATCACATCCCGAGTTATCCTCAATGGACCTGATAGTGTAGCTACTGTAACAGATCATTATAGCAAAATGAGATCATTTTGAGTAGCATGCTCAGGTGAACTACATTCAGAAAAAGAGGTTGTAACCTTGAAAGAATGCGAAAAGTACACGGATATCATTGCTTGTGTTTGTGGGTCAGCCTTGTTTTCTAGGCCAAAGGGAAAAGAAAGTGAAAACTAACCTTTCTCGTCCTATATCCCTCGCCGTGGCCCTCTGAAGCATCTTCAGTGTCCGTATCCGACTCTGTTAGTGAACGCTTAGGAGGTGCAGGCTGGAGAGGAGTCATGCTGAGAGACAGGCGTAGCTCTCCGGGACGTCTTTCAGGATGCCCATGGACATTGATAACGTGCTGGGAGTCAGGAAAGGGTTTCGCATCGACCTCAGATATCGAATCATAACGGTCCACATCATCATGGGAAATTACAGATACAGACCTGTTATTCTTGGCTGCTCCGGGCTCCATGTTGTCTGAAACCGGAGCACCGTTTGTACTGTGGGAAAACTCGGTCTCGTTCACAGTGTCTGACCCACTTCCCGACTCGCTTTTACTTTGGATATGATTTTTGCTAATACTTTTAGTCTCTCCTGGCTCATTTACAAGTCCATTTAGCTTATTGTTCAGTTCATTTGGTATGTGTTTACAGTTTTCACCTGATCCCAACTCGGAATGATAACTGTTCTCGGTCGAGTTATCGTCATCCGAGCCTTTTGCCACTGGACTTCCACACATGTAACAAACTTGATCTTCATCAAGTTCTCCAACTTCACTTTTGCTCTGATCTGACACCACCACAGGTTCCTGCACATCTTCCAATACAACCTCCTTTACCTCACCTTCAGTGAGACCATTACGGATGACATCTTCCTTAGTTTCAGCGTGACCATTTCTAAGAGCGGAGTTCGTTCCTGGTTCCTCTGTTGGTTCTTCAGCCAGATCTGTGCCCAGTTTAATGTCCTCCTCGCTCTCTGATATGGAGATCCTTTCATACTTGAGAACAGGACATTCGGGCTCATTCCCATCTTCTAAAATGATAGGCTTTTCATCTGGCCCATCGGTCTCCAAAGCTTCTGCATTGGAAGAATCAACATTGTCCTGAAAAGATTCAATCTTATTTTCATCTCCACTCCCCTCTGGTTGAGCTGTTATGGCTTCCTTATGATCCTGAAAGTATCCAGAGTCCCTTTCAACATAAGGTGGTACCTCAGAATCTGGTTCGGTCTGTTCCAAGCTAACCGCATTGGATTCATTTCTCCTGTCTGGTAAACGATCATCAGATTCCTCTTCTTTAAGATCTAAGATATATTTGTAAGCTTCCTCCTCTTCTGTCAGCTGTGTGGATTTGCCATGTAAACTATCCGTGGAGCCGAGAGAAAAGTTCCCCTCATCTATGAAAAGCTCACGGTCCACATGGTTCTCCGGCGTGCCCTCCGGTGAAAACGGTGACCCTAGATCTGACGTACCTTCATCGGTGGTAGTAGAAAACTTCTCACCAGTCATACTGCTCTCAATTATCCGGTCATCTGTGATCGGTTGAGATTCACTTGGCACCTCATTCCAAGAGTCTGGCGAGTTGATCGCAGAGTCTGAGATTGAAGGTTGTGGAGAACTGGAGGTTTCACTGGCCCAAGGTTTGTCCTCTGGAGCTTGTGAAAGGACAGGGGACGTCACAGGGGAGTGATCTTCGGACACTGATGAGACAAAGATCTTGGGCGGTGGCTGAACCAAGTCTCTCTTGACCGTGTAAGAATCACGTTTCCTCTGTACACCATTCCGAACCGGATAATTGTTGGCGTGAGCATCGATTTTACTTCTTTCCAGAAAATCTGATGTCTCATCCTTTATAAAAAAAAGAAACACAAACCCCATTAGGCAGGAAATAATCCACTTTTATTTTATGTCATGCTAAAGTCACTTTTGATGAAAATATACTTTTCCAGCCCCCTAGAGTTAAACATTTGATTTTTACCGTTTTGGAATCCAGCCGATCTACCACTTTTAACATAGCTTAGCATAATACATTGAATCTAATTAGACCATTAGCATCTCGCTCAAAAATAACCAAAGAGTTTAGATATTTTTCCTGTTAAAAACTTGACTCTTCTGTAGTTACATCGTGTACTAACTATGGGTTCACACCAGACGCGAGTTAAACGATTTGCGCGAGTAGTTTACATACAAAGTCAATGCAAAGACGCGCGAGGACGCGTAGGCAATGTGAATGACGCGAATTGGGTGACACGATTGCCGCAAAGTTTTGATTTTCCAGGCAGATATGTCTAGGAACTATACTCCCATTCTGGCATAATAATCAAGGACTTTGCTGCTGTAACATGGCTGCAGGAGGCGCATAAAATATTTCGCAGTGCCCAAAAATACTCCCCTGCCATTGAAAGTTACTAAGGGGACTATTTTCGGGCACTGCATAATATCATTGCACCTGCTGCAGCCATGTTACAGCAGCAAAGTCCTTGATCATTACGCCAGAATGAGAGTATAGTTCCTAGCCATATTTGCCTAGAAAATCACAACTTTTGATTTCTCCGTCGGTTTTAGTACACAATGTAACTACACAAGAGTCAAGTTTTAAATACAAAAAATCTAAGTCTTTGGTTATTTTTTAGCGCGATGCTAGTGGTCTAATCAGATTCAATGGATTATGCTAAGCTATGTTAAAAGTGGTACCGCCAGACCCGGAGATCGGCTAAATTGATTCCAAAATGGTAAAAATCAAATGTTTAACACTTAGGGGAGCTGGAAAGTAAGCATATTTTCAAAAAAAAAGTGTCCCTTTAAAGGAATGGTCACCCAAAAATTAACCACACCCTTATCTTTCAAACCTTTTTGAATATTTTTTCACAATAAAGGAAAACAGAATGTGAGAGACTAACTTTAAGTATGTTAAAAAAAAGGTGATTGATGACATTGCAAACATTCAGCCTTTTGTTTTCCATGGAACAAAATAAGTAATACAGGTTTGGAATGACATCAGCGTTAGTAAATGACAACATAATTTTATTTTTAGTTGACCTATCACTTATATATTTATCAGGATGTCTTTACCTCCTCAATTCCAGGAAAGTGCTCCAAAAACTGGGAGACGTAGGTCATTATGGATTGTTCATCGGGGCGGTCCAGAGTAACGTCTGAGGAGATATATTTTATTTTATTTTTATTATAAGTTTCACTGGCTGTAGTAAAACAAATCAAAGCTCTGCCAAAGTTCCTCCAGAAAGCTCAGAAACGTTACATTGTGTCAAAACAAAGCGCTATGAAGTTTACCTTCTGGTTCCAGTAGTCTTGGGATGCCAAGACTGTAGTGTGCCGTTCTGAAGGCATCCTCGATGTTTTCTCTGGCCGATCGGAGCAAAGCCCGTCTCATATCCACTAGGCTGGGGTCGATGGACTTAATTACAGCAAGAAAAGCCAGACCGCTCGCCCAGCTCTTTCCAAAGTCCTGTACAGCAACTCCATATCTGAAGTTAAGTTAGTGAGTAAGTGAACATTTCCTCCAAAACTCTATTTTAAAGGGACACTTCACTTTTTTTAAAAATATGCACATTTTCCAGCTCCTCTAGAGTTAAAAATTTGATTTTTACCGTTTTGGAAACCATTCAGCTGATCTCCGGGTCTGGCGGTACCACTTTTAGCATAGCTTAGCACAATCCATTGAATCTGATTAGACCATTAGCATCGCGCTCGAAAAAAGTCCAAAAATGTTCAATATTTTTCCCATTTAAAACTGGACTCTTCTGTAGTTACATCTTGCAATGCTAATGGTCTAATCAGATTCAATGGATTATGCTAAGCTATGCTAAAAGTGGAAGCGCCAGACCCAGAGACCAGCTGAATGGATTACAAAACGGTAAAACATAAATTTTTAGGGGAGCTGAAAAATGTGCATATTTTCAAAAAAAAGTGGAGTGTGCCATCAGTGGTCACCAAAATCTCACATACTTTCTGGTACGTCTCTGAACCCACTGTAGAAGCGTCTTGATCACCCTTCCGTGGCCCCTCGGAGCAACGGTGGGCTTCCTCTCATCCGTGGGTGTGCTGGAGTGGGAAGTGTCCGAATCAGAGCTGGTGGGGATGGATGAGAGGCTGGAAGATGAGGGGAACTGACTCTTGATGTTCCCTGTGAGTTCCTTAATCTGTAGAGCAATAAATGGATAAATGACAAACACTTGCTCATGTGAGGATACTTGTATCATGCTGTTAAACAAGCTTTTCCTTCTTATCTAAACACAGACTAGACTGACGTGATTAGAGAGTCGCCTTGTTTCAAAGAATTACATCCTGATAAGATTAATATGCAAAGAAACACATTTGGGCCTGGTCTACCATTACAGGATTGCCAAAAGATTAAGACAGAGTTCCATGTGCCTGCTTAAATTATGTCAAACACTTAAAGGTGCATAGAAAAGCCTAAAGTCTCATAGGATTTATTGTTGAACTAATTACCTAAAGAGCAAAATCCACTTATAGAGAGGGTTTAATCTGAAGCGAAAGCTACAATAGATGAGATGCTAACATACACCGTAAATAAAGAAAATATCTTCATACCTGGAAAAAGAGTATAATATTCCAGATAAGGCCGAGCACTATGGATGGATTTCCATCGGCGACATCTGCTGCATCGATGCTGACTAATTTCACCTGAAGAAGGAGATTCATTTATCACACAGATGTCATTTTACAAGACGCTATAAGAAAACCATTAAGGAGGATTTATGGGAGCGTGTGACGTTAAATATTACTCACATTTCTTTCTTCCAAAAATGTCAACACCTTGGCGATGTTATTGAGCCTGAAAATACGATGCGAGGATGGCTTAAACCCATGCAGCTGAAAGGTCAAAAATCAATGCTTAGTTTTCACAGTAACAGGTAATATGCCTATTTTACGAAGAAGCCAATTCGTATGAGCTAGCACAATCTCATTAGGCATGTTTTCAACCAAGTGATGTCTGAGATTTGTGTTGGAACGTCATTTTTGTTTTTTTTAAAAATCGTAAATTTTGTATGATTCACATCGTACAAACTAATAAGAATTAGCTACCTTGTTATGAATTAGGTTAAAATATCTATAAAATTCTTACCAGTTTGCATCCCGAGAGCTCTTCAAGCAAGGCCATCAGAAGCTTTCCGTCTTGGATATCACGAAACAGATCCCGAACCTCCAATGGAGGGTTGCACTGTACACAAAATACAGCGATAGTTCAGCATTTAGAGATTCAAAGGAATTAAATAAAAGTTTATCAGGCCGCATCAGTCATCAGTGTGATGAAAGCCATTAAAGGAATATTCAATTTTCTTAAAAGAAAAATCCAGATAATTTACTCACCACCATGTCATCCAAAATGTTGACTTCTTTGTTCAGTCGAGAAGAAATTATGTTTTTTGAGGAAAACATTGCAGGATTTTTCTCATTTTAATGGACTTTAATAGAGCCCAACATTTAATACTTAACTTAACACTTAACAGTTGTTTTTTCAACGGAGTTTCAAAGGACTCTAAACGATCCCAAACGAGGCATAAGGGTCTTATCTAGCAAAACGATTGTCTTTTTGACAAGAAAACACTTTTAAACCACAACTTCTCGTTCAGATCCGGTTGTGATGCGTCAGCGTGACCCCACGCAATACGTCATGACGTCAAGAGGTCACAGAGAACGAACGTGAAACTCCGCCCCAGTGTTTACAAGTGTTCAGAAAGAGGACCGTTCCTACGTTGTTGTATGTCAACTGATACTAATTAATGTCTTTGTGTCAGTTTATTGTTTAAAATGGTCCGCAAATGTGCGTTTCCTATATGTAGCACGTGACCTCCCTACGTCACTACGCATTTACGTTAGGTCACGCTGGACCAGATCTAGACGAGAAGTTGTGCTTTAAAAGTGTATATTTGTTATTTTTATTATCAAAAATAACAATCGTTTTGCTAGAAAAGACCCTTATGCCTCGTTTGGGTTCGTTTAGAGTCCTTTGAAACTCCGTTGGAAAAAACTGTTAAGTGTTGAGTTAAGTATTAAATGTTGGGCTCTATTAAAGTCCATTAAAATAAGAAAAATCCTGCAATGTTTTCCTCAAAAAACATAATTTATTCTCGACTGAACAAAGAAAGACATCAACATTTTGGACGACATGGTGGTGAGTTAATTATCTGGATTTTTCTTTTAAGAAAATGGAATATTCCTTTAATGTTTAATAAAGAATAAAACTGAAAAACAATAAATCAACAATTCTCAACAGCTTCTTATGAGGCTTGTAACTACTTAATTATTTTTACGTAATATATAAGCTTTTATTTAAAAGGATAGTTTGCTCAAAAATGAAAATTGTCATCATTTACTCACCCTCAATTTGTATACATTTCTTGCTCAACACTAGGAGAGTAGGGGAGAGCAGGGGCAAAAGTAAGGCGGGATGAAAGTTTCAAAGCGATTTTCTCCGAGCCCTGATAACATTTGCATCCCAAACTATGACAGCATCTTAGGCACACAACCCTTGACAGAGCTGACAAATATTGTGTTATTTACTCACCGTTTCCGCGTGTAGATCCAGAAAGGCGTTTTCAACCATGATAAGTAAATTCCTAAAGCGGCAATTTTTTCTTATAACGCGTTGTGCTTTTCGCTTTGTGTAGTGTTTTAAAGTACTGATCAATCTACAGGTTATTTAGTGATCTAACACACCCTGAAGTTTGACTTCTCAGAGTTTTTCAAAATAAAAGTAAATCAGGTTTAAATGCGAGGAGATCCTGTCGGGACGAGAGTAACACTGTAATACTGTTGCATTATGATGAAAATGTATTTTATTCTAATTTGATTTCATTTCAAACTGTTGAAAAAAAATTTATGCTCAACTATTTAAGTTTGTACTGTTGGTTGGCTTTTTAAACATGATAATACTGAAATTTAAAATAAAAATGTAATTGCATTATTTTTTTACAAAGATAAATTGCCAAATGTTTGCAGTTACATATTAACGAGGTCATCGTCATGTATATTTAATAAAAACACGTGTAACACAAAAATTTATATTGTTCTGTTGTGTTACTTTTGACACACATTTGTGTTACTTTCGTCCCTGCAGGTGGGGTAGAAAGTAACAATTCACTACTTATATTTAAAGTGATATTATACTGAAGTCGTTATACATTTTTACAAAATTCCACCTGGTATTTAGCCTGGGTTTCCCCATGCTGCCTTGCGCGCAAATTTAGTCACGCTGCAAGTCTAGCATGGAAACTCTGGCCCTTTTTTGCCTCTGAATTAGGGAACCAATCACAGAACGGGGAGGGGGCAGCAAGATGACGACGACGTCTATGCGGCACACCGAAGCAGTTTTGTTATTTGTCATAGAAAATGAGCATATGGTTCCCAGACCACGTCTCATTATGAGACTGGTCTGGTGTTAGCCAGGCTACCTGGTATTGATAGAGCACACTTTTGAGTTATTGACCACAGCAAAAATATATCTCTGTCTATAACATTATCTTTTAAAAGTACGTTTTTCTGAAAATTTTACTTTTGCCCCCGCTCTCCCCTATTATTATAAAATGTTCCTACTATGGAAGGCAATAGTGCCCCAAATCTGTTTGGTTCCAAATATTTTGCTAATTCATTTGTGTTCAGGAGAACAAAGAAATGTATACAGGTTTGGGACAACCTGAGGGTAAATGATGACAGAAATTTCATTTTTTCGGTGAACTATCCCTTTAATTTACGCACTTTGCAAATTCACACAAAACAACTAAGAATTATTAAAACCTCAGTGAGCTCCTGGGAAAAATAAAGAGCATATTTATGAACAGGTAAAACCAAAAACGATTAAGAAGAAGAAACAAATGAGAGATGAAACGCTTCAAGGGCAAAATATTTGTTAATATAATACATATTCATGCATTTGCATCTATGCTTTGAGGGTTTTTCAAAGATAACATTATTGAAAGGAAACAATGTGAGACGATAGCGGAAACTGGAGGGTTAAGGGTGAAATTTTCCATCAGACGAGAAAAGACAGAGTGTGATTGTCTAATAGTGGGTCGAAGATTTGAGGAGTAGCCAAACTTGAGGTCACAGAATAGAGCAACATTGTGTGTGAAAACAAAGGATTCATCGCTGATTGTTTTCTGAGGATCCCAAAGACGGCAATGTTGTGATCTATCTATCAGCGGTCTTCGGCACAAGAAGTGCAGCAGAGGACTGCCAGAGCAAACAAAAGAGGACGACTCCAACCTACTGTTGTGTGCAATGACTAATGCAACATGCAAATGTTCACGTGTGAGTGTTCACGCATGAATCACCGCGGCTGGTTGCTAATGAAAGGAGGAGGAAAATCTAAGGACGAAAGTTGGAGATGAGATTAATGGAAGGCAGGGAAAATTATTTATATGCAAGGTCTAGAATCTGTCGAGCAACAAATGTGAGCAGCAACTGAAGTTTTAAAAGACATTTTTTTTAGATACAAATGGCAAAACAACCACTACATTTTATTTTCTATAGATAAAAGCATCTATCAAATGCATAAATGTAAATGTGATCCGTGTACAATATTCCTAAGCAAATAACTATAAATTTTATATCAGTCTTATAAAGTCATTCAGTTTTAAATTTGGCATGTTACACATTTTTGTGACTTGCAGTTTCACAGATAGGCTATACACATTGACTGTACGAGAAATTTAATAAAGGCAATCCACCCTGTACTCCTTCTACCCTAGTAGTGAGTGTTTGTACATCATGCAATATTAATGCTGCTAAGAAAATAAGAGTTTCGGTTTTCCAAATAATTCAGGAAAGAATAGACTTCCAGTTTGAAGTCGATGCCATAAATACAAAAAAATCTGAGCTACAAAAGCTATAATCGGTCAGGTGTAAAGGATCCAAATGAATTCCCACTAACCTTCTCTAGATGTAGATTCATCCATCTAGTGAATGTTCTCTTCTGCACCACCTCCCTCTCAACTGGAAAAGAATAAAAGATAAAAACAACTTTGTTTCGGTTTCATGGAGGTAAATGATGCACAAAAATGAAACGGCAGTCCCGTCTCAACCAGCAGCCCCTTGTTGGCCGGTCATTAATCACATAGAGCCTGAAGGCATTGCACCCTTGTGAGCTCACCATGGCAACAAAGAGCAAACAGCCCATAATCATTATAGCTCATGTGCAATGACTAGTGACCATTAACGTCAAAACACAACCAGTCACTATATTTAATAAGTGACCAGGGGCAATTTCACTTGTTTTTGCATGATCGCCCCAGGCAATAAAACCAGACATTTTATACTTGCATTAGGTGCAATACTAATATTACAGCTAAACAGTACATAAAAACATTAAGCAATGCAAAAGACTGATCACTTATGAAATACAGCAGTGAAAAAAAGTATTATTGAATGTTAACAAAACCTAAAAGGGTAAATGGGTACACTCTCAGAAAAAAGGTACAAAAGTTGTCACTGGGACGGTACCTTTTCAAAAAGTACACTTTTTGTACCTAAAAAGATACAGGGTTCCCACACCTTAGTTAACTTCAAATTCAAGGACCTTTCAAGGATTTTCCAGGTCCAATACCCTCAAATTCAAGGACTAAATGTGGGGACACATTTCATGTGAGAGCAAGGTTACATCGTGTTACCTTTTAAGATACATTGTTACAGTTCCCTTTCGAGGGAACTCGCGCTGCGTCACTGCGATGACACTTTGGGGACGGCTCTAGGGGTAAGTGCGTCTGAATGTGTATATCAAATTCAACCAATGGTGAGGCTTAACGACAAAGACGGGGTGACGCGGGAGCCAGAAAGTATATTGCTATCTGAAATATTACCAAAGACTGCGTTACAGGGATGCTGGAAGTATGGCAAGGGAGACGCAGCGTCTCATTCCCTTCTCAGGGAACAACAGTTACATACGTAACCAGAGACGTTTTCATGTGTGAAACACAACTATGCAAAAAAGCATTTTGGTATGAATTAACATTCGCATACAGAAGATTAAGCATGTAAAGTGAACAGTTTAGCACGTGTGCTTAAAAAGTCTAGAATTTTTATGATATTATCCTACACTACACAGGGAATAATATGGATTTTTTTTCCAGAAAACTTCTTGCATATAATAGATTAAAGCACTTTCAATGACCTGTATCTATGTATGTATATTTTCAAAAACTTCCCAGGGCCTTCAATTTTTTCCACCAGATTCACAAACTTTCAAGGATTTTGAGGACTCGTGGGAACCCTGTAAATACTGGTACCTCAAAAGTACATATCTGTACCAAAATGGTACTTTTTAAAAAGGTACCGTCGTAGTGACAACTTTTCTAGTTGTGTAGGGGTTAAGAATCTGGGCTTGTAAAAAAAAGTAAGGTAAAACCTTAGAAAGGGTGATACGGAGTAGATTTAGGGCTGTCACAATGATTAAATAATCGATTGTTTGACCTCATCGCAATGATTTCAGATCACCGCAATGATTGCACATCTCTCTAAAAAACACAAGGGGGAGCTGCAGTGCCTGTATAAATGAGACGGTATTAGATTTATTAATATCAGATGTATTAATATTTACTGCCAGGTAAACCTTGCAAAATATTTAATTTAAATAATTACAACAATTTGTATTATTATAAACAAAAAAGTATAAGAATTAAATGTCAAAGCAATAAAACAGGCAATTAATCGTCATAATTGTCACAATTTATAAGACAATTAACCGTCAGCCAAATTTCATAATCGTGACATTACTATTTTGCCTGAGCAATGCACTTAACCCCAGATTGTTCCTTTTAGCATGCAAGTATACTGTAAAATAACTTTGGATAACAGTGTAATGGAACTGGCCAAGTAATGGACTTAGGACATGAATGAATTTGCCACCCATGAGGACCACCCCTAACTAAATATATGTAAAAACAATTCAAACTTAATGATACATGTAAAATGTCATTAACAATTAACAAACAAAAATCATAATGATACATATTAGGGCATTTTTTATGGTTACTGTGTCTCAGTGACAACTTTTGTATCTTCTTTCTTGTATCTTTGGTGCTGCCATACCAGCTTCAATAGCTATTTTATTGCAAATACACACATAATATTATTCAACATGACTCAGAATAAAATTTCTATAAAACAAACATAAATGCTTTATACATTTTAACATTCTGAATGTATTTAACACTCAGCAAAGATATTTTAATACATTTTTTCATAATGACATTTGAAACCTGTATGACTTTCTTCTGCAAAACGCAAAAGATGATATTTCAAAGAACACCAGTAACCGAACAATACCCCTATGCCCATGGCCACTATTGACTTCTATTGTGTCGACACAAAACAACCAAGACATTTTTTAAATTATGTGTTCCACGTATACACGTTTTAGGAGAAATGAGGGTGAATAAATGACAGAACTTTATATTTTTGGATAAACTATACCTTAAAGGTGGGGTGCATGATCTCTGAGAGCCAATGTTGATATTTGAAATCACCTAAGCAAACACGCCCCTACTCCAATAGAATCTGGACCTTTTTTTGATAGACCCACCCCACACATACGCAACCCAGGCAACGATGTTAGTAGACATGCCCCTTACTGCTGATTGGCTACAAGTGTGTTTTGGTTCTCAGCCCGACTCCCTTTTCCAAAGTTTTTTTCAAAAAACATGCACCCAGCCTTTAACAAAGCAGCATTTATAAAGTGGAACGAGTACCAAATGTTGACTTCATTTTATCATAGGAAAGGAGAGTTCAGATGCCAGTACCACCCATTCGCTCTGTGTTCACCTTAACATGGCCATCATCTGAAATTAAAGACATCTGCCTCAGAGAATAGCTGGCTTTTGGAGGCTCTCGTGAGACCATGTGATTATATGATCCATCAGGCGGAGCGTCTAAGCTGTCTACCTCTTGATGGATGGTTTCTTAACATTTCTCTTCCTCTGCCTCCAAGGCGGCTCATTTGTGTTCTGTAGGTGTACAAATGTACGGAATGGGAACATTCTGATGCCGGATGCCACTTTCCTCATTCATTATTAAGTGCCAAAACATAAAGAGGCTACATTTGCTGGAATCAATAACTGTTGTACAAATGTCATGATGGAATAATGACCTAAGAGTCTAACAGGAAATTACAGCCAAATACACAGGTCTGGATGGCACAATAGGGCACATTCAAAAAGCAACACCCAAGTGGCCCAATGTTTCCAAGTGAAAATCATCTTAACATCATTCATAACTCCATAAACGATAATGGGGCTGTTATTAAAGGTCTCCTTGTTAGGTCAACTAAAGCCTTTCATTTGTTATGTCAACTAACCTTTAAATCCTTTAAAATGCATATTAAGCAAAAACACTAACTTTCCAAATTCTAGTATGTAATGCAAAGGTAAAACAAAAGTGTCTTGTAATTTCATCATGGCTTTCTTTATAAGCTGTTATAAAGACAGTTCTTGCCTATCAGGACCATGAAAAAGTTGCAAAGGATTTTGGTTCCCAGTGGCTTCTCTTGCAGTACAACACAGATCACTAATGGCTATTAAGGACTCAACCACTTGCAGCAGTTGAGTTTTATTACAAATGAAATGTGTATAAAAATATTAAAAGACAAGTAATAAATATACGCATGGATGAATATGAGAAAGATTGTTTTAGGTGTTATTTCTTGTCCCGTTGGTGACTTTTATACACTCACCTAAAGGATTATTAGGAACACCATACTATTACTGTGTTTGACCCCCTTTTGCCTTCAGAACTGCATTAATTCTACGTGGCATTGATTCAAAAAGATACTGAAAGCATTCTTTAGAAATGTTGGTCCATATTGATAGGATAGCATCTTGCAGTTGATGGAGATTTGTGGGATGCACATCCAGGGCACAAAGCTCCCATTCCACCACATCCCAAAGATGCTCTATTGTGGGGGCCATTTTAGTGCAGTGAAGTCATTGTCATATTCAAGAAACCAATTTGAAATGATTTGAGCTTTGTGACATGATGGATTATCCTGCTGGAAGTAGTCATCAGAGGATGGGCACATGGTGGTCATAAAAGCATGGACATGGTCAGAAACAATGCTCAGGTAGGCTGTGGAATTTAAATGATGCCCAAATGGCACTAAGCAGCCTAAAGTGTGCCAAGAAAACATCTCTCAAACCATTACACCACCACCACCAGCCTGAACAGTGGTAACAAGGCATGATGGATCCATGTTCTCATTCGGTTTACGGCAAATTCTGACTCTACCATCTGAATGCCTCCACAGATATCGAGACTCTTCAGACCAGGCAACATTTTTCCAGTCTTCAACTGTCCGATTTTGGTGAGCTTGTGCAAATTGTAGCCTCTGTTTCCTATTTGTAGTGGAAATGAGTGGTACCCGATGGGGTCTTCTGCTGTTGTAGCCCATCCGCCTCAAGGTTGTGCGTGTTGTGGCTTCACAAATGCTTTGTTGCCAACCCATGACTTTTTGCACTGCTTATTTAATGCTCTAACACTGCGGCTGAGCTATGGAGCACAATACATTTCTATAGTAATGTCTTATTTTGTCTTAAATTTATTTTTTTACATTCAGTCCCTCCAGAAAAAACGCGATTATGCGATCGCATGATTCAATGCATTATCAGATTATCAGATCAAATATGCGGGGCTTGCGTGATTTCAAAATATTTTCGTAGCAAAAAGTCACTTATATCTTAGCACAAAGTTAAAAAAAATTTACACTTCACACAAGCGCAGCCATGTTCCCTGTTGTCATGGGAACGTTATGAAGTGATGTGATTGTGTGACATGAACATCATTGAAAAGCTCCAAACAGTTTTTGCAAGTTCCCGCAATTTCGTTGCATAAAATTGCATAAATATCCCGCGCAGCAAGATCAAGGTTTTTCCAGCAACAATCACAAAAAACAAAACCTCTTTCCAATACACTATTTGAATCTTGTATTTTAACCATTGTAACCCATCCTTACTAACTAAATCCTAATTTTGATCCTCAGAGACGCATTTGTTAAAATAACAAACACATTTAACACGGCAGCTTTCATTTTCATCTTTCCTGCCAAAGGAGCTATAAAGATTTTCGGCCCCGGGGCACCGGCCAAGAACACAGCTCTCTTCGTCTTTCTGCACAGACGATGTCTGTTTAATGAGGGGGCCCACTTCCAACTCCAAAGAGCCAGTCATCATAAACACAAAAGGCCATTGCCTTGCCGTCCGGGACAGCTTGGAGCTCTCTGATGTGACTGACGGGCCAGAACTGACGCTGTCTGAAGGTTCTTTAAGAATAGAGATGAAACCTTTCATAAGAACGTCTTTGTTAAGACGGTTAGGAGTTTGGTACAATACTGTAAACAATGCTAATGTGTTAAATAAACTCTATGGGTGTGATAATAACATTATTGTGCTATGACTCAAGGGTTGAGGTAATATTACAATAAGCTAGATAAGCTTTATAAATAAACTTTATAGAATTATTTATATGGTAATGATTAGCTGCCTAACAAAGTAAACTGTCCACTCGTTCACTTCCCTGAGAATGACTGCGGCCTGTTAGATGCTATTGCGCTTTGTATTTTAAAACACATTTAACGGTCCATCTTTATTTTCTCGTAAATGCCGTGCAGAAGAATGTAAGCGTTTTGAGAAGAAATAATCCTAACAAAGAAAAGTCAGTGTACCATGAGGTTGCTCGAGGGGTACTTGACTAAAATAATTGCATGATAGTTTGGTCTGGGTTAAAGCTAAATGACTACGTGCAGTTTAAACATATAATGATTGCATGTGGTAATAACAGCTCGACGGGAGTGTTAGAAAATAATGGTTTGGAGCAAGACAATGGTAAACACTTTCACAGTCCTTCTTACAGGTGTTCATGAAAGCTAAAGGAATGACATAAATCGGCTGAAATGCAAATTTTGAGGGAGAATTTCATTCTCTGTGAACAAAAGCGTTTTGATGTTCAGATTGGCAAAACTGCTGTTAGATACAGAACATAACATTTGCAAAGAACCTCGAATAAAGTAACCGAGAGAATCGGTTCAGTCCTGATGGGCAGATTTTATGAATGTTCAGAAAACTTCTGCCCATGTTCTACATTTACTCTGCAACAGAATCAGTTTTTACCTGATAAATACATGCACACGCCGAGTCATGTGATCTGCATTTGCTTAACATGCAAAGAAGGGGTTTGTCAAGCAAGATATCATCAAGCAGGACATTGTGTATTTCAGAAACAGGAACGTTTCACATACACTTTCAGAAATTAAAGTATAAAGGCTATCACTGGGGTCTTACCTTTAAAAAAAATACACCTTTGTAACTAAAAAAGTGCATATTATAACAAAGGTACATAGCAAGATTCACAGTGTTAAATTAACACTGCTTAGGCTACATCCACACAAAGCCAGTGCTACCCCTATCCGATCTTATCTTTTAATTCTCCTTACATGATCAGATCAGAAAATAAATGCATGCGGCAGTGTTTCCCACAGATCTGAAATTTACTTGTGGTGGTAGCCGGTGAAAAGGGAAATCATTACCCACCGACAAAAAAATGGTCTTCTATACTATACATGTGACAAAGAACCAGTAATGTGTGACACAACACAATACTTTGATTTATTGAACAATTATATTAATTTCACATTATAGTTCATTAATCCAACCACCCCAAACTTTCTTTGCCATGAACAAAGCTGGCAAAAGTGCCTCTTTCTATTTCTTGCCGATTAAAAAAAGCTTAATCCAATTATTATTTCAGATTCAAAAGTCTACTTGCTGTCCCAGTGAGAGGTGACTTTACATTACAAGTTTGCGTTTTTTATATCTTGAGTCAGCTTGAACTTTGCTCGTTCAGCACAATGGGCTTGACATTAGCAATGCTTTTTTGCTACCATCTATGTGCAAACTTTTTAGATTTTAGAAAAGAAAATGCAGCGCGTGGTTTCGACTTTCAAAACAAGAGCCAGATGTTATCGCCATAGAAACCAGGGGTACGCTGAAACTGCACACGAGCTTTAGCGCAGTAGCGTTCTCCAATGGACTCGGGTTTTACACACAATATTAATCAGACTTGGGACCCGAAGTAATTAAACTAGGACCGACCCGGACCCGAGTGACCATTTAAAATATAAACCCAAAACCCTACAGGTCCCAGGTCCTCTGTGAAGACCTATAAATGGTAAAAATCTTCACCCAATGGTACATGGAACATGGAAGGATACAATGTGACAAAGAGCTTGCTTTGCATCGCACTTAATTCATTAAGAAACAAAGAGCAGGCGAATGCACATCAAACTCATCGGGAGAGATGACGTGGTCGCACGCAAAATGTTATTATCAAAGAGTGTCAATATCACGGAAGAACAAAAAAAGACTAAACTTGATGCCAGATATACCTGGGCGCTTGTTAATATACCTGGGCGCCCGCCCAAATAAAGGTGATGTGTGGGAAACATGCGTGTGGTTTCTACAGAGAAAAACAGCGGATAAGCAAATCTTTCTGCGTATATTCCGTAATCTGAGTGAGAAAAGAGCTAAAATATAAGGATTGGCTGTACATACAAAGACGCAAGGGTGTGGTGATTCAAGCTCCCAAAAAGCTGGATACGTCTGGACGAAACGCCACTATATATATATATACTGTATATACAGCATAATTCGCACTCAGAACAACCAAGTGTTGAACAGGATTAGTGCTAAAAAAGTATCACAGAATCATCAACTTCCACACTGATTCAATGAAGAATAAAAAAATGGATGATTCTCACGAAATCCAGATTTAGACGTGTCCAGCATCAGATTTTTTTTAAGCCATTGAAGCCATTTTTTTGCACATATAAGATTATGGTCTGAACTTACTATAACCATTATTTTTAGAGGATTTAAAAAATATTTCCTATAGAATTATTTAAATTTTTTAGATTATCATTATCCAAAATTATCATTACCGCAACATTATATTACATTAAATATATGCATTTACAAACTCATGTTCGGTAATGAGAACTAGAAAGTTGTCTAGGTACTATGACAAACAAAATTTCAACTTTTATCTGGAGAGAAAAATAAGAACTGCTTACCTGGTAGCCATCTTGAGTGTCACAGTCAATTATGTCCCTTCCAACAATTTTTTTTGAAAATGTTAGGGCTTAAACAATGATTGAAAATTGTTGCGGAGGATGAGAAAATTGGTCTTGGACACATTTATATTCCTTATTATTGTCTCTACATTTACCAATGATCACCAAATACCACATGTTTCTTTACTGTAAATGTTTATAGTATAACATGCACTGAAGCTTTTTATTTTTTAGATTTTTTTAATGATAAATATTTCCATGTCAAAGAACCCAAATCCAGTCATGGACACATTGCGGTAATGAAAATTTTCCCCTTAGATGTGGAAAAAACAATAAAACTGGTTTGTATGTTGTCATTTGAAATTATGTGCAAAATAGTACATAAAGGGATGTTTATAACTGTATGCTGCTTATTTTGATACTCTTACTTTGCATTTACTTTTTTTATCAAAATGTGTCACCCATGACACCTCATAAGTCTAATTTCGCGAGAATCACCCATTATATGACTCTAACATTTTTGCCAAGTGCTATATCCAATATATAAAAAAAGTTTCATAATTGTAATCTTTAAGAGTCAATTACTGGTATATTAAAAATTTTAACCAACCCAACGAAACACAAATGGAGATTTTTAAGCTCGGGATAATAGAGCTTGGGAACGAAAAGTTATGAAAATCATTTAGATTTATTAAAAATAAGAACCAGTTCTTTATTCTCATCAATTCACTCCACTTTGCTGCAAGCATTATCATGTTTTGCCAGCGGTGAAGGTGGAAGTTGCCGTTTGGGTGGGCCTGCATGAAATGGATATGCTTATAGGCAAATGTAAAATATGTGACACTGCCAGTGTAAACCCAGCTAAAGTCATTACTTGTCCACATAAAATTATATGTAAATGTAAAGTACATTTTGTAAAAAATATAACCTTGATATTTTTATTATAGACTAGGTAAGGTCATGTTAAAGACTGAAATCAAACTTTGAATCTCATAATTCAATTATGAGACATTAGACTGGATTTCACAGAAAGTGTCCGATTTAATAATAATTTTGCAAGAATGCATAAAAGACACACACTGGCTGCAAAGCTAATATCTCCATGTTGCCAGGATAGTGTATTTTCACATTAAGGTCTAAACTTTAATATCAATGACTTTGTTTAAAGGCCAAGTGGGTGAGCCTGCACATACTGTATTCCTGTATTTTGCTCTGCATTTATAATGCAGAAACCATAAATGCACACTGATACCACAAACCACATAGAAAAATGTTGTACTTGTTAGCAGCCTTCCATACACAAGTGCCGATCAATAATTGGACTGTGCTCATAAAAGATGGCACATGGGACAATAGTGATGTCACTCAGTCATGCTTTATTTCTGAACTGAAAAGGCGCCATTGTAATCATGTCAATGTTTCCATAGACTAAGTAAATAGATTTAGATAAGGCTCATCGGATCTGAACACAAGTGAGCTGTGCGTCCCACACAAAGTGCAGAGGCCTATGTACAGCTACAGGCTGCTTTCTGGTCATTACTATAGTAAACATGTATTGTAGGGTGAATGTCTCAAAAACTTGTGGAGTTTGGCTTTTGTGAAAAAACTGAAAAGAAAATATATCTTGCATAAAGACATTTAAGGGTTATTTATGGACAATTAAGAATAATTTACACACTTTTTATAGCAACTGAGTATATTTCTTGCCAAATTCTTAAAATAACAATAAAATAATTAGAGCAGGACAATAGAGATACACCGATATTACATTTTTGTGCTGATATGACTGTAATCAGTCAGCTTTAAGCTTTAAATTAATTCCTTCACAAAAGCCAAACTCCTCTTGACACGGAGAGACTCTTGTGCAAGAGCAATTAATGCCCATTTCTCCTCCCCAACAAGTTGAGCAGTGAACAGTGTCAAGTTGTCATCTTCTCCGAGACTGCCATGGAAAATCCATTCAGCCGTTGACAATGTGCATCATGAGGACAGAGCTATAGCCAAGGCCATGAGCTTTTACACAGTCTACTGATAATTCACCAAATCTGTCATGACTAACAAAGCCATTTATACAATATAATAAATGGCAACACCATGTGTTCTCTTGAATAGCTCAGTATTACAGTAAATTACAATGTGTACTACATTCTTCTCGAGCGTGGGCCTTTAATGAGTGCATATTTTTGCTTTTGAATATGCTTTGACAACTAGTTAGTCTGGTATAGTAAACTATATGCGATTTCAGACAGTGCTTGCTAAGTAGACACAAAGGTTTTTAAAGACTGTAGCTGTTAAGCACTACTGAAGGTTTGTGGGGGGGGGGCATCTAATAAAACATCTTCTTGATGTTCTCATCACCCCAAAACATCATTTCAGCAACATACACGTCACACTGCCTAACAGGTTTTTTTTAAGTCAAATGAAAATGCTTGTCTGTACACTTTGTAACTGTGAATTCACAAACTTTACAAGTTATGGGGATTTTTAAGTTCATCCCTTACAAAAAAAGGGCTGTGTAAGTGCAATTGCACAGTGATGTATCAGATGTTTTACTTCGGCATGCATGATAACATACAATATTTAAAATCTGTACGTTTTAATAGGCATGTAGCGATACAACATTTCTATGTCGATACGACATTCGATTTATGACATCTGACGATACCAATAGATACAGATAGTTTTGCTTTGTAGTCATACTTTCAAACTGCAATTGTGTTGTCATTGTGATCAAAGTTTTGATGTGTTTTCCCCCCTTTGAATTGCCAGGATAAGTAATAGACCCGAATATTGAAATTGTCGATATATCTGCCAACATTTGTACTGTTTTAATTATGGGCATTAGCCAATAAACCTTTTTGTACTATGGATGCATAACAATTATCGCAATTAATCTATAGTAGAATAAAAGTTTTTGAATATTTATTTAACATTATACATGCATGTGTGCATTTTTTTTTACATTATGCATGCATGTGTGCATATTTATATATACATAATTATTATACACAGTTTACACACACATATGATGTAAACAAAAACCTTTATTCTGCTATAGATTAATGGCGATTAATCGTTATTCCGTACCTTAAATTTGTTGTTTGTTATGAAAAGAAACTTTAATGTAAAGCCAAAGTCTGACAAACAGTAAAATGACAAATTATTATTCACTTTGTACACACAACCCAGCAAAATGTTATTCAATCAGTACTGTAAGGTGTCATATCAACAGTACATAAGTCCAAAAGTGGGATAAATGCTTAAACCTGCCAATACAGATTAACGGCTGATATATTAGTGCATCCAAAGTTTTTTATTCTAAATTTGGAAATAAACCAGTTAAAGGTGGAGTGCACGATATCTGAAAACACTTTGGAAAAGGGAGTCAGGCCGACTAACAAAACACACTTGTTATCCAATCAGCAGTTAGGTGAGTGTCTACTAACCAACATCGTTGCCGGGTTTGCATATGTGTGGGGCGGCGGGTCTATCAAAAGAAGGTCCATATTGGGGTATAGGCGTGTTTGTTTAGGTGATTTCAAATATCAACATTGGCTTTTAGAGATCATGCACCCTGCCTTTAAACAACAAGAAAGCACAGAAAAACACAGCATACGCTGCACTATTTCTAGGTCACTAATCAAATGTAAACAAATCTGTGACACTGACCAACTTTCAACACCTACAAACAGAAGGTCAGACTTCATGACAATCCGAAGCACCTTTCTAAAATCATCCTAGATCAAGTTTTGCACAAACGTATGTTATCGACGAGTCCATGACAATTTGAGTGCACATTTCAACTTTAATGAACACCATGGTATTACCATGGTACCGTAATACAAACTAAGTGCTTTCATTGTACACTTTAAATTAGGGATGCTTAACGATTAATCGCGATTAATCGTTAGCAGAATAAAAGTTTTTGTTTACATCATATATATGTGTGTGAACTGTGTATAATAACTTTGTATAAATAAATGTACACAAATGCATGTATATGTGTATATACCTTTGTATATTTATGTATAATTTATATTATATTATATATTATATACATTTTTTTTTCTTAAAATTATACATGAATGTGTTCATATGTATATATATACATATTTATTATACACAGTTTACACACATATGTGATGTAAACAAAAACTTTTATTCTGCTAACAAGTAATCGCGATTAATTGTTTAGCATCCCTACTTTAAATACAAATAATATAAATATAAATTTCCACATTTTCTACAAGTAGATAAAACATTTATGCAGACTCTGGTATAGGGAGGGTGTGAAGTCTTTACAACAAAATCAATTTTAAAGTCTTAATGATGTCATAAACATCCTTACACATGCTGTAAAACACTTAAGTAAACCATAACTAAAGCTACTACAGCAGTAGTGTTTATTTTCAAGTATGTACAATCTCAAATATGTATAAGGATACTGTAGTTCACCAGCTGTCGAGGTACACACACAATCCGGCGTAAGACATTATAGAGTTAAGACATCTTACATAATTTCTCAGCAGTGGAGGTTTCTAGCACTCAGCTGCATTCTCCTTACATACAGCCTATGTCAGACGGGCGAGTCATTCATGCATGTTGAAGAAACTCCCGGCTAAATATAGATAATAGTACACATACAGTACGGCTCCCATCCACCTATTATGCGGCTTCTTGATGTTTCAAGGCCAACCAGAATACTTCATTTAAAAAAACAAGAGGATTATGGGAAACGGTAGCAGCATTCTGACGTTTATGACAGCTGCATTACAATCCTTGGTTTATCTGAGATTCTACAGATAGTAAGATTAAATGGCACTACGCTCAGAGAAACAACAGGAAACAGTTTATTTACCTTTCGGAAAATGGTAAATTGTGTTATTGTATTTTCCAAAGACATTATTCCAAATATAATGTGTACACGGCCATACGGAGCGATGCATTAGATCATTGATTATTTTTCACAGTTGGGTAACAGTTGTGTAGGCCTTATCCAAACAACATACTTCACTACAGGAATGAACTACTTAGGATTTCATCATGTTTCCCGTATAAAACCGCAAAAGATTTCATTAAAGGGGGAAATTAATGCGCGTCGACTGCATAGTTATTTGACTTGCTAAAGTTACCGACAGTTATGTAGTCTAGCACAGACAACAGAGAGAAAATAAGAAAAAGGGAGTTATTGTTCTTATTTCCAGACGTTTCTACAAATTCATACCAAAGCTTTCTAGCCTACGGTCACTCAAGGCTGGTTCTAGAAAAGCCCTCTAATGCAGAACAGCTCCTTCTGAAAATGTGACTGCATGCAAGTGTCCATGTGAAACAGAGGAGGAGGGTGCTGAACCAATTTTTCATTTATCATTTTATATGAAAATCTGTTCCGCTTGACATCTCTAAAGCCATTTTGCATGATCTCGACTTTATTGCACTTTTCCTACACTACAGCACCCTGGCTCCGTTTCAGGGCTTCAAAAAGCTTCTGCTGATGTCTGAAGTACTAAATATTACCATTGTGTCCTCTGAGGCTGTGTTTTATCACAGGTTTATAATATTTCTGTCTTTAAAGGGGGCCTTGATAATGTTTTTACTTTTTTAAGTTTAGATAGTGAGTATGTTGCTGTTTGAGCATAAACAACATCTGCAAAGTTAAAATGCTCAAAGTTCAATGCAAAGGGAAAAGAAATTGCTTCTCATAAACGAACGCCTGGATAAACTGCAATGAGCTTCTTCCTGGGTTAGTGACATCACAAACCCAAAAATTTACACAAACCCCGCCCCCGGGAACATGCAACAAAAGGGGTGGGGCCATGTCGGGCTGCTTTATATGTTGTAGGAAGAATGTAAACAAAGGAGGCTATTTGGCTCCACTATCCCGTTAGCTAAATGCTAATTTATCCTTATCTGACAAACACCTGCAAACTTTTTCAATCCCACCAACTAATGTTGCCATATGTTGGCGTTTGTGTGATCAGTGTAAATTATTCTTTGATTAAAGCTTTTATGTAGTATTTACTCACTTACTCTATAGCTACAGGCAGGTTAAACATGGTTCTGTTTTGTTTGGCCACTTTAGTAAAGGCATGGTTTGTTTTTATAATGAGGTCATAGTTCTGGTGACAGATATTAAGCTATGCTCGTTCTATAAAGACAAAACGAATAGTGCGATACAGTCATTCGCTGTAGATCCACAATCTGCAATCAAATAATATTATGTTTCCGGATAACGCGCGGTAGATGGTTAGTGAATCAAAACAGAAACCAATCTGAGTATATTGCATATTTTAGATGAAGGGGCTTCACAGAACACAGATTTTAATAAAGGTAACATGTAAAAAAAATTTTTTTTTAAACAAAACATGAACATGTTAAACTGCACACCATAAACAGCCGGCTAAAAAGGCACTTAGAGGAAAAAGTACCAACATAGAATGCAAACGAATGGTAGGTTTCCCAAAGAAAAAAAAATGCACATACAAACCTCATGAAGAGACATTCGTTGACTAGGTATGTGAACTGACCATGGGTAGACGGTACCACTTCCTGGATAAGCAAAACTGAGATTAAAATAACCTGCATCTTTATTAGTCTGGAGGTTCTCAACTGCCTACAGTACAGATTATGGGAACCTATGCATTAAAGTGATATTCTTCTAATAAAGAGGGCATTGCTCTTTCAATGGAAAAGATGTTATGCAAACTGCTTCCTCATCTGCTGTCTGCAGTGTTTCATTTACATTCCACAGTAATATCTCTGCCACTAAGCCATGGAGAAGGCACATAACACCCCGGACATCCATTCTGCAAAGAAAATGCCCGAAGGCACTACGTTTTTTGCGAGCTATACCTGAACAGGCCATATAATCAATTTATTCATTGTTTGAATGTTTTTCCAGACATTTAAAAGGCATACAATCTGCAACGCGCAGACAGCCTTGTAACGCCATCGAGAAGCGATTAATAGTTCCCATTAAAGAAATGACCAGTAAAGCACGATCACTGATGTGTAAAACCCCCGCTTTTCCATACGCTCATTTAATTTATCACTTCCACGTCGATGACTTATTTTGTTTATGCGTCAAACAAGAGCTGCTTTGCAGGTGAATAAGAAAACTACTGTAGTGTGTACAAGTGAAACTGTTGCTTGCCACCTGTGGAAAGTTTCCTTGTGGTTCATCCAAGCATTCAGCCTGGAATGAGTTCATTTACGCAGATTTACGAATGGTTATTTAAACTTTTGGATTTATGGGAATTTACCGAGAGACGCAATGCCGAGCAACCAATCAACGTTAGGCAAACAATGACAGGGTAGAATATACAAAGAATGAAACGATAAAGTGCAACATTGAAACTATTTTGTTACATTTTTGATACAATGAATGTACCACAGCAGTAAATAAAGGCACTGGATCGACTCCAATTACTTCCCATATACATATCCAGGACCATAAAGTATTCATACTCCTTCACCCATCCCATGCCTCCAGCGCTCTTACCTTGGAGATTCTGTACTCGTATGTCGCTGATCTGTCCGATCATTTCCTCACGTTCAAACCAATCATCCCACTCGTGTCCCGCCATCTGGATAACAGAAGAGCGTCGCGTCGTTTCAACCCTCCGTCCTGTAATCTTGTTGATTTCTCTCTTTCTCAAACTGCTCGGCGTTGCAGTGGCCAGGCGGTGGCCATGAGTGGGATTTCAGGGGTCTAGATCCAAAGAGATGCTGGTGTTCGGGTCCCGCATTGCTCCGGTAAAGTTACTTTGTTTTCCCGTGACGCAAAACGAATCTTTCCTGCGTGGCTTGGAGGAAGAAAATGAGAAGGAAATGTGAGAAGGAAAAGCACCTGGTTAATATTTGGAGGATTCTCTGTGCACGCCCACACCACCTCTCGGATACTCTGCGGACAGGGCTGTCTCTCTCTCTCAGTCATGTCCGATTCGCAAACGAGTCGTTGCTTTGAACTAATGATTCGGTCGAGCCGATTCGCAAAGTAAATCACTTGTTGTAACGACTTTATTGGAAACAAAGCCGAATTGAATTGTTAATAATATTGAAAAAAATATAAATAAGAAAATATGTCATTATTAATTTATATAAACTAGCTTACTTTCAAAATGTAGGCTATATAAAAAAATTATGCTTTGAGGGTAGGCCCTATATATACATTGAGTTTTAGTATGAATTTGAATTATGTTATTAATAATAATATTATTGTAAAATATTTATAGAATCGTTTTTTAGAAATTATTATTTTAATGAACCGATTCACAGTGTTTGTAAAGCCTTAAAGTAGCCTATAACTTTGTTTAAAATCGATGTGGGAACAAAATTATTAATATTATTTGATTTAGTAATGAAAACTGAAAAAAAATAAATGTTGTCTTTATTTATTTGTATTTCCTTAAGTCGTTGCAAATAAAATAAAAGTCTATAAAACTAACATTAATGAATAGGAGGCTATAGTGGGGTCAGTGCAAAAACGCTTAAAAACAATAATATTGAAACAATAATCAACAACTGATACATTTTTATAGAAAATACATTAATAAAGAGCAATTTTACTACAGTACATAAACGAAGCTTGATGGACTTCTGGGAAAACATTTGATTAACGACTCGGCGAATCGTTTATATGAAAAGGTTCATTTTGAGCGATCAGTTCGAACGAATCGTTTCTCTGAAATGAGTCGGACTTCCCCGAGCTACTCGCTCGCTTTCAGTGACGACAGACGGTTTGAAGAAATGGTGTTTATATGCAGCGCTGTGCGGCATATGGGTTAGGTAAATGTGCCCTCTTTAGGATGCAGTGACTGGACTGAATCTGCTTCGTGTGATGTGAAAATCACTTACACACCCCATCCTTTATCACAGCTCGTTTAAATTGAACTGTAATGGATAACCATTTATTATCTTGAGCACTCCTGCAGCTCTTTTCTAATGACACTAACAAACACTGCACAAAATCAGATAGGAAACAAGAAAAATTCTGGCAAAGGTTATAGATAATCGATTTAAGTTACTGCTGCAGCAAGCACGTAACTCTATCTCGACCAGCCTTGTTTAACTTCTGATAGAATTTAATCTTGGGGAAAAAAACATGAGAATACAGATATATTCAAGAGGACATCAAGTTCATTTTTAAAGTGCACGAGCCATCTACTACCGTATACTTAAATTAGGTTATATAAGATCTTGTAGATTTAGTATATAATGATTACTTCTCACAGCTTCAATACAAAAATGTATTGTATAATAATTAAACAGTCAGCTGATCAACAACATCCTGTCACTTGAACCCAATTCAAGTCATTACATTAACATTAAGGATTTCCTGATCTGGTTTTAATGCAATAAAGTGCTGCAAACTCCACCCTGTAACTGACAGAGAAATGGAAAGAGCGAGATGTTTAACAGCATTGCAATGAATATGATAAAACACATCTGAGAAGGTCAGTGTCGCAGAATATTCATGAAGATCAACGGGTATCAGCGTTCACCCACCCTCTGTTCCAGGCAGAGGCGGCTGTTGTGTAACAAGGAAAAAGATGAGAAGTTTAAAACCACCCACCCACAACACAAGCTGCAATTTCATCCCGAGTTCTTTTGCTCTTATAACGCAATGCCCACTAACATTAAAATCTATGTTTTGTTTTGTTTTTTAGCTTTTTTCTCAGGAGAAACATCTGAGAAGCAGGAGATTTAAGCCAAAGTTTCTCTTTGATCTTCATGTATGAAAATGTTGAATTAATGTAAAGATTATGAATGTTTTTTATTTCACTTAAGTATTGTTGGTATGCATGGTTTAAGATCCACAATCTAGACTCTAAAAAATGCTGGGTTGCTTCAGATATGGACATTTGTTAGGTTAATTTATTACACTGACTGGGTTTGTCAATGTTTTACCCAGCATTTCTCCATCAAAAATAAGATATAATACTCTTGGCACTTATGTTCATTAAATACTTTCACATCAAATCTGCTTAATTCCAGCCTCAGTTTATTCAGAAAAACATTGCTGTGAGCCTAAAGTTTGCCAAAGAGCACCTTGGCAAACCCCAGTGGTACTGAAAATTTTTTTTATTGACTGATGAAACAAAAGTTGAATTGTTTGGGAAAAATATGGCGAAAAAATGGCACTGCTTAACCATCATTATCTCAAAAGTGGAGTATTGTGGAGGGAACATCATGATTTGTGCATGTTTGCAGCACTTCCACCTCGGTGCGCAGTAACATCACTCCTGACGACTCCCACTCTCGCTCAAACTTCCATCAAAATTACTGCGCCCGAGGTCGAAGTGCTGCAGTGCTCTTCCGCCAT
This sequence comes from Misgurnus mizolepis, assembly GCA_025389145.1. NCBI lineage: Eukaryota > Metazoa > Chordata > Actinopteri > Cypriniformes > Cobitidae > Misgurnus > Misgurnus mizolepis. Next base: position 51,430,578 of record JAIFKI010000001.1, on the reverse strand, counting down.
ACAATATAGTTCTCATTTTTTATCCATCTAAAAATCACCACGTTTTATTTTGTGCCACCATACTTACTCGTGAAACTACTCATGTAACGGTCTTTAAATAGGGAAAACATGGAAGTGTTTGGTGGCATCTAAATGTATCTGTGTTTGGATCCTAAGGAATGAATGGGGCTAGGCTAAATGCTAACACATTCACAACGCGCTGAACAAAGATTAAGTGCATGCATTGAAAAAAGCTAGGTATGTATTAATTAGTCTAAGTTGAGGTAAGAACATAGTAAAATATTGAAAAACGGTGGTGTTTTCCTTTAAGGGATAAAATCAATATTGTAATAACCTTAAGGTCACTGCTCTTTGGATCGTGATTAATACTGACACCGACGAAAGAAACTGAATCTATATTTAATTTACAAAGACATTCTGCGCCCCGACTTGCCAGTCACCTTATTTTGATGTGGGTCACAGCTGTACATTGACCTGCAGCTCTGATGTGATGCCACTGGTTGCTGCAGAAGCCCTGATTGGATTTATTCTAAATCAAATGCTCTCCTAAAGCTGCCAACACACTAGTAACCATCTGTGAGGGGAGAAATGTCACAGCGAAAGAGGTAAAATCAACACGTTTTCATTTTCCATACTGTCCAACAGAGACCCTTAAGGAAGTGGATTCATCATCAGACACTTTATACAAAAAAATGTGTGACGTCACTCCATCTGGCACCCGCTGAGTTCCTAAACTTAAGGTCAGAAGAAACTTTTAACCAAGATTTGTGGTTCACCATATATGGGCGTGGAAAACCACAGTGCCAACTCAACCACAATTTATCTGTGCTCACATGCCTCATAACGCGGACCACCCTATAGGCGTTATTAAGCTCTGAATGAATTTAGCATGTGCTAATTAAAAGAGTCATTTCGAGGTACGGATCAACTCAAACCTAGTTTCCCAGTTTAGTGTCATATGCATTCACCGCAGATCAACCCAGAATGCAATGCTCTCTGAAGAAGGCAGATGATCAACTGTAATAGCTGACATGCAGAGTATGTAATTGCAGTTGTGGCAATAGAGAGCATATGATAGGAGTGCACATGTGATTTTCAATTAGTGAGTTATGGGTAAATAATGTGCACTCAGCAATGTCTAACCACTTTGGTACACACATTTCAATATCACAGTTATACTGTAACATCACACATATGGCATGTGACTTTTATTTCTAGATACTCACTAGATGCTTAGTAATTTCATATAAGCTTAAATCAGCTATTTGAGTGATTTTATCCTGGAAATAATGTTGCAAAACTTAAAGAAATACTGTAGCATCCACTAAGAAATAACTAAAGCACTTTAAATGATTGATCCTACCAATAATGCCACAAATATACAAGCACCGTGTTTGCTAAATAGTGATCGTGTGAACTGCATGACTAATTAGTCTGGCGTCACGTCAAGCCATCAACAGTCATGTACATTTTTATGTGACAGTTTTTGAGTTATAAACCAGGTAGTGGAAAATAAAGTTTTTCTCATGTCTGCAAAACCCTGAACTTTGGCTTGTTAGTTAATGAAATGGGTGAAACAACACAAATACCCAATCCACATACCAATGTCCTAAAAAAACTCTCAATGCCTTAGCAACCACTCGTAACACCTTAGCAACCGCAAAGCACCACTCACATTAAATGCAAAAATCTTTTATTAGGTTAACCTTTTGTGAATATATTGTATTCATAGACATTAGATCAGGCAGTTTCTTAAACAAGCTCTTATTTTAAGGCCCTATTTACTTGATTGTCCCTGACATTTGAACCTCGTCTGCCATGGCAACGTGCCACAAAATTAAATATTTACTACAATGGTAATGGGCAGTTAATGCAATAAAGTGGATTTCTTCAACCACACCATTGACGGAGCAGGTGTAGAGAAACATTTCATTTGTCGTGTTTACAGATGAAAGTGCTAATGTGTGCAGTCTTATTTGTTTCATTCAAATCATCCAGCTCCCTTAAGTATGTGCTTGACTTTTATACTCAAACACTTTCATAAATATTTAACACAATTGGCCAAACCTTAATGCATTATTGCAAGCTATAAAAGAAAATTTGCATCAGCAATGTGAGTCATGTAGCAATGTGAGGATGGTTAAACATAGCAGACATGGGATCACAATCCATATTATATTTATTATATACTCTTTTATTGCTCACAATGTACTCAAAAGTAGCTAAACCTACAGCATTAACATCATACACTAAAGCACATGTGGCAAAATCACCTTTTGCAAGTAAACTGCATTATTTACAGTGTTATACATTCACCATATTAGTATTTAAATTTCTATATTTGTTTTTTACATTTATGCATTTATCCAAAGTGCATGGCTTAGAGTATACATTTTTATTATGACATGTGTTTCTTGGAAATCAAACCAACTTTTGTGCCATTAAAGAGCGCTATTTTGTGTATTTGTTATAATACAATATGTTTGCGTGGTTTATGGTTAAAAAAACAATTTTTTTCCACATATCGTAAATTTTTGTAGCTCCTGATTTCACTCTCTTCCTGAAACACACAGATTTGAAAAGCGCTGTGTCTCTGTTTGCCCAGCTAATCTTTACGTTGTGATTGGCCTGATACCTCTGACGTCAGCAGGAAATGTGACGCTTCTTACCATGTTTGAAAGATTTGCGCACAATGCAATGCTAACAGGAGGTAATTTACAGGCTGTGAGTCCGAAGCGGGAGGAATTATGATAATGTTGGTTTAATCTACATCACTAAACTGTTGCATACAATCTGTGTGTTTGTTGTAGTCCAAAAAACGAGATTTACGTTGGAGACGATAACTTGCGTCATCGTTTACTTTGGGGTTTGAACCTTTTGCATACCGTTAACATGTACTAATACACACTTACAAAGGAAATACAGGAACACATGCATGTGTCAGATGCTTTCATGTTTCACATTTGCATCCTTCCTATAAGGTTTATAGGCATGAATGAATAAACAAACATGTTTTGGATTGAAGCGAGATGGCACACAGCATTTCCACACCAGAAAAATGTCTGTTCATTGCTAAGTAGGAAGAAAACGGTGTGAAATCTGTTGCTGTGCTGGTGGGCGAGCGTGTAGGACAGATCCAGCTCTTTCTTTTTCACCCACACCTCCTATTGAATAAATTAGGTCATTAATATGTGCTTGCAGTGCAATATGTCATACACATATGCGATCTTTGTCCTAAACATGCTAGAGATCATATACAAATTTTGTAGACCACCAATCACCTGTCTCGAGTGACTGTCAATAAATGGACTAATGTTTAACCAAAATGTTTATAATAGTGACATTGCTATGCATTGAGCAATTCCATGTAAATGTCAACCTTATCATGAAAAGTTTTGACTAAAAGCTTAAATAGATATAAATGCAAAGTCTCTGTTTTAGTTTTCAAAACTGAAAATAAATATTATTTGATCTTTGAAGGGCAATCCCTTCTTCATTATTGCTTCTAGTTTGTGCATTTTAATTCACAGAATTCCTACAAAGAATGTTGTCTCCCCAGAACGTAATTTTTTGTCAAATCCATATATTTCCCTCATCTAAAATAGAAAACATAAGATTGATATTCTTCTTATTTGTCTGGACTCTATTATTATATAAGGAGATTATAGACTTTCTCATCGGACATACCCGCGTTGTCGTGGTTATGCGCATGTACCGAAGTAAATTTCCGGTCTTTATTTATTTATCGATCTGGCTAGTGGCTAAACTGATCTCTGAAACAAATACCTTGGCAAAAATAAAATGTTTTGGTTTGCAGAGCTGGGCAGATTACTTATGAATTGTAATCCATTACTGATTACGAATTACATGACAACATTTGTGTTCAGTAATCTCTTAGATTACACATTGTTGGTAACGACATCTGACTAATTTTGGGTTACAATTAGATTACTTTTGACAAATCTTGTTTGATTTCAAATATATAGAGAGAGGAAAAATATATATTCAAATCTATTTTACCAACAAGAACCTTAAAAACTAATTTTTAAAATGCAATGGACAGTTAATACAAAATACTAACACTGATTTACTTTGTTAATTTAGATTTGTTAACCGTTTGTGTACCACCTATAATGCTATTTTTACAGAACGCAGTTAAAAAGGTCGAATCTCATTTAACTGATTGGGTAAATAAATGTTAAATAAAATAAGTAATTTGTAAAAAAAACACCAGTCACAGATGGACATCAGTGGTTATATGTACACAAAGATTCATCGTTTGGTTGAATTTATTGCTAGGGACAATTCAGTGTTCCCTGAATATTGGTAGGGACATGTCCCTAGCGTCCCTACCTAAATCAATCCCTTTGCATCCAGTAATCAAACAACGCTGATTGCTGCTCCATTTTGCATTTTGTTGTTGCTCCTGTGCGTTTCCACACCCCTCTCCCCCGAAAAACTCAAAAAACACAAACGTATAGACGGTTTCAGCAATAATAACATAAACAAGCGGCTGTCGCGGTCCGCACGTAACTTCCGGTAAACTCCGCTAAGAATACATAACAACAAAGTACTTTAAACGTAGTTTTTTTATATAACAAGCAAAAAAACAACACATAGATTACCTAGGAAACCAAAACATTTGTTATTTTCGACGAGGCATTTGTTCAAGAGATCAGTTTAGCAACTAGTCAAAACGAAACCGGAAGTAAGGTTCGGATCCAGACGTGTATCACGTGCATCAGATTATAGACGGTTTCATTGGACGCACGTGATACACGTCTGGATCCGAACCTTACTTCCGGTTTCGTTTTTTTTATGGTCTGACTAGTTAGGGGAGACCGGGTATGATTGTAACACTTTTTTTCTCCAGCACCAAAACTACCTTTTAATTTTAGCTACATGTCTGAAACTTTTAGACAATGTACCCACATTTGTCTACTACAAATAGAAACAGTTTAAATTTCTACAACTATGTCACAGACTTTTTGAGATGACGACAAATACAAGATGGTCCTTTGTTACAACCTACCCCACTACTGGGGTAGATTGTAACACATACTGGGGTAAGTTGTAACAGGTAGACAAAATGCCCAAAAACTAAGGGTACTTCAAGTGTTATGCCACAACAACAGTTTTATTTTAAATGAATAGCTGCAACAATAAAATATGTGTGAATATGGGGAGTGTATGTGTATATTGTATGTGTTTGTGCATGAATTGTCTTGAATTTCTAAATAGTTCCATGCAGACGACCCAGAAATCTTCCTCATCTGAAGAGGAGTTATCAGCCTTCACTCTTTTCCCGGCAGTTTATTTTTACCTTCTTGTTTTGGCTTTTCACATGGTGTGAAAATCATAAAAAAATTCTTATTTGTATGTAAGGGTATGGTTTCCAAACATGTGTTACAACCTACCCCATCACTGTCACCCATTGTTTAGCTAGCTGTATTAGCATGGTGCTTTGAAATTAGAAGAAGGTTGATACACCATTCTTTACAAGAGAAACTGAAGTTTGACTTGATACAACGCATACAACATTATCTACAACAGTGGAAGTGCTAAAAAAATATTATCTTGTTAGTTTTTTTTTACTTTCTTAACTCAGAATTAGATTTTCTGCTGTAGCTTTAGGAGAGATGGCAATACAGATGGCAACACCTCCATGTAGGATCATAAAGGAAGTCTGAGAAAACTGAAACTGTCACATGACTCCTATCTTATCCCTGATTCCTGGAATTGGTAGTGTTACAACTCTCCCCGTGTTACAACTATACCCGGTCTCCCAAACTGATCTCTTGAACGAATGCCTCGTCAAAAATAACAAATGTTTTGGTTTCCTAGGTAATCAATGTGTTGTTTTTTGCTTGTTATATAAATAAACTAGGTTTAAAGAACTTTGTTGTTATTTATTCTTAGCGGAGTTTACGGAAGTTACGTGCGGACCGTGACAGCCGCTTGTTTATATTGTTACTGCTGAAACGGTCTACAAAAATAAAATAAAAATAGGAGCTTCACAAAATTGTGAAGATTATACTGCCATAGTGTGAATAATATGTAATCATGTAATCCATAAAAAAGTAACAGTAGTCTGATTACGAGTATTTTAAAATATAGTTTAATCTACATTACTTGATTTTTGGAATCATTACGTAATCCAGATTACATGTAATCCGTTACTACCCATCTATGTTGGTTTGTTATAGATGAGGGGAGACGACAAGCACCGATCACAACTGTGAGGAGAGGTTTGGCAGACTAGCTTACATTGTATACACTCATTTTAAGCAGTAACATTAGCCATTGTGGTACTTGATACTGGTTGTACGAAGGTAATTTACTTGTCATTTTTCCCTTGTAAACTACTGTAAAGGACTCTGTTGTTATTGATTTTATGTGGAAGTTTACCAGAAGTTGCGTTTAGTCCACAAAAGCCGTTTGTTTATTGTTGCTGCTGAAATCATCTAATTTTTGACTGAAATTTTCACATTCATAACGGTGGATTTGCTAGTCTTATACACAAAAAATCAGACAGAGATTCCCTTAGGTGACCTAAATTAAACTCTATATGCAGTGATCTGGTGGCAGTCGTTTCTTAGGCAACCAAGAAATTATGGCAGCAAGTTTATTATAAGATACTCTATTTTGGTCACAAAATTAAAGTAAATTATGAAATGTAAAACTGAGCTGATTACCAACTAAACATAATTAAAATCATTGCCAGAACCTCAAATAACCTTTAGTGCTTTACATGGGCTTGTTAAATAGAAAAAACCTTCCTATGCCCTGCTGTGAGTTTTTTATCCGCTGGTTTTATATTTCACTATCAATGTTTATTGTCACACATCTTGTTAAACCAGTTCAGGGTAACAGATAAAGTTTCGAGCTAAAAGCAACATCCCTGCCTTAAAGAAAGGTGACTTTTACATTGAAAAGCAATCGGATTTATCTACAATCCAATCTAAAAATGCACAGTAAAAACACAAACATCAAATACTGAAAATGCACTGCATGTTTATTGACTGTAATACAAAAATACTGCTAGTATGTTTCCTATAAGATACATTATAAGACTTTCATCCAAAATATGGTAATAAAATAAACATTAAGCTTTTATATCAATACAATACGTCTTATAATAATAACCCTTCATGCAATTTAAAGCTAGTAAGTAAATGTTATGAGAATTTTTACATGCTAGCATCTTGCACTAAATGTTGCAATCTGACTTTGAAAATAACTTCCAGCACTTTCATTTCAAAGTTTTCCTATGAAAGAAGGTTTCTCATGCACACAGTGCTGCAAATCAGATGTATTAGCATACACCGATGAGCTAGTCCAAATTTCCAAATAACCAAATTTTGTACAGCTTAACAGTGCAGCATTTCTGCCTTCGGTAACATACAGTATCGATGATAAAACCGGTATAGATCAGTAAAGGGTTTGCATTGAGTTTAAACAATAAACCAGTGCAACACATTGAAGTACCAGGCTTCAACATTACAGTTTTGTAAAAAAATAAAAATGCAGCATATTTTTTATGTCTCTCTGCGCATGCACTACACTGTAATGGATTTAACAATATGCCGTATAGTGCATCACATAGTAAAAGAATAACTTTTAACAGCAGGTTTCTTTAAGATATGTAGAGAGCAATGAATACAATTATGCTACAAAAACTACTACAGGATAAAAGCAGTATATTTTGTGTATACAGTATTTGTAACATTACTTAAAGCTACAAAACCATGCAAGTTGTCTCAGATTGTCCTAAATAATGTCTTTTACATCTCAAACACAAAGCTTTTGAATATTTAGCCTTTTCTTAAAAATCTTCATCAAATATAAATCCAGATTAGGGATGCATAACGATTAATCGCGATTAATCTATAGCAGAATAAAAGTTTTTGTTTACATCATATATGTGTGTAAACTGTGTATAATACATTTGTGCACACACATGCATGTATATATTTATAAATGTGTATATACATTTGTATATTTTATGTATAATTTATATTATATATAAATACTTAATATTTATTTTTCTTAAAATTATACATGCATGTGTGCAGATTTATATATACAGTTCACACATACATATATGAAGTAAACAAAAACTTTTATTCTGCTATAGATTAATCACGATTATTCGTTATGCATCCCTAATCCAGATATTCCAGACATTGAGTAATAACCGTTAGGCTGTGATCCTTACAGAACTCAAATATTTCTAAAACAAGTGGGCCCTTAAAATTCCTGACCGAAAAACCGTGAGAAAAACAGAAGAGACCGGGAAGGTCACAGTCGCAAAAAACGAACAATCTCTTCAAACAGGGCTATTTTTACTCCATAATCTTTGCCTTTAAAAACACACATCAGAATCCAGCCAATGCCAAAGCTAAGTCAACAATACGATTACACAATATGATCCAAAAACATGTCTATTCTGAGACGTACATGTCATAGCACCTTAACTCTGGAGTGATTTGTTTTCTGTTGATGACAGATGGGAATGTCATTGTTGATTTCCAAAGACAAATTCCTCTACTAAATCTGCATCGTAATGGCAAGGTGTGAAGAATGTTTTCGAGTTTAGTTTGTACATCAACCGTGACTCAAGGACATCTGAACTATTTCCGGGAACACAGTGATACGTGCCTATTAAACACAGCAGGTTGTCTGTGTCTACTAGCCTGAGTAAAAAAGCAGATTAAATTAAACACAACAAGGTTTAAAACGAAAACATGCACAGTTCAGGTTAACATACCACAGGTTAAAATGACAAGAAATAAAACAGGGATATGAAATAACTCCTGAGTAGAGATATCTTCAAGGGAGTTTTTCTCCAAACGAACAGCTTGAATCATACAGAGCAGGTTGTGAGCATCTATGCCATCCACCCACTCACATTTTCACACAAAAACACAGACCCGCACATGGTTTCTGATCTGTTGGGTCCATCAGTGGGTGTACTGTGAACTGAAGCCCTCCAAACGCCAAAAATAAAAATGACACAAACACGAACACTGATAAAAAGATATATGATACTTAAATGTTACATAATAAACAACCACAGATTGTCACCGTTGAAAATATATATGACCGTACGCCGGGAGTATTACGTCAGTGCTTAAGTTGGCGGTGGTCCGTCATAGCGTAGCATGATGTTGAATGAGCGGGCGAAGTTGTTAGACAGCGAGCAGCTTGTGCCCTCGTCCATCATGGGCAGGAGGAAAGCCAACAGCAGCAGGGCCAATAGCAGGAGCTGAAGAGGAAGAGCCATGCAACACACACGGTACAGGAACCCGGTGCAGCTGTTTTGCTGTAAAACACACAACCATGAAACGTTAAAGGATCAGTTCATTTTCTTAAAAAAATCCAGAGAAATTAACACACCACCATATCATCCAAAATGTTGATGTCTTTCTTTGTTCTGTCAAGAAGAAATTTTGTTTTTTGAGGAAAACATTCCAGGATTTTTCTCATTTTAATGCACTTTAATGGACCCCAACACTTAACAGTTTCAATGCAGTTTCAAATTGCAGTTTCAAAAGACTCTAAATGATCTCAAACTAGGCATAAGGGTCTTATCTAGCGAAACGATTGTCAATTTTGGCAAGACAAATAAAAAATATGCACTTTTAAACCACAACTTCTCGTCTTCCTCCGGCTGTGTGACGAGCCAGCGTGACCTCATGTAATACGTCTTCACGTCAAGAGGTCACGGATGACGTATGCGAAACTACGCCCCCCTGTTTACAAGTGTGGAGAAAGAGGACCGCTCCAACGTTGTTGTATGTGGAACGATACTAAATAATGTCTTTGTGTCAGTTTATTGTTTAAAATGGTCTGCAAATGTGCGTTTTATATATATAAGAGACGTGACCTTTCCACGTCATTACACAATTACGTGAGGTCGTGCTGGCTCGTCACACAGCTGGAGGAAGAAGAAAAGTTGTGGATTAAAATTGCTTTTTTTTGCCAAAAATGACAATCGTTTTGCTAGATAAGACCCTTATGCTCATTTGAGATCGTTTAGAGTCCTTTGAAACTGCTATTTTAAACTACATTAAAACTGTTAAGTGTTGGGGTCCATTAAAGTCCATTAAAACAAGAAAAATCCTGGAATGTTTTCCTCAAAAAACATAATTCTATTTCATCCCTACTGACCGCCAGAGGCGGTGCTTAAGCACTGAATGATCCATCTCGCGCATGCGCAGGTCGAGTGTTTATACCAACAAAGTCACCCGTGACCCCTGATGCCTACGGAGAGTCTATAACTTCCGGTGACATCAGAGGATCTGTTCCTTTTCATCTTCTCGCTTCGCAGGTTGTTTTTTCCGCGCTAGCAAAAGACTAGGATATTGTGTTTCATTCGTTGCTGGTGGCCTTGTGGCATTGTATTGTCGGAGCAGCGAGTTGCTCGCCCTCCAAAGGCCGCAACGGAATCCACCGACAGGTGAGTTACAAACTTTTTACATAACTGCTCGTTTGGTGCATTTGTTGGTGACGGCTGTGTTTTCGCTCCCTCTCCCGACATTTGTAATCTAACGTTAACAGTTACCTTTATATTATTGATTCATCTGCGATTTATTGTTGTAACACGGACGCGTTTTTGGTTGATTGTTCAGCTGCGCTCGTGTAGTTACTTCGTGCCAACTCGGTTGTGCCGGTTTATTTTGTTAAACGTCTTTTTGCGCTTTAACTGCGCTTTGTGTATTTAGTACCAACTCGGTTGTGTCGGTTTTTCGTTTAAACGTTCGGCGCTTAACTGCGCTTGTGTAGTCGTGCCAACTCGGTTGTGCCAGTTTTTTGTTAATCGTTCGGCGCTTAACTGCGCTTTGTGTATTTTGCAACAACTCGGTTGTGCCAGTTTTTTGTTAATCGTTTCGGCGCTTAACTGCGCTTTGTGTATTCGTGCCAACTCGGTTGTGCCGGTTTTTGTTAATAGCGCTTACCCTTAACTGGCTTCACAACGTTTGCGGTGACGGTTGTGCTTTCGCTCCCGGCACCGGTACTGCGTTTAGTGTCTTATTTTTTCGTTGCCCTAAGCTGGTGGAGGCAGTGCTTTCGCTCCCGTTCCCAGCATATTTGTGCCTCAGGGACTAGATTGGTGGCAGTGTTCCCGCTGAAGCTAATCTTTTTTCTTTTTTGCTACATTTGTTGGTGAAGGTTGTGCTTTCGCTCCCTCTCCCGGCATCTGTACTGCATTCTGTGTCTATTTTTTCGTTGGGATAGTTTACCCTTAGCTGGTGAAGGCAGTGTTTTCGCTCCCGCTCCCAGCATAGGTGTGCCCCTGTGACTAATTGGTGGCAGCGTTTCCGCCGAGGCTACCTTTTTTTCTCAGTTGCCAGCATGGTTGGCAACCACTCCTGCTCGGCCTGTATGGCTCCTCTGCAGCTTGAGGATGGCCATGATTTATGTCCCTCATGTCTTGGCTTTGAACATTTAAAGGAGGGTCTTTCTGACGACCCCTGCATGAACTGTGGTATCATGCCTCGGGCAGTGAGGGCAGCTAGACTGGCTGAGGTGGAGCAACTGTCGGGCTCTACTTCGTCGATTGGACATTTGACCCCAGCCCAGCGACTGGTTCCAGATCAGACTGGGCAGTCTAAACGTCAGGCTGCTGAGGCCGCAGGCCCCACTCCTGCAAAAAAGGCCAAGGGACCCCGGCTTGCCTCTAAAGTGGACCAACTAACAGCGGAGCTCAATACTATGAAGTCCCTCTTCCTGGCTTTCCAGTCCGGGACTGGAGCAGAGCCGCCAGATGATTTTGTCCCTTCGGCAGCCTCCTTGGAGTCGGAGGACGATGTGCTTTCCATGGCAGCTTCAGCTGGCCAGTTTAATGAATATGAGCCAGAGGTACTTCCACAGATGGGAGCCTCCCAACCTTCTGCGGCCGGCTCCCGGTCTTCAACCCATAGCTCTACTGGTGGTGTTGAGGACTGCTCTATGGGAGCCATCATTCGTATGGCTCTTGCTCGTCTCCAGTTGGACGTCCCGCAAACTCAGCCGGCTCCGGCCAGTGCTTTTTTCAGGCGTGTCCCAGCCTCCGTCAGCTTTACTGCGCCCCCATCGGAGGAGTATTTGAGGGAGTTGCAGGCATGTTGGAGGGATTCTAAGGCCCTCTCTCATGCAACGTCCGATGGCCGGACCCTGGCAGCCATGCAGGACGCACAGAAGTTCGGATTGGACCGCATGCCAGCAGTTGAGCCGACAATAGCGGCTCTTATCATCTCACCTGATGAGGCTTTGAGGCCGGATGCTAGGTGCCCTCGTCCCCAGTGCCGGGTTACAGATGACCTGCTCTGTAAGGCCTATGATGCAGCGGCTCGCATGGGACGCATCGGTAACTCCATGTCCCACCTGATGCTCGCTTTGTCAACTTCCCTGCAGGAGACTGAGTTGGATGCCTCTGTCCACAGCTTTAGCGATGCTTCACTACAAGCATTCGCATTGATGTCTAGGGAATTGGGGCGGTTGATGTCTACTCTTGTGCAGGCTCGCCGCCAGGTATGGTTGGCACAATCTCCTCTCACTGAGGCCTGTAGGAGAACCCTCCGCAGTGTTCCGGTGGAACCAGGGGAGCTGTTTGGTTCCGCAGCTCTGGAAGCGCTTGAGCGCACGGTCCAAGCCGGACGGACTCGACAGCAGCTGTCCGGGCTTCAGAGAAGCGTTCCGCCTCCTAGCAGGCCTAGAGGTCCTCCAGCTGTCCCACAGCGCAGCTCTCGTCCACAGGCTCACCCCAGGGGCTACCTAAGGTCTCTGCGCCCACGTCCACAGCGTGCTCAGCAGCAGGCACCGACCTTTCGGGTGCCTGACCGGCTGCCCTCAGGACAACCTCAGTCCTTTCCGACCCGTCGTGCCTCTGGAACCTTTAGAGGCCGGGGACCCCGGCGCTGAAGCCCGGGGGTCGGCCGTCGGCTGTTTTTCCCATCAGCAGCTCAGCTATTGGGCTGCCTCCACCAGGGACCCATGGGTGCTCTCAACCTTAACCCACGGGTACAAACTTCAGTTCCGACGCCGGCCCCCAGCCCATGGCCGGGTCAAGATGACCATCATAAACGACCCGGCAAAAGCCCAAGCCCTCACCCAGGAGTTGTCCGCCCTCCTGGACAAGGGTGCCATCGAGCCAGTAGATCCCCTATTGCACCCCGGGGGGTTCTACTCAACTTACTTTCTGGTAGCAAAGAAAGATGGCGGACTCCGTCCTATCCTCGACCTGAGGGGTCTCAACAGGTTCCTGAAGGTTCTGAGGTTCCACATGCTGACCACTGCAGAGGTTCTACGTACAATTGCCAAAGGAGAGTGGTTTACGTCAGTAGACCTGAAGGATGCCTACTTCCACATCCCTATAGCTCCACACCATCGGCAGTTTCTGCGGTTTGCCTTTCAAGGGCGCCATTTCCAGTTCCGAGTGCTCCCATTCGGTCTCTCCCTCTCCCCTCGGGTGTTCACCAGGTGTGTGACCGCAGCCCTTTCGCACTTGCAGTCGCGGGGCATGAAGATTCTCCCATATCTGGACGACTGGCTCATCTGTGCGCCATCCCAGTCTCAAGTGGCACTGGACACGTCGTGTCTTCTCTCCCATGTGGCCCGCCTGGGCCTCCGGGTGAATTTTACAAAGAGTTGCCTGGTTCCATCGCAGGGCACGCTTTTTCTCGGTATGACTCTAGATGCAATCACCATGAAGGCTCGCCCATCACCACAGCGGGTGGACGACATCCTCCACCTCCTCCTCCTGTTTCGGGAGGGCAGGCAGTTACGCTATGTGGAGTTTTTGCGCCTCCTAGGGAAGCTGACGGCTGCCGCTACCGTGATTCCTCTAGGACTGCTGTCGCTGCGTCCCCTCCAGAGGTGGTTGCACGGCTTTCATCTAGATGTCCAGTGGCACCGACACAGGAAACTCAAGGTGTCACGTCGTTGCCTTCTTGCTCTGGCCCCATGGAGAGTAAGGTCATTTCTCCTGCAGGGCATGCCCTTGGGTTCCATTGCATCTCGTCGGGAAATCCTCACAACAGATGCTTCTCTCTCGGGGTGGGGTGCTGTGTGGCAGAATCGAACAACTCAGGGGCTGTGGTCTGTCCGGGAGCGCTCACAGCACATCAATGTTCTGGAACTGCGGGCTGTGCACAGGGCATTGCAGGCCTTTCTTCCCTTCCTGGGAGGCCGGCATGTGCTTGTGCGATCAGACAATGTCTCAACTGTGTCTCACATAAACCACCAAGGAGGCACCAGGTCTGCACCGCTGCTGCAGGCGTCCCAGGACCTCCTGCTGTGGGCAGGGCCACACCTGGCCAGCCTGAGGGCGATGTATTTGCCTGGCGAGCAGAATCAGGCGGCAGACTTACTCTCCCGTTGCAAGCCTCCGCCGGGAGAGTGGCGGCTTCATCCGGATGTGGTCCTCAGCATCTGGGACATCTTCGGCAGGGCAGGGGTGGATCTCTTTGCCTCAGAGGAATCGACCCATTGCCCCCTCTGGTTCTCCTGGACGGAGAAGAGCAGCCCTCTGGGCCAGGATGCTCTCGCACACGATTGGCCAGAGGGTCTCCTCTATGCTTTTCCACCAATCCCTCTGATTCTTCCAACACTGCAGAGAGTCCTCCAGCAGGGTCACAGGCTACTGTTGGTAGCCCCCTTCTGGCCGGGAAGAACATGGTTTCCACTGTTGTACAGTCTCTGCAACGGTTCACCGTGGCGCCTCCCAGACAGGAGGGATCTCCTGTCTCAGTTACAGGGCCGAATCTGGCATCCCGATCCTCATCGCCTGCAGCTGTGGGTCTGGTCACTGCAGGGCCCGACCCGCTGCTGACTGAGTGTTCAGATGGCGTCTGCAATACCATATTGAATGCAAGGGCGCCTTCTACCCGGGCGCAGTATGAGAACAGGTGGCAGCTGTTTACTACATGGTGCTCAGACAGGGATGTGGACCCTGTGCACTGTTCAGTTCCAAAGATTCTAGAGTTCCTCCAGTCACTCTTGGATGGCGGCCGGTCCCCGGCTACCTTGAGGGTATATGTGGCAGCTATTTCCTCTCGACATGCTCGGGTGGACAACGACACTGTGGGGTGTCACAGATTGGTGTCTCTTTTTCTGAAGGGTGCATGGCGGTTACGCCCCCCACGAGCACAGCGCGCCCCAGCCTGGGATCTGCACCTGGTGCTCGATTCTCTATGCTCACCTCCCTTTGAACCCCTGGCTCAGGCAGAGCTGAAGTGGGTCTCTATTAAGACTGCCTTTCTCCTTGCTATCACGTCAGCGAAGCGTGTTGGGGAACTTCATGCGCTCTCTGTGAGTAACTCATGTTTGCGGTGGAACTCCGATGGCTCAGGGGTTACCCTGTGGCCGAATACAGCTTTTCTTCCGAAGGTTTTGTCTTCATCCAACCTTAACCAACCTATCCACCTGGCGCAATTTACTCCCCCAGAAGGGGAGGATAGATTACAGCGGCTGTGTCCCGTACGGGCTCTCAAAACCTACGTGGTCGCGACTGCGAGTATAAGGCAGTCAGACCAGCTCTTCCTCTGCTATGGTGGTCCTAGAAGGGGCTGTGCTCTCTCCAAACAGCGGTTGTCTCATTGGGTGGTGGATGTAATCACCCAGGCATATAAACGAGGTGGTCACCCCCTGCCATCCGGGGTGAGGTGCCACTCTACCAGGGCGGTCTCAACTTCATGGGCGGCCCTGCGCGGCGTGCCCCTGGAGCGCATCTGTGAGGCGGCATCATGGGCATCCCCAAGTACCTTCTCCAGGTTCTACCGGGTGAATGTCGCCACCCCCCATCCACTGGAGGTGGTCCTGTTGCCGGACTCTGTGCTCTCCTCTCAATAAGGTATGTGCTAAATTCCTCGTGACTTTTTTGGTATATGTCATCCAGTGCTTAAGCACCGCCTCTGGCGGTCAGTAGGGATGAAATAGAACGAGAGTTACGTATGTAACTACGGTTCTATGAATCCCGGATGACCGCCAGAGCGTTCTGTCACTCAGAATCACTGTGTACTCGCGAGAAGATTCTGTAGGAACAGATCCTCTGATGTCACCGGAAGTTATAGACTCTCCGTAGGCATCAGGGGTCACGGGTGACTTTGTTGGTATAAACACTCGACCTGCGCATGCGCGAGATGGATCATTCAGTGCTTAAGCACCGCCTCTGGCGGTCATCCGGGATTCATAGAACCGTAGTTACATACGTAACTCTCGTTTCTTCTTGACTGAACAAAAAAAGACATTTTGGATGACATGGTGGTGAGTAAATTATCTGGATGATTTTTTTAAGAAAATTGACTTATCCTTTAATACATGCTGAATATTAAACAGCAACACCATGACAATACCCAAAAGTCAAACATTTCCCTAGACCCAATCTTGAATGATAATGAGCTTGTTGCAGTGCATTATGGGATTGATTCATAAATACAAAGATGCTTTATAATTAGGCAAAAATAAGATTACCTACATTAATATAGTACATATAAATGTATACAACTAGTACAAATATTATTTTCACATGACTTGATGGATGCAGCTAAATCAAATAATTCAAAGACAAACATGTAGTTGCACTGGAAGCTCATGTTGAATTGTAGGTGTGATTGTCCCCCCACGGCTCACCAACAATCATTGCTCTAAGCGATAGGCCACGATATACTGAACCTTATACAACCCTTTTAATTTAACGCCTCTGTAGCAAAGCTGAGAAACATGAGAGCTTTCTCTTTCTCTCTCTCCAAGTGTCTGAGATAAACAAAGAGAGAGATGTATAAATGTAATAGTGCGAGAAAGAGAGAGTAGGAGGAAATGTGGGTGGATGAAAGCTGAAATCTCTCTCCACTCTTTTCTTTCGCAAGCTTCTATTTAGGAAATTTTATTGCAATGAAAGGTAATTACAGCGGTGCTCAGCCTGGCATAATATATAGATGTATAATGTCTTTATAGATACAATAGCCCATTTTGTCTAGGCATTTTCATCACAATGGGTAAGAAAAGGAACATATTTTCAAAATTTACAAGATTAGTGATTCTTAAACTTTTTCGGCGTGCGGCCCCCCTTGTGGATGGTGCTTCCCTTTATGGCCCCCAAGGAAAATAAAACAAAACATAATTAATTATACAATGTAGTGCTCTTGGTTAGATGCCTTATTTTTTAAGGTTTAATTACACAGAATTTATTTTAAAAATTATGGATTTTATAAAATGCCCCTCTGGCATGGCGATGATATATGTGTAAATCAACATTTATATTATTTCCCCTGCTAATATCTGCTTATATAAAAATAATAGGGCAATACTGACAATCAAATATATATGTTTACTAATATTTTTAATGGTTGTAATAATATTTCTGTTTATGCATAACCCTTTCTCAACACCAAATTGCTTTTATCCTATAGATGGCAGTAGTAGTAAACAATTAAAATGCAAATAGTGTTACAAATTAATGTTAACCTTCTCTTTTGAAATTAAATGCTTTTCCTATACATTTTCTTGTACCATGACATGTATTATATTGTGAGGTTAGCCATGATACCTAGTATTAAATAATAAAAGCAAATTCAGGACACCTGTGCTTATTCTCATAGAGATAAGATGCTCATGAACAGATGGCCCGAGAGTAACTGAGTGGGAAGAATGCTGTCAAAAAAGGAAAATTACTCATAAAGATTAACACATTCCCCAGAGAGATAAATTGGAGCTACTGGCTCAGTGTTTTTATTAAACTATATTCGGCCCATTCGGATAATTTGTTTTGGGGACTACAAGATGTTGGGTGAGGTTTTAAATAATTTTAAAAGCTCATATTTTAAGTTTTCCAGCAAATTCAGCTGAAAAGTGTTATTCTTCACTTGTTGCAGTCAACCTTATAGCTCTCTATGTCACTTATGTGAAGTGTCATTAGCAACCCATTTTACCATCATAAAGCTCATAAAGTGAGTAAAAGGTACCTTTCCAGCTCGTACAAGCTCCTGTTCGTGTGCACCTACACCCTAAAATAAATAAAAACATTTGGTTAGACTCAACTGTACAGTAAGACAAACCTACCCCCTTGTGGTGGATGCATGCTACTACACCACAAACAGCATTGGTTAATGCAGATTATCTTGTATAAATAATTATTTTATTGTCTTTTCTTTTTTTCTTCCTTGATGAATATTTTTCATTTAATTTTGTTTCATAGTTTTAATTTTATCGAGGAATTATTATTATTATTTATTTATTGTGGTGCAATATGTCTAAAAAGAGGTATAAAAAGAGGCCCATGAGTGTTTATTGATTGTCAGATAAACATGGTTCCAGCACCTTAGTTAACTTAAAATTCAAAGACCTTTCAAGGACTTTCCAGGTCCAATATCCTCAAATTCAAGGACTAAATGTGGGGACACATTTCAAGCGAGAGCAAGGTTACATTGTGTTACCTTTTAAGATACATTGTTACAGTTCCCTTTCGAGGGAACTCGCGCTGCGTCACTGCGGTGACACTTTGGGGATGCCTCCAAGGGTAAGTACGTCTGATTGTTCATATCAAATTTAACCAATGGTGAGGCTAAACGACAAAGAAAGGGTGACGCGGGAGCCAGGAGGTATATCGCTATCTGCAAGAGAGACGCAGCATCTCATTCCCTTCTCAGGGAACAACAGTAAGATACGTAACCAGAGACGTTTTCATGTGTCAAACACAACTATGCAAAAAACTATTTTGGTATGAATCAACATTCGCATACAGAAGATATAAGCATTTAAAGCGAACAGTTTAGCATGTGTGCTTAAAAAACTAATATTTTTTATGATATTATTCTACACTACACAGGGAATAATACGTATTTTATCCCAGAAAACTCCTTGCATAAAATAGATTCAAGCACTTTCAATGACCTGTATCTATGTATGTATATTTTCAAAAACAAGAATATTTTCGCCCAGATTCACAAACTTTCAAGAACCCGTGGGAACCCTGGATAAAGAGCCTGCATGCTCGAAACGTCACACAGCATTTGAAGTCTTTTAATTCATAATTTATACCATTTTGTTGGGCTTTGGTGTGCCGACTTATACTTTCTGATAGGATTTTAAGTCGAGCTCTCATGCGAGGTCGATGTGCGGCTTGATGTCAAAACCTTGTCTAAATTTAAAAATAAAGTATTTTTATAGCAAAAAATAAGAAAATTGTAAATAATGTAGGTTTACAAAAGGAAATAATGTTGTCTTCTATTCGTACCTGATGTTTCTTCAGAGCTCTGAGGTCTCCAGCCTCTTTAAGTTTGGACTTGTATAACATCCAACGATATCGCAGGTCCTCTAGCTCCACATCCTCTTCTGGTGACTTATTCGAGCGCCCCTCTATCAGTTTCTGGAATTGACTCTGACCCCAGGACACCCCAGCACGCAAACCCTGTACAGAAATCAACAAGTCAGCCTATTGCATGTGCATGTGGTGCAGTGTTTAAAGATCTGGTTGTAGGTTTAAACCCAACGGCACCCTTCCTTAAAGGGATAGTGCACCCAAAAATAAAATTTCAGTCATCATTTATTTACTCTCATGTTGTTACAAACCTGTATGAATGTCTTTGTTCTGATGAACTCGAAGGAAGATATTTTGCGGAATGTTTGTAACAAAACCGTTCAGAGGCCCCATTGACTTTCATGGTAGGAAAAAAGAATACTATGGAAGTCAATGGGGCCTCTGATTGGTTTGATTACAAACATTCCGCAAAATATCTTCCTTTGTGTTTATTTACATTATAGACCAACTATTGAAATCCACTAAAGGTATTATTTCAAATAAGCTTTCACTTTTTTCAAATGCAAGTTTAAAATTATTACTCGTGCAAAATGATAAAAATGTTTTGCACAATGTCACAATGCATCTAAACCTATGATTTTAACATTTAGTTAAAATCATGGTTTACGTTCTGTACTTTTTGTGTTGATTCTCAGTTGAAGTTGGGTTTACTTACAACAAATGAGTCAGCATGCTATACATGACCAAAGTAAAACAGAAAACCATGGACTCTGTTAAATAAAACATCAAGGCTTTCTTACAAGACAGTTTTCACTCTAATCCTATCTGATATGTGGACCCATGAAACTTTAATCAAGCACAGAAAAAAGGCAAAATTTGAACAAACACAGCCAACCTTCAGTGTATTTTGTCTCATCGTCAGTTCTTTGGCACTCGTGGCTCTTTGGCTGTTCAGAAGTCTTGTGAGTTTGTCATTTTGCTTAAGAAGCCACGCTTCAAACTCTCTCCGTAGAGTCCCTGAATCAGCGTGATGCTGAGGCCCTTGAGAGCCCATCTACAAGAGAATCAGAGAGATATTCATCTGTTATACGCTAATTAGGTATTAAATCACAAAACAATGGTGCAGACTGAGAGTAAGATAAGTATGAAAAACCTTTTTGTTTGTTTTCCAACATTGAAGATATTTGATTTTAAAATAGATAATGCATAAAAACTTCTGTTAATGCATTTTCAGTTATGGCCCACACAAGTAGTTGGATCAGAGGAACAATAGTTCAAAATGACAAAAATGAATCCATTTAACCAATTTTAATGTTATCAGAGACATTCAAATACTCATAAGTCCACATTGGTCTAAATGGGTCCCAAGCTGTCACTGGGGCAGTACCCTTAAGTTAATAAGGTCCCAATAATATAATTTAGGTACAGATATGTATAAAGCTGGAACCAAAATGTACATTTGAGGTACAATTATGCACCTTTGAGGTACCATGATGCACCTTTCAGGTATTATCATGCACCTTTGAGGTACTATTATACACCTTTAAAGTACTATTATGCACATTTGACTGTTGTACTATTATATACTATGACATCAGATACGTTCAAATACTCATAAGTCAAAAGAACAGTCCACATTGGTATAAAAATGGTCCCAAACTGTCACAAGGGCACTACCCTTAATAAGGTCCTATAATATAATTTAGGTACATATATGTATATATTTGCTACCAAAATGTACATTTGGGGTACTATTATGCACCCTGGGGTACTATTATGCACTTTTGAGTTACTATTATGCACCCTTGAGGCACTATTACGCACCCTTGAGGTACTATTATGCCCCTTTGAGGTACTACTGCATATCGTTGAGGTACTCTTATGCACCTTTGAGGTACTCTTATGCACCTTTGAGGTACTCTTATGCACCTTTGAGGTACTATTATGCCCCTTTGAGGTACTACTGCGTATCGTTGAGGTACTCTTATGCACCTTTGAGGTACTCTTATGCACCTTTGAGGTACTCTTATGCACCTTTGAGGTACTACTGCGTACCTTTGACTGAGGTACTATTATATACCCTGAGCCTGAGGTACTATTATACACCTTTAAGAGGTACTATTATCATAATAGTATATCATCATTATAATATTATAATAATAATAGTACAGTCCACACTGGTCTAAAATGGTCCCAAACTGTCACCAGGGCAGTACCCTTAAGTTAATAAGGTCCTAATAATATACTTTAGGTACAGATATGTATATATTTGGTCCCGAAATGTACATTTGAGGTACTCTTACGCACCCCGAGGTACTCTTACGCACCCCGTGGTACTCTTACGCACCCCGTGGTACTCTTACGCACCCCGAGGTACTCTTACGCACCCCGAGGTACTCTTACGCACCCCGAGGTACTCTTACGCACCCCGAGGTACTCTTACGCACCCCGAGGTACTCTTACGCACCCCGAGGTACTCTTACGCACCACACGAGGTACTCTTACGCACCACACGAGGTACTCTTACGCACCACACGAGGTACTCTTACGCACCACGAGGTACTCTTACGCACCCCGAGGTACTCTTACGCACCCCGAGGTACTCTTACGCACCCCGTGGTACTCTTACGCACCCCGTGGTACTCTTACGCACCCCGTGGTACTCTTACGCACCCCGAGGTACTCTTACGCACCACGAGGTACTCTTATGCACCACGAGGTACTCTTATGCACCACGAGGTACTCTTATGCACCACGAGGTACTCTTAAGGGGATCGCACACTGGCTGCGCCGCTCAGCGCCGCGCCATTCTAAAAAAAATCTAACACATTGTTTTCTATGAGTATACGCACACCGGTGCCGCCAGGTGGCGCCTGTCTGCGCCGCCCAGCTGTGACTCAGGAAGTTGCTCAAATCCCTGTCGCGCCACACAGCGCCACTCACATAGTTTAACATTAAATAACATCATATTTGTCCCAAATCATTAACGATTAACATTGGCTGCTAACGTATATTTTGCATTTTGAAGTAGACGGTATCTGACGAAGCTCGCACTATTTAATGTGCACTTCCGGTTTACAATACCTCCGAGTTCTCCTAGGCGCGACACGACGCGGCACTGAGCTGCGCGGCCGGTGTGCGATCCCCTTTACGCACCCCGAGGTACTCTTACGCACCCCGAGGTACTCTTATGCACTTTTGAGGTACTCTAATGCACATTTGTAATGCATGTCACATTAACAAGGATCATATTTTAGTAGTCCAAACCTGAATGTCACCAACTGCGCTGTAAGCCATGCTGATCTCATCAGGTGGAATTTGAGGTTGGCGTATTCTTCGTTTTGTATCATCAGTGTGAGATCCACTTAAAAAGCCTTGCACATCCAAGTCTTCAATCCCAGAGGCAGTCATACGATCTTCAACCCATTCCCCCACCTCACTCTTCCTAAGCAAGTCAATTCTGCGCGTATCTGCCACCTCTATCCGCGTTTTGTTCACATTACGGTCACCTCCAGAAATGACTGCATCAACCTCATCATCCGTTGTGGATCTGTCATGGTAACTCGTCTCATGCCTCCAGACCTCTGGACCTTCTGGTCTGTCGATCCCCTCAGAAAACACCAGAGGAATTTCATTTCGAGTTGCTTCCCTTGACTTTTCCCGCTCTGGGGGATCTATTGATTCTGACTGCAGGTGGAATTGTCCATCAAGATTCTGATGTCGACGCTGACCTGTTACCCCAGCACCTGTGGCAAGTAGTCCACCCTCAAAGGCAGATGTCCCTCCAGATCCCGATCCCTCTTCATGTCCATCTGCCCATCTGTCCTGGAACTTTACCCTGTATGACAGGGAATCTTGCCCCTCTTTGGCAGCATGTCCATTCAGAAGCCTGAAATGAAAGAAATATTATGCTAGAGTACTCCTAAACAACAATGTGGGGGCGTTACCAAGATAAGGTGACAGAAGGTGATAGGATATCAGATTACATCAGTCACCATGTTTTTTAAATATCAAAACTGAAATAACAGTAGGGCACTAGGTGACCTGTTAGTCACTGAAGCAAAATGTGAAATATTTTCCTGCTAGGTCAGCTGAACAGGTTTTGCAAAATATTCAACTCTACTCATGTTCCTTGAATCATAGCTTTCTTGA
This sequence comes from Misgurnus mizolepis, assembly GCA_025389145.1. Classification (NCBI taxonomy): domain Eukaryota; kingdom Metazoa; phylum Chordata; class Actinopteri; order Cypriniformes; family Cobitidae; genus Misgurnus; species Misgurnus mizolepis. The sequence continues at coordinate 51,407,186 of JAIFKI010000001.1, read as the reverse complement.
TGTAATGACATAAACAAGTGTTGAAATAACCTGTAAAGATTGAGACTAAGTGTGTGGAGAGACATCCAGGATTCTCTGAGGCGTTTTAGGTCTTGTCGGATGTGAACTTTTCCTTCCTCTGAGGTCCTGGTCAGCACGGTGTGACCCTGAGCCTCCATCTGATGTAGCTGAAGCTCCTTTTCTGGAAACTCTCCCAGCGCCCTCTAGAGGTCAACAATAGCAATACAGATTTTAATTTAAAGCATGAATTTATTAGTTCACATGCTTTGATATTGTTTTTCTTCAAATTTGGGTTACTCCAGAGCCAATAATAAACATTATGTAATGACACTTAAATACACACTAAATATAAATAATCAAAAAGAATGAAAGAGAGTGAAACATGTTTCTACTATGGTACATTTACATTACATTTATGCATTTGGCAGACGCTTTTATCCAAAGCCACTTACAGTGCACTACAAAGTTACATTTTTTTAAGCATGTGTGCTCCCTGGGTTCGAACCCGTGACCTTTTGTGCTGCTAATGGAATGCTTTACCACTGAGCTATTCAATAGCACTATAAAATAAATGAATGTGTAATTACTCTGTTGTCAGATGGCAAAAAGCCATTTATGAGGGTACAGTACCTCTGCCTCCTGTTGCCGATTATCGATGCCCCATTCCCCATCTGCCCCACGGAAAGATTCCAGCTTCTGTCTCATGATCATTAACCACTTCTCCAAATTCAGCATGTTGTCATGGAAACTCTCATGTTCCACAATGTTCTCCTCACTTTCATTCACCTTTATCTGGTATACAGTAAACACACAAACACAATTAAACACATATCAAGGGCTTTGGTCGAATAGCGTGAGTCCTAGTATCTCTGTTGGTATCCGTGTTCAGTAAATAAAAAAGTAAGAAACATCTCCTTGGGCCAAGTGTGCATTAAAAGTCAAGTAAGGAAGGTTTGATCAAGGCCTTCAAAGTCATCATCTTCAACATCATGATTAAAAGTCAGCATGAGGTCTGGAAACCATGGGGTGTAAGCTCAGTGGTTTCTACAGATCTTAAGGGTTAAATGGGAATCACTTGTGAAGCTGGGGGCTTGTGAAGCAGCTAGTGAGAAGATATGCAGCCTCTCCCTACTCTTTCAGAACTTCACATCTCTGTTAATTAGAGAGATGGCGTGTAAAGTTATAAAATAGTAAAAAGAGTAAAACTTTGCGCCTTGGGACCCCCCCATTTGGTTCCATTCTGTTGAATGCCTGTTTTTTAGGAAGAATCACTGGAAAACTGCAAAATGTCATACTTAAGTTAAAGGAATACTTCACCCAAAAATGAAAAAAAAAATCGGTCATCATTTACCCACCATCATGTTATTTTAAATAATAATAATTAGTGCTGTGATAGATCGCAGTTGATCCATACGGATCACGACTCACGGTTCGACTTGCATGCGATTGGCTTGCAAATGTTAACATTCAAGTGATTTTAAACAATTTAATTGCAAAAAGGTGCTACAGTGAGCAGTTTTCTGTACGCTGTGTCCGGTCCAGCTCCAGACGTGATGATCCCTATGCCCTACAAAGATCAGAACTCTTGATGTGTAAACTTTAGAGAGAGTTGCGCTACTGTATCTCAAAATGTAGTCTATTAAGATACATTTGGGGAATAGAGCCATAAAAAACAACGTAACGTTTTTATGTGGGGCGACTGTTTATGCTGCGACATTTGGAATTCACCCTCCGTCTGTGTGTGTGCGTGCGTTTAAGTGCACTCAGTAGTGCATACACGAAGAGACGCTTTTCATAAAACAAGCAAACATTATATTTTTCTGTTCTTGACAGGGCACATACAAACAAAATTATCTGCACAGTATTCTTTTTCTAATAAAAACATTGGTTTATGTCTTAAGTGTATGTAAATATTACTGTCAGAAACAAATCTGTGCTAATTTGTTCTTAAAGAGACAGTAACCTCAATTAACCTACTTATGTCCGTGTCATTAATGTTAATCAAACAACCCAAGACAAAGAGAAAATTACTTCTGTAGCTCTAAAAATAATAACTATATTTAATTTATACAATAAAGTGTTATGATTCATTTGATTTGATTTCTGTACCTAATGCTAATTTTAGTCCTTACTTAATCTGCAACTTGTTTGTCATTTCTTTATTTGTTCTTATTAAATTTTTCCCACCCCCTTTTTGCTTTTTTGATCCGATCCATGCCAAAAAATCGTAATGTTATCCGAACCGTGAGTTTTGTAATCCATCACACCCCTAAAAATAATAAATGATGACAACCATAAAGTTGACTGCACCCAAGGACTTCCGTAGTACGAAAAACACACATAGATGCCATCAACTGTGTGGTTACCATCATATAGCAAAATATCGTACTCTGTGTTATGATAAAGAAAATCATACAGGTTTAACACAACATGAGGGTAATGATGGCAGAATTGTAATTTTTGGGTGAACTATCATATTGAAGGGGTCATATGACGTTGCTAAAAAACATTATTTTGTGTATTTGGTGTAATGCATTTTTTTTTTACATACCATACATTATTGTTACTCATCTAAACCCTGCGTTTCTAAAACGTGCAGATTTTTTTTAATGATTCATTGGGGAAGAGGCTTTATACAGTCACATGAAGTGCTTGCCAACCAGTGCGCATGCGCAGTAGCTGAAACAACCTTGAAAATTTTGAGATTTAAAAAGACATTATATTATAAGAAAAACAACGTTATAGTATAGTTCATGCCAGGTTCAATTGTTATTCAGAAATGTGTTGTTAAAGGGAAATGAAAATATGGTCATCATTTACTCACCCTAATGTTGTTACAAACCTGTATTAATGTTTTTGTTCTGCTGAACACAATGGAAGTTATTTGTAATGAAGCAGGAAACAGAAGCACCATTGACTTCCATAGTAGAAAAATTACAAAGTCAAAAACGTTTCGGTAACAAACATTTTTCAAAAGATCGTTCTCTTTGTTAAGCAGAACAAATAAATGATTACAAGTTTGTACTGTAACAACACAAGGGTGAGTAAATGATGACAGAATAATTTTTTAGTGAACTATCCCTTAAAGTTTTAAAGATCTGTCTTCCCCTATTCAACTAGACAGGACTTTAGTCTTGCATGACTGAAGTTACTGCACGGAGGCGTTGCAAACATGGCTGCCTAGTGGCACGACTTCCCTAAAGGCAATTTGATGAGTATAACTGTAATTTAATTGAAAACATAAGATAGACCTTTAAAGGTGCTGTACGTAACGTTTCTACTTAAACTAATCCATTTTCAATTGCCTGTGTGCGAATGGGTTGTAATATCACATTAAAATGATCCACTTTGCGGGTTTTGCTATTACCTCTGAAAATTTTTTTTTTTATTTTTATGTGAAAGTACCGGGCCGGATTTGGCGCGAAATCCAGTGACGTCACCCGCATGCGCGTTCCCGAGCCTCTCGCCTCGTCTACTGACTTTGCGCTCAACAGCGACGACACTGTCTGATAACAGACTGAAACGACCTGCTCCCGGCACAACACAGACTCCAACACAAACTCCACATATTGTGAAGAAAAGTTATCTGCTGAAGCTCGTAAGGCCAAACGTGAATCGGATCAACAACGGACAAAAACACGGATTAACATTGGCAGGGCATTTGAATTATGGAGAAACCTCCGCTTTGTTTTGGGTATAAAAACGGATCCGGAGTTGGCTTTCATCCTTTTGGACAGGTAAGCTAACATTACTACAAAGCATGTCAAATATATTTCGATTGTGCTTTAGCTTTTTAGACGTTGTTTCGGTTTGCTAGCCTTCGCTTTAGCGTGTGTTCGCCCAGCAGTCGTCGATCGATGACGTAAAACTGCGGACGCGTTTGTTTGCGTGGGTCCGCTTTTTAAAAGTCTTTAAACTCGTACAGTCTGACATTGATGGAAACTGAGATTATACAGTGTGACATGGACTTAACTACGATATTGATCACACAGTGTGGCAAGCAACAACCCTAAAGGACTAATAGCACAGTGTATTTACTGTTATACTGCAATTGTTCAGTGTAGTTCACTAACCGTTTTCGTTATCTTACCGTAAATGTACATATGTAACACCACATTACACAGGCTAAATGCAATCAATTAAACGTTGCAGTGGGAGTTTACCTGAGTTTCCAGCATGTTGTGTGATGCTTTCTCCGGTGTGTTACATCTCAGTTTGGCCGTCGCTCATGAGTTCGAGCACGCGCTTGTAAACTTATTGGTTGCAATCTAAACCATCACCGCTAGAGGCCGCTGTAAACTACATACAGCGCCTTTAAGGAAACCTTCAGCAGAAACATTCTTACCCGAACCGCCTTATACAGCAACTTCCAATCTGTATGCAGACGCTCAAACTTGGTCCGGTTTGTTGCATTGAACGACACCAGCGTCTCAAGGGCTGTAATATGGGCCTCGCAATCTTCCAAATCCCTCCCGATAACCTGCAGAAAGACACACTTATAACGTTCAATCTGTCACCAGAAAGTCCTACCTGGACAAGCCACAGCACAAACACATCAAACTCATAGTGATGTTTTTCTGGGCCCCTTCAAAGATGACTCATTAAACATCACTGTACATCCATATACAGAGATCAAGACCAAAAAAGCATTCTCAAAAGAGATGTGTGTAAAACAAGCTGAAACAAACTATACATGTGTCACTCACCCTGAGCTGGTCTGCCTGACTCTTCTTGGCTAGAATATCAGGTTGGAGGCAATCGGCTGCGAGGAACCTCTCCTTAATGGAGCTCAGCTTTTTGTGTATGGAGTCATAGGCATCAGAAAAGTCCTTTGTCTTTGATATCAATCCCTATGGACATAACACACATGGATTTGGGTACTTACACAATATATAGAAGTTTAAACAATGATTATGGTACAGTAATGGTGATCTGTCACAATCAGAAACTTCACAATCATAGCATTTCACAGTTCATCCTTGGTATACATTGTGTATAGCATGTGTTTTTTAGGAATCAAACCCATGATATTGGCGTTGCTTATGCCATGCTCTACAAACTGAGCTACAAGAACATTACCATGGACGTTGAAACTAAACAGGTATAATAGGGAAATATTGCTGAGCTTAGAGGTTTACAGCAGTTAAATTTTGGACAGTGGCTTATGGGATACCTGCAGATAGCTCTTGCGTTCCTGAAGTTGGCTGTGGAGTAACTCTCTCTTCCTCATATCTCCGCTAAGCTCTTTCAACAGATCGTCAGCTTTCTCCTGCCCAAAAACCGAGCTGAGTAGATCGCTCTTGACCTGAAGCAAAGTCAAACGCTCCTGCAACTGCACGCTGGTTTTAAGTAACTTCTGCAAAAAAACAAACAATAAAGAACAAAGAATGCAGTCAATAGCTTCAAAGAGAACAAAAAATCAATTATAGTACAGAGAAAAAAAAAGAATATCAAATGTTTAAATACAACATCAAAAGGAGGTTGTAGCATAGTCCAATTTTAGATTTCGGCCTTGTTTTTCTAAAATCAAAGAACACATATTGGGTATTACTACAGGAGGGGAAAATCAGATAAACTTTAATAAAAAGTTGAGTCCTAAAGTGACCCAATTGGTCTGAATTTATCCATTACATTCCATACTCAATGCGTTATATCTGTTTTTATTTTTATTTTGAACATTTGTTACCAAACCGTTTTTGAGCACCATTGACTTCTATAGTAGTAAACTAAGTCAATGGTGCTTTTTTCTGTTTTTATTTTTAATTTTTTATAATAAGTTCAAAACATACAACAGACAGTTAAGCAGAACACTAAACAATAAAAAAAAACAGACAACAAAAACAAAACAGCAATTGTGATGATGGTATTGTTATGAAGCAATGATAATAAGCAAAATAATAATAATAATAATAAATTTAACTGATACTAATACAGATGATGATATGGTTATGAAGCAATGATAATAAGCAAAATAATAATAAAAATAATAATTTTTACAAAATAAAATAATAATTATAAATTAAACAGATAATAATAATACATATTTATGTAATAATAATAATAATAATTACAATATGTATATTATGTATTAACAGTATGTACAATAATGATAGTAATAGCAATAATAATTCTAAGAATTGTTATGATTAACAGCAATATTTTTAAATACCCAATAATAACTTAATAATAATAAATAATAATAATAATGATAGTAATAATAGTAACAATACTGACAACAACAAATATAATATTATATAAAAGGATGGTGCTGATATTGATATTTAGTAAAAACGGCAACAGTAGTATCAATAAAAATAATAATAATAATAATAATAATAAATAAATAACAACACACAATGCATTACATTTTTCAAGTCAAATTGCATTTTATGTCTTCAACCTGCATAGCAAAAAAACAGTAAAGCATAATTACATGCAACTAACCCTGAACCAAACCCTAATCCTAACCCCAACCCTATAGTAAGTACATGTTGTTAATGATTATTACTTAGTACTTAAATGTATAATAACACTGTAACAGTGATGCCGTAAAATAAAGTGTGACCAAAAATATTATACCTCAATATTTTGCACTAGCAGAGCGATATGAGAAAATTCAGTGACGTCAGCAGAGCCATCCAGGACCTGCGAAACCGTTTGGCTCCACTGGCTGAAGCCGAGCAGAGGATCCTGCAGTATTTGCCGTAGAGCGGATTCACTCTCAGAGGACAACCTGAATGATCTGCCTCTCAAACTGCCATGGAAAACAAAAAACTGAGTATTGAATAGGGATTTGAACATTTGTCCATTACAAAATGAGTAAATAAATGCGGTAAAACCCTGTGTAATGCTGTAATTGTGTGAAGTGCTTACATTAGCACTCTCTTAGAATAGGATACACATTGTTTATGGCTGACTGGACTTTGTGACTAACATCATACTGACTGTAAGACAATAGGCGAGACAACCCTCCCATGGTGTGTACGGTACTTAAACGTTTACAACTGCTTGAAAACAACTTAATTGCTAATGATTGATAAAATAAGTATTTCGCTTCAGGTTTCGGTGTGTGGTTGCCGCTCACCTGTGGTAATCTTTCACCACAGCGAGCATCTCATCCGACACCGCTTTGGAGTCCTGCGGGAATCGGAATAACTCTTTCAAATGAGATTTCAACAGGTCTACCCTGGGCTCCTCTGCGACCAACTTGTTACGCACACCCTGAAACGTGGATGTAGAAAATTAATCAATAAAACATGACACGCATTATGAGTCTGAACTGAGTAAAGGAGCTCATCCAAACAGTCATGAATGCAACACTTCTCCACATGGGGTCCAGACGGCGTTCATTGATCTAAAAAGGCTTTCAACATTGCTAGCTCCCCACTGCAAACAGCAAACTTGGCCCAACTGATTATTTCGATGGGTTGAAGTAAAAATATCAGTTTTAGAAAGCCACTACACAAAACTAGGGATGCACCAAAATGAAAATTCTTGGCCGAAAAAGAAGAAACCAAGGCCGAAAACACAGAAACAAATTATTATGCCAATTAGTAGTACCATTGCATTAATGGTTATCACTGTGTACTAACATTACTAGTGGTGTGATGGATAACAAACCTCATGGTTCGGTTCGGATCACATTACAGTTTTTAAGGCACGGATCATATTATTTTTCAGATCAGCAAAAAAGGGGTGGGAAAAATCTAATAAGAAAAAAAGAAATTGCAAACATTTATAAAAAAAAAGAACAAAGTGGCACATTAAGTAAGGTCTGAAATTAGCATAAGGTACAGAAATCGTCTTTATTGTATACATTAAATATTATTATTATTATTATTATTAGAGCTACAGAACTGATTTTCTCTTCGTTTTGGGTTGTTTGATTAACATTAATGACACAGACATAAGTAGGTTAATTGAGGTTACTGTCTCTTTAAGACCAAATAAGCACAGACTGGTTTCTAACTGTAATCTATACATACACTTATTACACGGCTCTCTGGAATGCTTGATTCTGATTGGTCAGTTGAGACATTTGCAGGTTCGTTCTTTTCGAATAATAACCGCTCCAAAATAATAACGCATAGCCGGACTACTTGCACAAGTAAAATCGCTCCGCGCCAATAAAGATCAATAAAGATTACTGTCTGTTTGGCGCCATCTTGTGACAAACACTCGACAACCACGACAAGACACAGAGAGCTTACTGAGACTGAACTTGACAAAATAGAGCATGACAGCTACGAAGCCAACACACAAAAAAATACAGAATGGGCATTAAAACTTCTCAAAGACTGGCAAAAAGAGAAAAATGGAGACAAGTATGGAGCAGAGGATCTTAATAAGGTATTACGATCATTTTATGCATCTGTGCAAAGTTTCGCGGAAGGATAAAAATGTTAATTTAAAACAAATATGCCAATAAAATGTTTCAAATTCATATTCATGTCCAGTTTTTTTTCTTATGTGGCAAGTAGCCGTGTAATAAGCGGGATAATGTAGAGGCAGCCGGTAGTTATTGGGAAATAAGCCCCTTCAGTGTGATACAAGACCCTCCGCTTCGCGTCGGGTCCTGATCACACTGTCGGGGCTTATTTCCCAATAACTACCGGCTGCCTCTACATTATCCCTTACTTAAGACATAAACAAATGTTTTTATTAGAAAAAGAATACTGTGGAGATCATTTTGTTTGTATGTGCCCTGTCAATAACAGAAAGATTTTATGTTCGCTTTTTGAAACGCTTCTCTCCGTGAATGCACTATTGAGTGCACTTAAACGCGTGCACACAGAGACCGAGGGCAAATTCCAAACAGCCCAGCATAAACAGTCGTTCCACATAAAAACGTTACGTTGTTTTTCATTGCTTTATTTGCCAAATGTATGTTAATGGACTACAGTATGAGACACAGTAGCGCAACTTTCTCTAAAGTTTACACATCAAGAGTTCTGATCTTTGAAGGGAATAGTGATGATCACGTCTGACTGGAGCTGGACCGGACACATTTCTATGAAAGCTGCTCACTTTAGTGCCTTTTGCAGTTAAATACGTCCACACCGCAGACATATTGCTTCAGACAAGCACGTGCAGGTCACGGTTTCTGTTTGCGTCATCACAACATTTCGGCTGTATTGTTTCGGTGATAAAAGTCTTTCGAAAATGCTCTTTTGGGCCATTTTCGGCCGAAAACTTTCGGTGGCCGAATATTCGGTGCATCCCTATACAAAACTATACATTTTTATATATATTTTGGATTTACATGCCTCAGAATAACAACACAAACAATAAACAACAACATTTATTCACTAACTATTCGCTTAAACCTTTTAATATGTGCAAAGTGGTGCACATTCTCTCAGTACTGTACTATATGTACAAGTCTAGATGGTTTTCCCAATCACTTCCTGTCTTTGTTTAAAAGCAATGAAAGGCTATAAAATGTGTGGTCATCAGTTTTCCAAAACACTGAACAAAACTTGTAAAATTCTTCCCACTCGGCAAAAACCAGCTGTCGCACCCCACAGAAAAATGTTCCTTAGGCATTCCCTAAATCACTGATGTGCTGCCACATAAATATGCTAAGCCTCCATCCATGCCCTACAGCAAGACACTAAATGTCTTTGTGAGAGGTGCCAGAGAAAAGACCAGAGTACTAACCGTGCGAGTCTTCCATTGAGCAACCACGTGTTCCTCAGTTCTCTCTCCATCCCGGCTCTCCAGATCAACGCTGAGGTTCTGGACCAGTGTTCTGAGCCGCACAAGGTCCGCCCACAGCTCCTTACATCGGTTTGAATATTCGCTCTCAGAGTCCAGCGAGCTCTGGAGTTCTTCACGGACCTCAACTAGTGTCTGACGTAACCTCTCCCAGGCCAACCTCAACTCCTCCATCTCCTCTGTAATCTTCTCTGCTCCCGCCGGAGATGTGTTGGTCTTCACCGTCTCCGACAACCCTTCAATGTGCTTGAGTGTTTGCTCTTCTTTGGCTATACTGGCATTCAGTTCCTAACAGCAGAAGAAATGGTAGAAAATACTCTACTATTAATAACCATGAGAATTAAAGAAATAGTTTACCCAGAAATAAAAAATTAACACATTTTTGGGTGAACTATCCCTTTAATTGCCCTTTTTAATAATTGAAAAAAAACATTGAATTAAGTTATAAAGAAAAGTGAAGTTTAAAATAAAATAATAATCTTTGGTTTTCAAGTTATGATTTTCAGCTCCGTGTCCAGAATTTTTAGTTTTTTGGCAGTAATCTTCCTTTCAGTTCAACACTTCAGTGTCTGTATCAAGAGTACACTGTAGCTATATCAAACTCTTACATTAAAAGATCTAAATCAATACTCAAAAATTCACTATTACTCTATTGCCTTAATGTGAAGGCTCAAAGTGTGAAGAAATTTCAATGAGGACTCAAATGAATAAGTACAAAGTTAAAGTGATTGGCATATCTATAATTTGACTTCCAAAGCAGCAATTTTCCAAGTTGACTGTTCTGACCTCCCATCCCTCAAATAAGTAGGTTGCTGTACCTGCAGGGCTTTGAGTCTATTTTGTGTCGTATCCTCCATATCGCTGAAGCGACTGACTTCTTCTGTTTTAGAAACAAGCCAGGTTTGGAATTTATGAACACAACTTTGGTACTGCTGGTGCTCCTCTGCTATTTTCTGTGTTAATGTCAACCTCTCCTGTACAAACGCAAGGCATATATATTAGACAAAAACCAAATCGATGTATATGCTCTGTAGATGTATTGAATCAGACTTAAATTCATAAAATTGTATAAAAATTAAGAATTCAATCAAAACCCTCTAAATGCATTTGACATGTTTTCTTATAAGCATTTTTTTTACCAGACTTTTATGTTTAGTTTTTTTTTAAGCAATAAAAAAGGTTATTAAAGTGCTTTATTTTGTAATTGAAATGTCACTTTAGTCCTTTTATTTGTATTTAACAAATTTCACTGTCTTTCCCTGCAAAACCCTCTAAGTGCATGAAAGCTTTTTTTAGCAAAAAACTCCACTTCTTTGGACAAGACATAGTAAACAGTTCACTAAGTATTAGAAACATTGCAAATGACAAAAATCAGAATTGAAAATGTAAACATGAAGAAACTGAACCACACATTAGGGGGAACTGTGATGGCTGTCACATTCGAGTTGCATTCAGGTCCAAGTATCCACAAGAGACCCTAAGTTTGAATTTAATCCTCGTTTGTTTGGGGTGCCGTAATTCATCCAATTGATTCATCTTCTGTGCACTTAGAGGACTTTGCTGAAAAAACCAACTTGGCGTTTAATGGATTCTGCCAACAAACCGGTATTTCTGAATGGTCGAGCCCGGGATTTAAGCAAAAGCATATGATGAACGTATAATACGTGTTAAGCATTCGGTCAATATCATTATCTCATTTTTGACAAAGGTGGCTTTTAGCAGCTTTTGCATCTGAGCTCTTTAACTCTTTCGCCGCCATTGACGAGATATCTTGTCAAACAAGAGAAAACGCTTCCCTGCCAATGATGAGATTTTCCGTCTTTCTGCAATACCGATATTATCCACCAGGTGGCGCCCTTCCGCAACTTTTTAAACCCGGAAGTATTGCCCTATGGCAAGCGGCTGCATGTCCGTGTCTGTTTTAAAGATCGCTCTGAATGGGATTTCTATGAAAAGTCCGTCACAAAAATGGAATTATCTCTGCTTTTTGCTCAAAATGTGGTGTTTTTGCAGAAACCTACCCATATTCAAAAGCTGATTACAAAAGAACCACTGAAGGTAGGATGAAACGTTTTTTTTGTTTTGTTTGAAAGCAGAGGGTCTGTTTTTTCATTTCATATATTGTATGTTTATATATTTAAAGAAGAACATTTTCTGGAAGGCATTAAACTTTGGTGAAAATCATGAAAAACGCTGGCGCTGGCTTGCAACTTTTTTTTTAAACGCTGGCGGTGAAAGAGTTAAATAGTTTAGCATTAAGAATCCTGTTGCCCATTCAGAACTATACTTTACATTTACACAGGGAATTCTGTATACTTAATTATTAGGGTTGTGACAATTAATCGGGCAAATGCGCGTTTTCTCAATGAATGAATTTGAATGAATTACGGTGAAATGCAGGCACATCCAAAAGCCAGGGGGCGCTCTCGCTTAGAAACACCATTTGTGCCACAGAAGAAGTAGTATACCAAACACTATTCCAGGAAATGTCTAAAGGAATATTTATATCGCTGTTCTTCAGATTGTTTCAGGTATTTTCATGATAATAAAGAATATTTTAAATGATTGTGTTTGACGAGTGTTGCTTTTTTAAATGCACGTTATAAACGAGTCAAACTTGTAGTGATTTTAGATTGATAAGGACTTCCTACTGATCACGGAGCCGTAGTACATGCACAAGCTGTGCATGAAACACTGAATCGGAGCCTTACGATTCAGAATCGATTTCAGACAGGTCTTTTTAATGGGAGCGCGATGCATCGAAGCACATCCCTATTAATTATAAATATTCTTCCAAACCATTTAATTTTCAAATCATAAAATGACCTTTTTATTATGTTACAGTATGATATATGAATCCCACGTAAATATTCATTCTTCATAATAACTATGTGTTTGTAAGGTGCCACACACGATCCACCACTTCTAATATGTATTGGTCATTTTAAAACCCTGCAAGAGTGATTTAAAAAAAGGAAACTACAAAAGATTAAAAGACTTGTGTTAACTGACTTAACATAGAACCATGTTGAGAAGCCTTATAAAAAATTAACAAAAACGCTGCTTCAAAGGTTCTCATCATACCTTTGAAATTCAGGCTTACAATTATACCCTCCATATCTAAAGCAAACGTTTGAAATGAGGCAACAGCACACGCTTGCATTAGCATGCATTGATATTTTCTTATATCAGTCTGATGTGTTTCAACAGACCTGCCCTATGTCTCGAATATGGTTGTAGGCATCTTGAAGATCTTGTTGAGCCTGCTCATTAAGACTGGGATCCTCGGTGCGATTGAACAAGGCTCCAGCTTCATCCAAAAGTCTGTCCAGAAACTGACCTTGGGCCTGGATGTCACTGTGCAAGACCCGCAGATGGTCCACCTGCCACAATTTCTCCTGCAGACCCAGTTGAAGCTCAAGCTGTGGCTCAAGAGACAAGTGCATCTTCTCCAGCCATATCCCAAACTCCTCACAAGCCTTCAGATATTCACTCCAATGAAGCCACACCCACTCGATGCGACTAATAGAGGCACCAAACAAACAACATAAAATACAAATATATCCAAAAATATATATGTTGCCATATAGACGGTAAAAAATTGTATTGTGAAATAAAGCATACTGGAAGTTTTCATACATCTCACTGTGAACAAACGCTGTACCTGTGGCAGTGAATTATGTAAGTCAGCGTATCATCCCATTGTGCTTTAAGATCTTTGAGTTTTGAATGAGTCTGATTTTTCATTTCTTCATCTCCATTTCGGAGCAGGGCTTCGGATACCACCAGCACCCTATCCATCTTCACATGGCCTTCAGCCTCTGAGCTACGGATTTTCTATACAAAAAATAATTGGTGTTACAAAACACATGAAACCTGCACAGCTATTTAATAAATAATCAATTATACAGTTCATCAGTTAATACAAAAATGCAGATTGCAATTGATCAAGTATTTAACACTATTCAAGTCCAGACTTTAATACCATTTAATATCAAAAAAAATATATTTAACTGAGATTTGCAGGTCAAAGGTCACTTAAGTTCTTACCTCTGTCTCTCTTAGCCTGGCCTCCAGTGCTGATCTGGGACCTTGGGTGTCATCATTTTGCTTAAGCCTCTCCTGGGCAGCCTGCATCCAGGACAGGGCTTCCTCCAAACTTTCCCTGAACTCATGTTGCTCCTGCTGGGTCATAGGGTTAAGGCAGACCTAATGCAAACATAACAGACAGTCACGCTATGCTTTGAAGCTGTGAATTTACATTGCATTTGGCACAAACACTTTCATCAGGGTTACCACACCTTAGTTAACTTCAAATACCTTTCAAGGACTTTCCAGGTCCAATACCCTCAAATTCAAGGAATAAATGTGAGGTTACATCGTGTTACCTTTTAAGATACATTGTTACAGTTCCTTTTCGAGGGAACTCGCGCTGCGTCACTGCGGTGACGCCTCCAGGGGTAAGTGCGTCTGAATGTGTATATCAAATTCAACCAATAGTGAGGCTTTACGACAAAGACAGGGTGACGCGGGAGCCAGGAAGTATATCGCTATCTGAAATATTGCCAAAGATGGCGTTATAGGGATGCAGGAAGTATGGCAAGGGAGACGCAGCGTCTCGTTCCCTTCTCAGGGAACAACAGTCACATACGTAACCCGAGACGTTTTCATGTGTCAAACACAACTATGCAAAAAAGCATTTTGGTATGAATCAACATGAATCGCATACAGAAGATATAAGCATTTTAAGCGAACAATTTAGCAGGTGTCCTAAAAAAGTCTAGAATTTTTATGATATTATCCTACACTACACAGGGAATTATATGGATTTTTTTCTAGAAAACTTGCATAAAATAGATTCAAGCACTTTTAATGACCTCTGTATCTATGTATATTTTCAAAAATTTCCAAGGGCCTTGAATCCCCCCCAGATTCACAAATTTTCAAGGATTTCAAGGACCCATGGGAACCTGATCCAAAGTTACTTACGGTGCATTACCAGTCGGTATACATTTGATTTTGATCACTATGTGTGTTTCCCGGGAATCAAACTTATGACCCCTGCACGGATATCGCAATGGTTTACAAATTAAGTACAATAAAACTAAAGTAAAAGTCTGGTAATTGATATGATCCAGGGCCAGGCCAAATGAATACATTTAAGGTCAGCTGGTAGATCATTAGGTTAGTAGCGCAAAGGTCATGGGTGCAAACCCCCGTAAACACATATACTAATAAAATGTATGCCTTGTAATGCAATGTGTTTGCCAAAGGCATAAATGTACAATCAACAAAACATGAATTTGAAAGTCTTCTTACACTGTTTGAATTATCTCATGTTTACTCATTCATAATGGCTTAACAGTATCATACAGTAGTAAATACAGTATTTTGTCAGAAATTGTGGTAAATAATATATTATAAGGATTGAGCATGTTGCTCACCACACTATAGTTAAATAGTGACAATGAATCACCTCTGGCGAGGTTTGAACCTAAAACCATTTGGTTACCAGCCCATATTTGTAACCACTATAATACCCCACCCTGTTGCTTGCTTCCTGTACATTTGTTTTGCTGCATAACTTTCACAATGAACTCAATTGCTTGTGACTATACAATGTTCTTTCAAAACAAGAACGTGAATAAACACCAAAACAAAAAGAGTCTTTTGGCGCCCAAAATATGGATTATGGGCCACTTTCCAAAATGAGTGACTCATATCTCCCCACAACATTCCCTCGTTGGCATTCCCCTGACGATTCAAATAACTCTTTTCATATGAAAATACACCAACAATACGTCCCACCGTACAATGCGATATACTGTACAACGAATTACATGAGTAACATAAAAGGGGATTCATACTACGAATCATAACCTATAGTTCAAATTGGCATACTTACTGTAAATATGCTAAATTATAAGGAAAAACACATCACTCTACAAAACCTAGTAACAATAGAAAGCTAACTTAGCAAGACTAGAATAAAAACTAAACGGAGATTACTGAGGCAATTCACAACCAAAACATATCCACGCCCTCCAATAAAAGAATACACTACGATTTGCATGTCATTTAGGCAGTTGAAGGCATTGGCGGGTCTGTTATATGCCTGTTTATGTATAAAACATAAATCTAACTAAAGTAATACATATTTATATGTAATAACACATACTGTATTATAAAGGATTACTGGCTCGACCATGTAAACACAAATAGCTGCATGAAATCCTATCGCATTACACTTTGAAAGTTGTTGAAAGTATTACAGAAAGGCAATGATAACGTAGAGAAAAGATTGCGCTTACAGATCATAACGCGTAAATAAAGTGGTCGTACTTACGGGAATATGTGCATCGGACGCGAGGATTTTTGCTAAAAATGACCTTATGTTGCCTTCGGGCTACAGTACAAAGTTACGGCGATACGTCAAGATCCGACTACAGGCCTGTCAGTTGCATGCGCTGCTCGAGGATGAGATCAGACAGAAACAGTAGATCCGCCGAGCAGTCGATCAGCGTAAACATGACCTGGCTGAGTCACTGCATGGGCGCGCAATTCAAAAACAGGGCCGTTAACTGACCATTATGGCGCAAAATTTTATTTATATTGAATAATAAACACTTTTTTTATATTAATAATAACGTGTTAACTGCTAAACTATATTAACTGTTGTTCATAAATGCAAAAAATAAAGCAATTAAATGCCTTAGTGATTACTGGGATGAAAGTAGCCTAAAATAATTAACTAAAATAAAAAATCCGAGCTGCAATCCGCATCTTTTTTGCTCAAAAATAAACAAAAATCATTTAAAAGGGTCTATTTATTTATTAATGTGCATCTATTTCATTGCTAAAAACAATGTTATTTTTGTGTATTTTGGTATAATACAAGTGTTTGCGTGGTGGTTTATGGTTAAAAAACACATTATTTTCCACATACCGTACATTTTTGTAACTCCAGATATACTGCTTTCATCAAACACTCTGATTTTGTACAAAACTCATTGATCTGAAAAGCGTTGTGTACCTGATTGGCCAGCTAATCTGTACGTTGTGATTGGCATGAATACCTCTGATGTCAGCCGGAAATGTGACGCTCCTTACCAAGTTTGAAAGATTCGCTCATATGCAATGCTAACAGGAGTTAATTTAAAGGGCTAGTCAAAGCCGAGGAATTATGATAATGTCGGTCTTGTCCACGTCAACTGGACCAGGAAGTAAACTGTTGCCTACAATCCGTGTCTTTGTTGTAGTCCAAGAAAAGAGATTTACGTTGGAAACGATAACTTGCATCATCGTTTACTTTGGAGTATGAAGCTTTTGATGTACTAATACACACTTACCAAAAGAAATGTAAAATCGTGAATCAATCGGACGATAGTTGCTCTTTAAAAAATCGGTGCGGAAATATCCTTATCCAATTTGCATTCTAGATTTTGTGTAAAATGTTCTTTTGCTTTCATTTGATTCTTACCCATGTAAAATAAGTAAAGTAACCTGCAATTTTGTAAATTTTGTAAAGTACCAGTTACTATATAATGTGTTGGGTTAAAAAAACATTTTAGAGAGTACAGCCAATGGGGCCAACATTTTCATAACTTCCATGAAAAGTGGAAAAAAAGACATTTAAAGTTTTGCTTTATAGTACATGGCTTCAGTGAAAAAAATTAAAAAAAGGTTTAAATGAAAAAAGGCACAATTTTAATAAAAAAAAATGAAATATTTAAAATAAATAAAAACTAAACATATAAAATGTGTGTTAAGAACAATATATGGAGACCCATAATAAAACTGGCAATAGTGTTGCTACAGTAAAATCGAAAGGCAGGTGATGTTGAATGGTGTCCCATGCCAGGTGCACTCTATTTGTATAGACAGTAAGACAATAACATCTTTCATCTGTATGCATCAGACGTGTAGATCTATTTTTTTATAAACATGTTTTATTACATTGCATCTTTTTCTAGTTAACACATTTTACATTCTTTTTACCATTTACAGAAGCATCCTACTGAGTTGAATTTACTTCAGATGTGATGGTTTGGTGACCATTAAATAAGTAATAACAAAACCATCAAGCACATTTAAAGTTCACAGTATTTTCATTCATAGTGACAAACATTTCAAGATTTTGTAATGCCTCTGTGCACTAAAATCAATCCACCTAGAAAATAAGTTAATAAATAAAACGTGAATAGACACCTTTAGTGTTGCACATGCTGTAAGGCAGTTTCAAGCCGTATTCGTTTAATTTCATCACAAACTAAAATTTAGTCTGTACTGACTGCCTGCTTAAACAACTTTTATACCCAACATTTATATGGTATAATGGCAAAGTAGGTTTATATTGAAATATATCTGATTTAAAATATATTTAATCAGTAAACTAACTTGCATGCAGATGTGTCACTGTAAAAACTTTTTTTAAAGGATTTTTGCATGGTCGCATAGGAAATCCATTGGTGTGAAATATGCACGCACACATGCACACGCACACACACACACGCATCATATGCATACATACAGCAAAATAATTTTTTATACATGATACATTACATGTTGTGGGGATAAATCAAGTTAAAGGTCCACTAAGCAATATTTCGTTTCTGTTTTGTTGCCCGTTTTACTTACGTTTTATTACCTACTGCTATTCAAGAGCTCAACATCATTTACATCTTTTTTAAAATATCTATCAAAAGTACTTAGTTGTTTAGGTGTAAAATGTGCAAAGTGGAAAATAATTTAAAACAAAAGCCAACAACAAAATGTCTTGCTGTACACATATTCAAAAAAACTAAATACATAAGCCCATACAAAATCTGATGTGTTTTACATGTAATTCTTCATCAAGCTGAAAAGCCCTAAATTAACCTGTAAATTAAAGGGATAGTTTACCAAAAAATAAAAACATTCTGACATAATTTTCTCACCCTCATGTTGTTTTAGACCTGTTTGCATTTCTTTTTTCCAATGAACAGAAAAGAAGATATTTTGATAAATTATGGTAAGCACACAGCTGGTGGAAACCATTGACTTCCATAGTTGGAAAAACAAATCTAATGGAATTCAATGGGAACCGTCAACTCTGGGCTTACCTATTTTATCAAAATTTCTTCTTTTGTGTTCATAAAAAAAAGAAATTCAAAAAGGTTTGTAACAACATGAGAGAATTTTTGGGTAAACTATCCCTTTAAGTCTGTATAAACAGAAAAACCTCCTAATTTACATCTTTTCATTTTATTCCCATCTTATTAAGTATGAAAAATGACAAATGCAGTTTCCGTTTATTATCACATTAGCCAATGTTTGATGTGCAGCCAAAAATCTGAATGATGGTTATATAAATCTCAAGTCCATCAGAGTCTGAGACGTTTGTGGTCGGAGCGTGTTCAGCAGTAAACAGACCAGTAAATAAGGTTGAAGATGATATAGGCTCCAGGGAAGATCATACGGGAGTACTTGTCAATGGCGTGCGTGTTCTGTATAATGCGAAAGGCGCGAATGCCCTTCTTCTTGGTGGTGGTGGACTCACTGCTAACTGACAGGTGAACCACCATATGTTCCTGCTTTTCTGGCATCACCTCCTCTGGAACCATGGGAGCCTCTGTGTAACCGGCCAAACTGTTGGTGTCAGCTTCGCTGTAGGTCCCATCCAACATCATGGTCCTGGTGTGGGACATACCGCAGGTGCAGGGCAATGACTAGAACACCCAGAGAGACAACAAAAGTGGACCAACAGTTAATAAACAAGCTGAAATTAAAGGGACACTCCATTTTTTTTGGAAATACCATTTTTGGAAATACCAATCCATTCAGCCGATCTCCGGGTCTGGCGGTACCATTTTTAACATAGCTTAATGCATTGAATCTGATTAGACCATTAGCATCGCGCTAAAAAATAACCAAAGAGTTTCGATATTTTTCCTATTTAAAACTTGACCCTTCTGTAATTACATTGTGTACTAAGACTGACGGAAAATTAAAAGTTGCGATTTTCTGGGGCGATATGGCTAGGAACTATACTCTCATTCTGGTATAATAATCAAGGACTTTGCTGCCGTAACATGGCTGCAGCAGACGCAATGATATTATGCACTGCCTGAAAATAGTCCCCTGATATTGAAAGTAACCAAGAGGACTATTTTCAGTGCATAATATCACTACGCTTGCTGCAGCCATGTTACAGCTGCAAAGTCTAACTCTTTGGTTATTTTTTAGCACGATGCTAATGGTCTAATCAGATTCAATGGATTATGCTAAGCTATGCAAAAAGTGGTACCGCCAGACCCGGAGATCGGCTGAATGGATTCCAAAACTGTAAAAATCAAATGTTTAACTCTAGGGGAGCTGGAAAATGAGCATATTTTCAAAAAAACTGAAGTGTCCCTTTAACTTTATGGCATTAATGGGGTGATTGCTGACTCCCTGAGCAACATTACATCACCCGAGCAACACAGGAAATATTGGTTTGGTTAAATAATTTCACTGTAATTAATAATAGTCTCAATTTCTCAACACACTTTTCATTAAGTGTGATTATGTTTATTTCATATATTGGGAAGGGCCATACTTTATATATTTTCTGTGGAAACACGAAGTTGGGATGCAACATAGTTTACATATTTCCAATAAAAACAGACAGTTGGGGTGACACATTGGGTGCATCCCAATTTGAATTTGACTTTGGAGGCTGCATCCTTCAAAGGCCGGGTCCACCCCTTCGAAGTATACGTCCTTCAAAGGATCCAGTCTTCGAATTGGGATGCACCCACAGTTTACTGTATGTATTTTTCCTATAAAAGAGGAAGTTAGGGAGAAACATAATTGTTCTTTTCAATTGTCAGTGGGCTTTATATTACAGCCTGGCAAAAACTATGGCATAAATAATACCCTACTTCTACTTCTTAGTACTTTTATTCCTACTGTTTCTGTAGTATATAGTATGTATACTGCACTTAGTATGATTCAACATTTAGGCATGTATCAGTAGATACAAAGTTAACTTCTAAGGACACTTTTTTTTTTTGCACCATAATACTTAATTATGTTTAACTGGAACCTGTTGTACACAAACTTGGGCAATTACACTGCTTCATGTTCAAAGAAAAATATTTGCTTATTATATTTATTGATTCTTCCTAACCTCAAAATACCTGGAAGAAATCTGAAAAAAAAGACCAAACAAAGCTCGGGTCTTAGGAGGTTAAAAGCCAATTTCGATTTCAATGTTGTCTTGAAAGAAATAAGGGTAAGAATATTCCCTAAACTCAATCTGCCGAGACCATGATAACACTCACAATTACTGTTTTTGTTTACTTTTTCTGAATGCTTTTCATTTTCTAGCTCTTTTACTTCTCTACTGTAATCCGCAGATATTGCTATTTGATGTACATCAAATTGCTTGGGTGTCGCTTCATAACTCAGTTTGTAGAAAGTAATTAAATGTCAATCACTTCCACCAGTCATCGTTATTTTTACCTGCTTTCTTACTTGTTCTCTGAGCTTCCTCTCTCTCCTCTCCTGGACTGTGGTCAGATAGTTGACGGCTGCATACTCCAAGACAGACAGGAACACAAATACAAAACTGACCCACAGGTAAATATCCACAGCTTTGATGTAGGAGACTCTGGGCATAGAGGCATTCACCCCAGTGATGATTGTAGACATGGTGAGCACCGTGGTGATACCTGGATAAAATCATCACATCATGTTAAGCTCTGGAGGAGTGTCACGCCACACAGCAAGCAGTAGTGATTCCACTGCGATAATCTTACCCAGTGAAACTCTGGCTGGAACAGCCCTGCGATCAATCCAGAAGGACACCCACGACAACATAACCATCAGTGTAGCGGGGAAATAAGTTTGTAGCAGGAAGAAGAAGATGTGGCGGCGGAGCGTGAAGTTTATATACAGGCGGTTGTACCATCCTGTAGAGACAGAAGGATAAAATGATAAAATTTGTCTTATATTGCTTTTCATGATAAGTCTATTTTATTTTGAATAATTTAGTTGCCTTGTTCATTGATGCATGCGTTTTTGGGGATTGAATGTATCATCGCACCGGATGACTTTAAAGGGATTGTTCACCCAAAAAATAATGTCATTAATGACTCACCCTCATGTCGTTCCAAACTCGTAAGACCTCCGTTCATCTCCGGAACACACGTTTAAGATGTTTTATATTTAGTCCGAGAGTTGTTGACCCTTCATTGAAAATCTATGTACGATATACTGTCCATGTCCAGAAAGGTAATAAAACATCATCAAAGTAGTCCATGTGACATCAGTGTTTTTTTTTTTCAAATTTACAGCGTGCGACTCCCTCAGACTGTTAACAAAGTTCGGGCGCACCAGATAACACGTCAGCCGCGTCATACGTCATCCGCGTCATTGCAGTCACTTGACTTTAGTCTCACGCAATGCTGAATAAAGTCGTAATTTTTGGACCAAAATGTATTTTCGATGCTTCAACACATTTTTCTTTTATTACCTTTCTGGACATGGACAGTAGTATACCGTAAGTAGATTTTTATTGAAGGGTCAACATGCTCTCGGACTAAATATAAAACATCTCAAACTGTGTTTCCGAAGATGAACGGAGGTCTTACGAGTTTGGAACGACATGAGGGTGAGTCATTAATGACATTATTTTCATTTTTGAGTGAACTATCCCTTTAACACCCGTTGGTTACCAATTGCAAAAATGAGATAAAGTCTATCTTAAGTTGTTTGGTACTACTGTACATTTGATATGTTTGTATCTAATGCAATGACACATTAAAAAGTGTGGCTTAACTGTCTTGGATATCTTCTAGGCCGTACTGTAAAAAACACAACTTACTAAAAATCCCCCAATACCTGTGCTGCTGTAAAAGGCCAGTCGAGAGGTAGTATGAAACTTCTGTATAAGAAACTGGGAGAGGGAGATTTTCTCATCTATACTCAAAGACTCATCTCCACTTTTCCAGTACAGCATCAGATCCTCATCCGTGTAGGCATCTGGAAAACAAGGATCCATGTCAGGACAAACCTGGCGGGGTGGATTGAGTGCGTGCTGTGCTAAAAATACCACAAACTTGGGATTAACTCACAGCTCTCCAGCTCCAAAGAGCAAGTCTGGGAATCCAGCGGAAAACGGCTGAAGTCCATGTTGCAGGCTGCTGTTACCGTGACCCTGGAGACAAGAATCACGATGAGCAATCTTTCCTCAGGCTGAATAGCCTACCTAATGTTGTTGTGCGGAAGACGTAATCCGAAAAATGTGTGGAATAAAGCTAGAGAAGTCTACTTTGGACAGATTGACAAATTTGATTATAAAATGGATTGGCGTGGGCTGTAGGCAAATGATAGGCTTATTTTCAAATATGGGATTATATTTGATATAGACGTCTAAAGCCACAATCTATACGGCTGATTCAATGCTTTTAGTTTATATTCACTTTGTACACCCCAATCCATGATTTTCTAACAGTATGCTTGAAAAGGTACAACACTAAACTTATTCTAAAGGGGACATATCATGACAATCTGAATTTTTTTCATGTGCAATAATTGGGTCCCAGGTGCTTCTATCAACTATAAAATGTTAAAAAGATCAACCCAGCAACTTAGTTTTGGTAAACCATTCTCTGCAAGCATGTGAAAAAATATGTAATTGAAATTTGGCTTCCCTTGTGATGATGTCAGAAGGGGATAATAACGCCCCTTAATCTGCACTATCCAACCACAGCACTGCCATTTAGTGCAGAGATCAGCTCATTTGCATTTAAAAGGACACACCCAAAAACGGTACATTTTTGCTCACACCTACAAAGTGGCAATTTAAACATGATATAATAAATGATATATGGGGTATTTTGAGCTAGAACTTCACATACGTACTCCGGAGACACCAAAGATTTATTAACATGTGAAATGTCCCCTTAAGCTTTGGAACAAACTCTTCTGCTAAAAACTAAAATGCAGGTCTATCCATTTTTTTTGGCATACGCGAGGGTCCGTGCATGACAGTTTCGCCATCACAAGAGGGCGTGCATACTGTACGCGCACCGTTGGATATTTGAAAACCTATGACTCTGCATAGGTCACGCATGCACCTATAGAAGAATGTAGTATGTAGCTCAGGAGATGCACTGCATTTTGTCGCATGTCAAATAAACTATACTTTGCAAGACATTGTACATTCGCATACAGGTAAAAAACAGACTACACTCCAGGCTTTAGTCCAGAATGGCACACTGTCACCATTATTGAATCGACACTAATGCCGTCTCATTTTTCCCTCCACATTTCTCTTCACTTGTGCACATCATTTGTCGGACAGTGGAAATAATCTGGGCCGCTCCTGTCAATAATGGCAGTGTCCCTGGAGCTAGAATACGGTCTGAAATGACTTTGAACTCAGACCCTGGCTATAGCCAGCATGCAGGTAGCTTGGCCTAATTTTCGCATCACAAAAGACAGAGGAAAAACATCACAGGCCGGAAGCACCGATCTAATTTTAAAACCACAGCACAGCAGCAGGCAAATGTCTAAGCCCAATGACATGATTTTGTTTTCTAACCACATATTTTTTGGAAATTTCAGTTGCTTCGAGGTGAAATGTTATACATGCATTTCATTAACACATACAATGATGCATACATAATCTCTTTCTCTCTCTTGTGCTCTTTATATACAGTACAGAAACTTATTATAACATATAAGTCAGAAACCGTGTGGGCTTTATTTCTGCTTTTTTACCTCAGGCTGTATAGAACGTGTCCGTCTGGAAACACTCTCAGCATGATATTTTCTGTGGTGGTGTCATGAATAAAAGATCTCTTCGAGTGGACGAAGAACACATCAGGAACCCAGATCTTCTTCACCAGTCGCCCATCAAACGTCATGCTTTTATTTGTTGTGCTGGCGAAGGATAGCCGTTCATCCTTCCAATAGTGTCTCAGGTATAAGGTCATCGTGAAGTCCTACAATGTTGGAGAGGTATGGTAAGGAATTAAGAGCAAAACATATTCACAATTAATTTGATTATGATATTTTTTGATAATGCCATTCAGAAAAAAAACTTTCATGACATCATACTGTATATGACCCTGTCTATAAAATCCAAGCTAAAGTCTCATAATCTAATAATGAGATTAGGAGCGTCAAATTTGATTATCATTCACATTCATTTTAATTTTTGGCATGACCTTACTGAGTCAATATTAAAGATATCAAGGCAATATTTTCACAGGCAGGGTCATATATATATGACATGTTTTACTCCAAAATAAAAACAACAAACTATAAACCAATTAGACTTTTGCACTGTGACATCATTCTCATGATAATGATAATGCACCTGGACATTTAATTATTTTTATTCCCATTACTCTCCATGTTCATTCTCATTACTGTAATACAATACCTTTTACCAATACTACCGTAATATCGAAATACTTCATTAAATAAATTATAGCTTTTTTCCATTATAATAATGAGATTTGGGGGCTGTGCTTCCCTGTCATAAAAATAATGTCACAATGTAAAAAGAAAATGAAATATTCCCAGAAGTAAGCTTTTTCCTTTAAAAACAGGTATGACAATGTTTGGCAGCTGATTTGAAATTCACCTATTTTCTTAAAACACGATGTCATGCAAATATTTTGAAAAAGTGTCATTTTCTTTGTAGTTTGTTTTAAATAGAATGTCTGAGTACATATCACTCGTTCTTTTGTGTTATTTGACAGCTATGCTTCTCAGAATCACTCACATTATCTATTTTATTTTGGGGTTATGTAACCTTAAACATTTCTAGCATCCACTGATTATATATGGTCAACAATAGCACAGCAGTTTCTTTGTTCCATCGCACAAAGACTTTAGAAGGAAATATAAAACTTAAGAAGGGATTGACAGCATGGGTGTCATATACTGTTAAAACAGAAACAGACAGAAGATTCATGATCAAAGTTTCTGCCATCAGAGGCTCAGCATGCCTTTTTATAGAAATACCCTTGTGAAACAGTAACTGCAATACAGCCAAAAACATGTGCAAAAACCCACCAGAGTCACAAACATGAGGGGTGATCTCACAGAACGTGAAGATGTTCAGTGATATTTCACGCCAGGGATAAAATAAAGGAATAAAAAAATATTATTCTGGAATGGTAACATTTACTTGAATGGATGTTCATAAGACATGACATGACACCTTCATAATCATGCCATGGCATGTTTCATGAACATGAACGTGAAGGAGGAACTGTCATTAAGTGTGTTACGGCTCAGTTTTGTTTTGGGTTTGTTCTGTTATTTTCTCTATTTTTCTTATTTAGATTGCCAGCTAAGGATTTACACCATTTGTTTAATTATGTCATTTTTAATGCAAAGACGACATTGTTTAAAATCTGTCATAAATCTGTTATAAACATGACAGAGCAGAATAATTATCAAATAAACTACCTATCTTTATGGGTTAACATTACAATAATCATCAAGTCATTTAAATGTCATTAAGTGTTAATACCAAGTCAAATAATTTTTAATACCTTAACAAAATGCAACAGACACGTCAAAAGATTATACTCAACTTTATGTATGTGTACAATACATAAAAATCTGACAACTAACAGAACTTGTTCTTCCTCACACAGAGGGTTCTGAAATATTCTGACATTTAGAAGAAAAAACTAACAAAACATTTAATTAATTTAATAAATGTAATCAACTGTTCCCAGCAATATGGACCCACCGCTGCATGGCTTAACCCATTATTGTACTGTTTTCATTTAATTTTAGGGGATTTGGTCTCCAAATGCAATAAAATATAATTGTATCAATTTTAATTATTATTCTTTTATTTGTTAAACACATTTTAAAAAAAACATTATGAACTGAAGAATATTCATGATGCTGTTATAAAACTATTTGACAGAGTATTAAAGGTGCAGTGTGTACATTTTAGAATGATCTTTTGACAGCAATGCAACATAATATAGATAACTATGTTTTCAGAGGTGTATAAAGACCTTAAAAAATGAACTGTATTGTTTTTATTACCTTAGAATGAGCCATTTTTAGTTATATACACTGCGGGTCCCCTTACATGGAGGCCGCCATTTTGCAGCATCATGTTTTTACAGTGGCCCTAAATGGAAAAACTACTCTACAGAGCACATTTGTCACTATGTTGTCTCAGACATGGACATGTTTGTCCTATGACGGCTACAGTAGCTTCTCTTTAGGGCGATTTATAGTCGTGCGTAGGTCCGTAGCCTGTGCTTTGCGTAGCCTGACGTGCACCTCACCAAATTTTTAACAGCGCGTCAGATCTACGCGGACCGCAAGCGCTGTGATTGGTCCACCAGAACCCCTCCCGTCAGGTAAAAAAAAACTGTGCATAGGTATTTCCGCTTGTGACGGTGAAAACAAAGATGAGCCAAGTTGAGGAGTGATTTAACTCAAACTGCATCAAAAGTCGCTGTTTATTTACTTCCATCATTGCTGGTCTTCTCAAATTATACACAACAAGTTGCTGTTTCTTCTTCGTTTGTGGGTTAACTTCATAGGTTAACTCGCTAAGCTTCTTCTTCTGTGACTTCTTTTGCTGCTACTGTGGTTACACGCGTGATTACTGCCTACCAGCGGTCTGCGGGTCTGTTTGCATGTCGACGCGGACGACGACGCACAAGTATAAATGAAAACCGACGCGGAACCTACACTGTCGCGGCTACGCCGTAGGACCTACGCACGACTATAAATCGCCCTTTTGTGCTTCAAAAGGGAGGGGTGCAATTCACAACCTCACCACAAGATGTCGCTAAAATCTACACACTGCACCCTTTAACACTTAATGACATTTTAATGACAAATTATATTTGTACCACTGTAGTTGAGGTCAAGAAAAATATTCATAACGCTGTTATAAAACTATATGACAGAGTATTAACACTAAATGACATTTTAATGACAAATTCAATTTGTATTACTGGTAAAAAGTGGTCAGTTTTGTTGTCTTGGTTTATGTCAAGTTGTCATAACAAAGACATCTCAAACATTGTCATCTTTGCATTAAAAATGACATAATTGAAAAAATGACACAATTGTCATAAACATGCATAATATCTCCTTCATCTTCATGACACGTGTCATGTCATAATTATGAAGGTGTCATGTCAGTCTTATGAACACCCCTTCAAGTAAAGTGTTACCAAATAAATGAATCCTGTTTTTAATTATTGCAATTTTTACATTATTTTCTTTCTCATTTATTTTAATGAATTGTCTTATTTTCCATAAAAATACTATAAAAACAACATTTTATCATTTATGTAAAATACTGTATTGTTTTATCTATTGTTTAAGATAGATGCAAACCTTTATCTTCAAATTTGCACTGTGAAAAATTATGAGTTGAATTTACTTAAAATATTCAAAATGTATATGCACAATTTTTGCGTTATGCTTACCTATTATGCATAATCATGAGGTGTTTAAAATAATGAATAATGAAATTTTTTATTCTATTTACACAAATATTTGAGTTTACTTAACCTTCTCTTTATTAAATATATGTTATACCAGCTTACTTAATTTATAATTCTCATTACATTTCTATCAAAGTATTAAAAATGGCAAATTTTTACTGATAAAAATTGTACTGGTCATTGCACTTGAAATGTATATTACGTATGATATGTATCTTAACCATGTAATTTTTTTGATGTTGCACGAAAAATGCAATGTTTAAGCAATGTTAAAATATGTTATAAATATGTACATTTTTAAGTAAAAGCTACCATAATAATGTAATACCTAATGTAAATAAGAAATGTCATGTTTTTGTGTGATTCACCCATAACATGTAAGAAATTTAATATAATAGGATTAAGAATAGGAATGTCTAAAATAATACTGTTTTCAATGTGTTAGTTTGGTAATACCTGTTCTGTATGTTATGTAAAACCATACAGTACATGTGAACATATATGGTTAAGGATGACCTACCATGTCTACTTCTGAAATACTGTCCAAACTCTCCACTTGAACATCAACTCCAACTGGAATAGCAGGACCTGAAAAACCCAATGATACAACATAACCAGTTTATGAATCACATTATGAACCTCTCATTTGTTATATCACGATGCCTTTCAACCTTCTTTGCACATGTCATACATTAATTTTTCATAACACTCTCTGTTTGTTGAAGTCTAACAACTTCATAGCGTTCATAATTAGCACCATGTTCACCAAAAAAGCATCATTAAATACCTCCTCACGTGTACATCTGAATGACTTTTCTTTCCGCAGATCTATTCACAAAGGGCTTAGCAGCTGCTTTGACATCTGACAGATCGTATGGAAATCTTTTTTGAGAACAGTCATTTCTCAGGGCGTTCAACCAGAACTGCAGCTTTGATACATTGCGCTTCACTTGTAAGGTCTTTTGGAGCAAACATAAACCCTTGCTCTTCACCAGGATTAGTGTAATAGCAGTATCTGGCACTCAGAAAGCAAGACCTTTAGGTAAATGAGTAGGGGGCGGCCTGTACATATGGACAGGGATGATTCGGAGATGCCGGACAGATTCGAAACGAGATTTCCAGGCCGCTCCCGCCGCTCCCACTGTACTTCTAGTAATCCGACGAGATTACTGGAGATGCTAAGCGGTGGATTAAATTTTGAAGCTCAAAATGATACTGACACCAACTGAAACTTGCCATTATGTCACTTATCAAAAAACCTTTTGGGAAAAGTGCATACATTACTTAATATCGAAAATGCATTTGATGTGGGTCCGCATAGATGACTTTAAACATTTTCTTATGTAATCCACATACACAATTGTGAAGGATTTACATCCAACATCCGCTGGAAGCATCCAGTCAATTTTCCACCATCAAGGATATCACAAAATTCGGCCTCAGTGAGGATAAACAGCTCCTAGAGGAAATCGATTTGTCCAAACTAATCAACCCCATGCTGATAGAAACCATTAGGATGACCCTGAGTTTTGCTGCTACATTTCTCATCACTTCAGGTTATCTGATAATGTTGATAGAGAGAATTTATGTTTGTGATACTGCAGGTCTGTTGATGCTTCAAGGTGTGTATATAATATATTTAAAAAATAAACGTATGAAATATAAAGTTCTGACTCAAAATGTTTATTGGATGAGCCCCAATAACGCTGTTATAAAACGAAGATAGATGCAAACCTGTGGCTGTGCAATAATAAGTTGTTACCCTGCATGGCAATTCTTTTATCTCTAATCTCTGATTGGATGATTAACTGCATTGAATCTAAACACATCTCTGACACATTTTTATATTTTTATTGCAACATTGCTAGAACTGTAACCGACCTACTTTTGTATAGCAAAATATAGACCCATGATAATATCTCTTTAATATTTT
The DNA here is from genome assembly GCA_025389145.1 of Misgurnus mizolepis. Classification (NCBI taxonomy): domain Eukaryota; kingdom Metazoa; phylum Chordata; class Actinopteri; order Cypriniformes; family Cobitidae; genus Misgurnus; species Misgurnus mizolepis. Next base: position 51,377,060 of record JAIFKI010000001.1, on the reverse strand, counting down.
AATTATTTCTACTACACATCAATAAAATAAAATTGAGCAAATGTAAACAAAATGTCTCCTGTTCTCTCTTGAGAAGAGGCAGAAGGCATCAAGGCATGTCCGAATCCAATGTTAGGTTTACTTCCTGACTCCTGAGATACCTCCATCGTCCTGTCCAACAATTCTATGCGCAGGGTTCCCACACCTTAGTAAACTTCAAATTCAAGGACCTTTTCAGGACTTTCCAGGTCCAATACCCTCAAATTCAAGGACGAAATGTGGGGACACATTTCAAGTGAGAGCAAGGTTATATTGTGTTATCTTTAAAGATACATTGTTACAGTTCCCTGTCGAGGGAACTTGCACTGCGTCACTACAGTGACACTTTGGGGACGCCTCCCCAAGGCTTCTGAATGTGTATATCAAATTCAACCAATGGTGAGGCTTGACGACAAAGACAGGGTGACGCGGGAACCAGAAAGTTTATCGCTATCTAAAATATTGCCAAAGACGGCGTTACAGGGACGCAGAAAGTATGGCAAGGGAGACGCAGCACCTCGTTCCCTTCTCAGGGAACAACTGTTAAATAAGTAACCCAAGATGTTTTCATGTGTCAAACACAACACAAGTATGAATGTTGGCATGAATCAACATTCGCATACATATGATATAAGCTTTTAAAGCGAACATTCTATGGTATCCTACACTACACAGGGAATTATGATTTTTTTCCAGAAAACTTCTTGCGTAAAATAGATTCCAGCACCTTCAATGACCTGTATGTTTTTATCTTTTCAAAAACTTCCCAGGGCCTTGAAATTTTTTCCCCCAGATTCACAAACCTTTAAGGATTTCAAGAACCCATGGGAACCCTGAATGCGTGTGCGCCTGGTCGAGTTCGAAAAATAAAATGGCAGCCGGAGCAAAAATTAAGTATAAATAAGTGTATATTATCACTTTTTAGACCTTACTGCATTTCTAGTGAGAAATTAGTATTGTAGTTTTCAAATATGTGTTTAGTTATCACAAAGGCGCTCTCTGTTTATATTTCAACATTGCTCCCTAAAGGGGATCGCACACCGGCCGCGCAGCGTTGCGCCACGTCGAGTCGCGTCTAGGACAACTCAGAGGTATTGTAAACCGAAATGCACATTAAATAGCGCAAGCTTCGTCAGATAGCGTCTACTTCAAAATGCAAAATATACGTTAGCAGCCAATGTTAATCGTTAATAATTTGGGACAAATAGGATGTTATTTAATGTTAAACTATGTGAGTGGCGCTGTGTGGCGCGACAGGGATTTGAGCAACTTCCTGAGTCACAGCTGGGCAGCGCGGACAGGCGCCACCTGGCGGCGCCGGTGTGCGTATCCTCATAGAAAACAATGTGTTCAATTTTTTTAGAATGGCGCGGCGCTGTGCGGCGCTGTGCGGCGAGGCCGGTGTACGATCTGAATTCATTGACTCATGAGGCAGCGAGGGAACAAGTCAGCTGCCTAAGTTTTCGGATGCAGCCTAAATCTCATAAATGTCCATTATACTTTAAAAAAAAAAAATTTTTGTTTTTGCTTTAAAAAAGTGTTTGTTTGTGCTGTCTTAAAATTTTGAGTTTATTCAATTGTGTAAACTCAATTGTGTAAAAATGTTGAGTCAACTTATATTTTTAAGTTGAGTTAACTCAAAATTTTAAGGCAGCATGAACACTTATTTTTTTAAGTTGAAACAACAAATCTTTTTTACAGAGTTTAAAAAGAGATCAACAATGTCACAAAGTGAGCTCAAATTTGCCAAGTCTAAAATCAAAAGTCAGTATTTTTACAATCAATTTTTTTTAAAGATTTCAAACTCAAACATCTCTTAAAAACTTTTTATAAAATTCCATATTATTACATTTAACTACAATCTACATTCATTTTAGAGCTCAGTACTCGTATAATGCCTCAAACCTCCTGAAGAGGTTAGAGGCTAAGAAAGATCTTTTTTCAGTTAGTTATTGATATTAAATGTAAATGTTTATTAATGATTGTCTGTCTTTCTTGGGGGTTTCAGGGGCTTTGCTTCACCCCATACAGTATGGTTCCTTACTTTACAGTTTTAAGTCAGTTTGAATTGTATCAAAGCACATAGTTTTAAAATCATCCTTACTGAAAAATCATAAAAAACTGCTTTATTAATAGTGTTTTTTCTCGAGGTTACTGAGGTAACTGTGTTCAGCTGTTAGCCTGGTGATGCCTGCTCAGTAGGTGAGCTTTAAACCAGCTGTCTACGGGGCATATTTGCATGTGCTAATCCAATAGTTTGGTTGACCGGCCGGTCAGCACCAACCACTGTCAGATTAATCTCGTCACTAACGTTCCAGTCCATAACAGATCCTACAGATGGACGAGCAGTGTGGACTGCTTAAGTCTTTCAGGAAAAACATCAGAGCAGCAAAATGTAATGTGATTATAACCATTCTTGTTTCATTTAGCTCGTAAGGACAACTGATCCTTTATTTGCCGAATGTAAGCACTTTCACCTTTTCTTTAAAAAAATGCTATTCGTGGTGCATGAATAACCCCCCCAAAATACCACTGCATTAAAAAATGACTGTCTGTGAGGGATACAGAGACACGGAACTGCTACAGCATGTGCAGATCTTCATTTCTATTCATATCTGATTAAAGGATGCTCCTAATTCACATTACTTGTAATATGAAACATCTGGAAAATACTAAAGGCATCATTTCACATCGGATGGAGAATGAATAAACCGTATGTTGCCAACATAAATCAATCCTTAACATGTATAATCCATCAAGAAATGCATACACTACTCTTATGACCTATAAACCCAGCATGAGTGCTATATGCTCATCAATGTACGATACTCCCCATGTGACGGATTAGGTATAAGCTTTATGCACCATCAGTTGAACTTCACTGGATTAAACGAAACTGCAGTCATGCATTAGCAATTCTGTTTAGCTTCTGAAGTAAAATCTTATTTATTCGGTTTGCATGGCACATCGAGGTACCTTTCAGTTAGATGAGACAGCGACAACTACAGTACGCAACAACACATTGCTTGCCCGCTGAAAGCACCAGCATGAACTAACATAAGCAGGATGTTCGTCAAATGATAAACCTGGTCAGCCAGCATGATCTTTCTAAGCTGGTGGACCTGCTGGTTAGAAGCACAGTGGGAAAACAAGCACACCAGCGTCAAACAAAATACAAATTTTTATGATAATATTTGCTTTTCTTTATAACCTGAACGAATGTATTTTAGCATGTCAGGGTGAAAATGCTAGGTCTGATGGAAGTACTGTGAGTCTTACCTGTCGTATGAAGCAAGCGAGTGTCAAGTATTGTGAAGTGGTATTATGTGCCTAAGTTAAAGAGACACTCTACATTTTTAGAAAATATGCTAATTTTCCAGCTCCCCTAGAGTTAAACATTTGATTTTTACCGTTTTGGAATCCATTCAGCTGATCTCCGGGTCTGGTGCACCCACTTTTAGCATAGCTTAGCATAATCCATTGAATCTGATTAGACCACTAGCATTGCGCAAAAAAAACAATGATATTACGCAGTGTCCGAAAATAGTCCCCTGCTATTGAAAGTTACCAAGGGGATTATTTCTCAAGCGTTGCGTAATATCATTGCGCCTCCTGCAGCCATATTACAGCAGCAAAGTCCTTGATTATTACGCCAGAATGAGAGTGTAGTTCCTAGCCATATCTGCCTAGAAAATCGCAGCTTTTAATGTTCGCAAGTTTTTAAAGCATCGTGTTGCTCGCTCTAGATAACTTGCAGGATTTAACTTTGTGTCATGCAAATTTTTTGCTTGAGTTAAATATTTTCAACTTGCGCGAAGGCGTGTTTGAGGCGAATACCGCGTGTTTTCACGGCAATCGCGTCACCCAATTCGCGTCATTCACATTGCCTCGCGCGAGGACGCGTCCAATCGCATCTTTGCATTGACTTTGTATGTAAACTACTCGCGCAAATCGTTGAACTCGCGTCTGGTGTGAACCCACAGTTAGTACATGATGTACAGAAGAGTCAAGTTTTAAATAGGAAAAATATTGAAATTCTTTGGTTATTTTTAAGTGTGATGCTAACGGTCTAATCAGATTCAATGGATTATGCTAAGCTATGCTAAAAGTGGTAGTGCCAGACCCGGAGATCGGCTGAATGGATTCCAAAACGGTAAAAATCTAACGTTAAACTCTAGGGGAGCTGGAAAATTTGCAATATTCAAAAAAAGTGGAGTGTCCCTTTAAGACAATGTCCCTTCGATGCAAGTATATAGCGACTTACATTGCATTACAAGCTATACATTTTATGTGTGTTTGCACATGACCATTGAACTTAAAGGAATAGTTCACCAAAATTTTTTTTAATTCTCTTAACATTTAACCCTTGCTCTACCAATTGAGCTACAGAAACACCAAGTAATTTTGCAAAGCAATCCTTATCTGACTCTTTAAAATAATAATAAAGTAAATATGATGACAGCAACAAAATCAGATTGTATGATTTCATATTGTAAGATTTTCCATGTCAAACAGATGCGGCATCTCTCACAAAAATGGTGGGACTGTGAAAGCAGCTGAAGAGGTGAATATGTTTGGGCTATTTTCATTCCCTTTTGCTGTGACCCCCTGCTGTCACATCAGCAATTCCCAAACATATGCAGACTCGGAACATCCAGACGAAAGCCTTTTTAGATAACTTTATTCACAGCATCAAAATGCTGAAGCATCTCTTCCCTTTGTTCTATACAGAAACACATCAGTAAAGAAGTACTGGGAACAAGATGGACTTTCATGTTGCGCATGCATGCAAGCAGTGCATAAACAAAATGCCAGCATAAATGCAACAGCAGGGTGTGCAACACACGCAGAGTGTGTTTACATTATATGAAACAATCTTTCATTGATTTTGCTTAATAATATAAAACTGTGTCTACAGTAGTCTTTTTGTCTAGTGTTTCTCAAAGCATGTACTGTAAACACCTTTACTGGCTTATCCCTTATTGAAAAGTAACCAAATTAAACTAATTACCCTATAATAAAACCATGGTTCATGGTGTGCACGTCTGCTTGCTTTTCATGTGAGAACCGGAGAAAACCTGAGCATTTAAAATCCCATTTAAACAGTTTCTTGGCATTTTGTACAAACACTCTCACTGACAGCTTTGCTAGTGCATTTCTATACAGAAAATAAAGCGATTCTGAAGGCTTTAACCTTAACGGGTAGAAACCGTGCTGTACAATTGTTCAAAGAGAAGCCTTGAGCTCCACTGCAGACTAGAAGAAATCTCCGCATTAAAAATCTCATTTTCCCAAAGCGGCGATCTGTACACACATCCAGCTGTTGCTATATGAGTTGATTGACTGTTAACTCTCCAAACAGTCATCACAGTGACAATTTTGTGAAACTTATGTAAAAAGCACACAGTGTGCATAGCTCCATCTGACAGGCACAGGGCTTTAAAAAACTACGTCTGCAATTCATCCAGGGAATTAATGAGGAACTGCTTTGGAGAGGAAATATGTAAAAATCAAGGTCAAAGTAAATCCGGATGCAAAAATTAATTCGGAGCATGGTGACGTTTAAAACGTTCTAGCACACCATGCTTTTGTTTTTTTGAGGATGTGACATGACATTGACCAACACAAGAGTTTCAACATTATCGCAATGCAAAACAAATTATGTTTTGAATACTTTTCTGAACAAATATATTTATAAATTATTTTATATGTAAATTATTTTTTACATTTATTATTATTTGGTATATTTCATGCTGCTGCATAGCAGTTAGCAATGCGTATAATAATGGGTTTGAACCCATCATTCATACTGTTAAAAAATGTATACCTTTAATGCACTGTAAATCACTTTGGATGAAAGTGTCTCCCAAATGCATAAATGTAAATGTTTCACCTTCAACAGAAGCATGGAAATCTGACCATTTGTACAAACGAGATCAACATTTCAATATCACATACTGCATGCCTTTTGATTTGTAACCTACACATTTTTCTAAAAGTTAAAAAATGTGTTTATTTGCAGGATTAAATAAAAAACTACAATGTTATCAATGTGGATTCTGCAGGGTCCCATTCTGTCTACCTGCCTGTTTTTACCTTACAGTCATCTCTCCATGGAGAGTTCCCAGCATCCCTCGCTATCCTCCAAATGCTCCTTGTCACCTGTCATACATTGCCCTGATCAGCTCCATTTTTTAAGCTCACTGTGTTTTCCCCATTGTTGTGCGGTATATGTAATGTTACCATGTTTTAAAGCTCCTTGCCCGTATGTTCCCTAAGGTCCTTGTTTATTTGTTTACTGGATTTCCCTCATCCCTGTCGTCTTGTCCCACACATATCCTTATATCACTGTAAAAAAAGTTGGTTCAACTTAAAGTTAGTTATCTGGCTGCCTTAAAATTTTGACTTAACTCAACTTAAAATATTAGTTGATGCAACAATTTTTATTTAAATTTTTGAGTTAACTAATATTATTAAGTTAAATTCAAAATTTTCAAGCAACAAGGTAACTTATGTTTTTAAGTTAAACCAACAAATCTTTTTTACATTGTTCCTGGAACAGGAAGTCGCGATCGACTTTACTTCCGTATTGTGACATATTTCCGAGTGAAACGAAAAATCACATGACGAAAATAGTGTATTCCACTGTATATTGATCGGATATAGACGATTTCAGCAGTAACAACATTAAGAAACGGCTTTTGTGGAACAAACGTAACTTCCGCAAATAAACAGAGTGGTTTATTTCTGACAACAACACTGAAAAAAATTATTCATTCAATTTACTCAATTCTTTTAAGGTAAGTGGTTGCAATCAATTTATTTAAGCTACATTTAAACAAAAAAATTAGAAAAACAAAACAAAAAACTTTTGTTTAAATGTGGCTTAAATAAATTGATTGCGACCACTTACCTTAAAAAAATAAGTAAATTGAATGAATCATTTTTTTCAGTGAAGCAAAATAAACAAAGTAGATGACCTTAGTTCAAATCACAGCTAACGCGTATCAAAAAACTACACTGATCTAACGTTACTGTGTAAAATTAATGTATACAATGTTAACTACAGATCGGCTGCCAAACCTCCCTTCACATAGCAGTGATCTATGATCCATGATCTCCTCGTCTTTAGGATACCGAAACATTTGTTATTTTCGATGAGGTATTCGTTCCAGAGTTCAGTTTAGCCACTAGCATCATTAAACAAACAGAGATCGGAAGTTAAGTTCCACACAGACATGTAACCACAACAACGCACGTGTGTCCAATTAAACGAATTTAGAAATATTACGAATTTAAAGATGGAACTCGCAAGAGACTGAAAGTTAGAGGGGGCGCGGTCAACTGAAGCTCCGCCTAAACCATCTTGCAGGTGTCAGAGAAGGATCACCACAAGAGTACATTTTCAGATTTTTTTCAGAAGTTTCACGAGTTCGCATTAACATGTAATCGATAGGGAATGAGATAGCTCGGAATTTTAACCCCCCTCTTTAACTGGGAAAGATGAAACTAGCTAAGAGTGAGGAAATGGGGTGGAGGAGGGATGTTGCAAAAAACGGCTATTTAAAGGGACCTCTTTGCTCTGATTGGTTGGATCACATGACCATGCTCCTCCGGAACACTTATCCTGGGTATACACCAAAAAATTTTATACATCTTATAAGATTTTCAAAATGTGAAAGACCACAAACATGAGGATAACAAATCCTAGATTTAACCGTTTTTTTTTTATTCCACACACAAACAGATCTTCAACCAGAGTCTCGACTGTGAACACAGGAAATCTCACAAAATCTCGTGAGACTTGAGAATAAGCATGGCGGACGATATGAAAGAAGAAATTTCAATGAAAGTGTTTGGAATGATTTTCACAGAAAATTCAAGGGAACAAAAATAAAAGGGTTTGGGGAAAGTCGTGGAGACAGCGGGAAAATGGTCTGTACAAGTTCATATTGCATCAAGTTCACTTTGTGCTGCGCCATGACTGCTTCTGTCTTCCATCATCTCGCTTTCTGATTGGATATTATTTCGTTTCAGAGCGTGCATGTGTTTGTCCATGGGGTCCCCTCACACATCAGTATTTCTGATTGAAAATATTAAACATGTTTAATATTTACGATTTGCGATCGGGGCGGCTCCGACGTTCTTCTGAAAAGGTTCAGACACTCTTAACACACCTCACAACAAGGGAAATCTGATAAGAACCATCAAGATAATCGGGGCATAGCTAGGATTGTCGAAATGGGAGAAATGGGCCAAAAATCAACTCGATTATCTTTTGGTGTGTACCCAGTAGTTAAATAAACTTCATTTATGCGGGCACATTATTATTATTTTAAATAATGACCTACACGGGAAAACGGTTTATAATGAATATTGCAATATTAGTTTTGAAGTCATGGGGACTTTAAAGTCCACTACAGTGAGATAGTTGTTTACCCCTCTAGAGGGAGCCAATGTAGATTTTATGCCTCCTTGTCAATTAACTGCCCTTGATACTCTCCATACTATTACGCACAATGTTTGGATATAAATAGTTCATCTTGCCAGACCATTCACATTACATAAATGTCTTTAAAGATCACAAATATTAACTTAATAAAATAATAATCTGACCTGCAAATGCTGGTCTCATTGTGAAGTCATGGTCATCCACTTTCAATAACTGTTCAGTCTTCAGTTTCCGTGATTTCGTCACGTCTGGTGGCTTCTTGGCCAGGGAGCTGTGAAAAGGTTTTAAAGAATCATAAACATCTCATATCACAAATTTAGACAACGTTTCCTATTGTTTCATGCAAACTATCAGAGTGTACTGTACACAAACGGTTTAGCTTGAATTCTCAAAGCCAGCAGCGTTTACATAATTTCCATGAAAACGCATCAACAAAAGTGTAATGAAGGATTAGGATCATGCATGGCGCTTGTATCAACAAATTGTTAAGGCAGTATTGAACCATCTGCAGCATCAGCCTGCCCTGTTATTTTTTTCAAATTACTGCAGATCTTATCACTGAAAGTCACTCGGAGGAGTTCTGAATACTGGATTTGATGAACCGTGTTTCATTTCAGTCTAACAGCGACCATAATTAACTTTTTATTAACTGGTATAATGCACACTGACAGATCCAACCCAGAAACCTAAAAGACTCAAGAAAGCAGTCGAGTGGCTTGTCACATTCCTCATAGCTTCTTGCCATTTGCAATTTATTTCCTGTTGAGAGTACATCAGACAAAAGCCAGCATGTAATGATTGGCACCCCGTGTGCAGTCATACTGCTGGATTTTCTCATGCAAATTTGCAGGCTTATGTGCTCTAATGATATGGTAATTTTCAACATGTTTGTTTTCATTTAATAGTCATGAAACCCTGTTGGATGTACCAGTACCAGCTATTTGTCATGACAGCTTGGTGCCGACCAAGTACAGTCTTCGGCAGATGGGAGAAAAGTGCGTACGGCACGTGGCTGTTTGTCTGTGTAAGGAACGCTGGATCAGGCATGCCACTGATACGCGTTCGGTTCAGTGGTTGTATCGTCTGTCTGGGTCATGATGATGATAATTGCTTACCAGCTCCTGGCCTCATTTTAGGGACCCTGCTGTCAAACGAATCAGGCTAATAAAGGTGGTCGAAACATGAGTCTGTACATTTTGTGATGTTCATATCAACAAATGTCACTTTCTTTTCCTGTCCTTAGCACCACAGTTCTCACCTATTGCAGTATTGTCATCTCTGAACGCATGAATTTTATCTTTTCAAATTTGTATTTAATAATACAGCACAAGTCCAAGTTCTTAAATGAGAGGTTCTTTCTTGGGCTGTATGGTTTCAAAAAAAACAGTTAAAGGCGCTCTAAGCGAATAATGTGCGACGTCACTTCCTGTTGATGTTTGAACTGTTTTCAAACAGACAGAGCGTAGCTAACTCCTCCCCCTCCCCCTCCCTTCCGTGCTTTCATGAACGCGCCCAACCCCCACCCCCAAATCCTTCTTGTCGTTTATTGGCTGGAACACTTTGTTATGGTTTCTGTTTGTAGGTTTGGCCTTTGTTGATATTGCCGTTTGTGAAGCCTGGGCTGTCTACAGAGATCGCGTTTTTTTATAGTTTGATCAGCGGACAGGCAGCAAGCAGATAGTGAGGAGATGTTTCCGGTATGTAACAAAAAATGTTTTATGGTCTAAAACGCTTCAATTCGCTTAGAGCACCTTTAATATCCCAGCAGGCATTTCAACGTTGTTTCATCGTTGAATTAACGTCAAGGACGAGGCTGAATCAGTGTTGAATTACCTTTGATTTTGCAAATTGAATCAACGTTGAACAAACAACTGACATTACTTCAACCAAAGTTCAATTAAGCATTTTATTAACCAATTTGCAACCATTTAGCATTATCAACGTTGTTTCAACGTTGAAACAAGAAATGACATTATTACAACTATATTTCAACGTTGAACGTTGGTCATATGCAGTGCCGGCCGGTGACTTCTTTTTTCGAGGACGCTCAATGCGAAGTTTGTCACAACATGTATGTAACCCATCATGTGTGTGGTTTGTAATTTCAAAATATGTGTTCTGCGCGTCGAGTGATCCTATGTGCATCACGTGTCTTGTCAAAATAAGTGCCTGCTGCATATGCGTCTAAAGGTTTTATGATAAAAGAGACGCTCGCGTTTGCCAGATACTCGCATAATCTCATGCATAATCAGAGTTCACTTTTAAGAGTGTCTTGCGTGTATTTTGTGAACATCTGCAGCAAGCACTTATTTTGAGAAAACACATGATGCACGTGGTTTACATACACATATTTGAAAACCCAAGCAACACACATGACACTCCAAACACATATTTTGAATTTGCGCCCCTCGGATGAGCAGTCACGAGCCGCCACTGGTCATATGCCGGCTCGGATACAAGTAAATTCCTATTGCACAAACACTCCTAAAATACAGGTGTTACACAATACCATACCATCTTTGGCATGGTTCCATAAAGAACCTTGAACTTCTGAAGAACCTTTCTGTTTAATAATAGGTTCTTTATAGGGAAAAGGTTCTTTAGACTAAGTTCTTTGGGGAACCAAATTTGGTTCTTCTATGGCAACAAAAGCTCTTTATTTTTAACGTTCTTCACACTATCAAAATGTACTGTAAAAAATGCAGCATAAAGTTAAAACAACTTGGTTTTGCAAATCTATGTTAAGTTAAAGTAACATAAAAATAATATAATAATATTTTTTTTTCATCAGAAATAAAGTTTAATTAAAAAAAATGACTGAAAGATTCCACCCTCCCCCACAAAAGGTTCTTCTATGGCATTGCTATGAAGAACCTTTTAAGCACCTTTATATATAAATCAGCCAGCATGACTTAACCTCTCAATTTGGTAACTTTAAGATTTTGAAAAGTGTAAGATGTTGGGTCATACCTGCTCTGCTTTTTCACAAATGTGCGACTTTAAGCTAATATTTGTTTAAGCCGTTAACTTGGCAAACCCTCTTGGGTCATGCATGAGTCAAAAAAATGGCATATTATTTTTTTTTGTTTTCTCAATTAGAATTTGTTTTAAAGATAATTTAGATTTTGTAATTTGAGCCTTCCTGGAAAAACAGGTACTGTACTGAACACACTCTATAAAGTTCATAGTTGGGTAAAACATTGACAAACCAAACCAATGGATTTAATCAAGCTATGCTGAGTTACTTAAATCAAATATGGGCAATTTCTAAGTTAATTTAATCAGTAGTTGGGTTTATCCATATTTTACCAAACCGTGGGTTGAAACAATCCAGCATTAACTGTAGCTAAACTCATGCAAATCTAGTGTGGTGAATACAAACAATTATGTATTTATCTCGTTTGAAATTATTCAATTTAACCTCAAATCTTTAGTTCATCAGTATGATGCCTGACAGACATCATTGATTGCCATCATTTGCATCATTTTTCTCTATCAACATCATCATTATCTGTAATCTTCTACTAAACCAAAAAGATCCCAGCAAATGTGAAGTTATCGCACATCTTCACCCATCCAAGATTATCAAAAGATTTATGGCAATGTCTTGTAATGCCACTTACGTGCCATGTTTCTGAGTTTCCACGGGTCCCGTCCACCTTCTCTCTCTCGTGCTGTGTTTATTTCTGCATTCCCCAAACGAGCCCAGGCAGACCATTAAAACCAGTAAATGTCTGAAATAAGGCATCATGCGGAGCAGGTAAAACAGCCACAGGTGTGTCCTGAAACCCAGTTAGGTCCGTGAACGCGTTGACTCCGTGAAGGCAGCATCCTCTCGCTCACAGCGCACGAAACGCCGAGCATCGCATCGCTACGGCACGCGCGATCTGCCGACGTTTAAATATCACCGCGTCTGCTGTTTGTCATTGGTTATCACGCGCACAGCTGTTTGGACGGACGCGCTCGGACCCGACACTAGCACATGGTGCGCGTTTCCCACATCTGCAGGGATTACAAAGACACACACGACCACAGAAAGCTCTGCGACTGTGCATGCTTTCAAATCTATAATGCATGAGTGAAATGCATCCGATACAAAAAAAACATCAGATTAAACCCCTACCAATTGTCCACAACAATATTTAAAGGGTTTTACTCTATAAATAAAATATTTTAAAAAGATGTATATTTGTTGTTAGAACAACCAAACACTAAGAAATATCTTAGTCCAAGTTTATTTAATGCTTGTGCATTTGCCACACACATTAATCCATAGCAACTTTAGCATATACATTTTATATCACTATTTGTACTTTTGGATCCGAGCTTATGACCTATACTGTGCCAATGCATTGCTCTCGACACTGTTGATGTATAATATCTACACCTTTTTAATTAATGTCCAAGTCTTTCATTTATTCCTGTAGCTCAGCCGGTAGCTTGCGTTAGCAATGCATAGGTCATGGGTTTGATCCCAGAGGATACCCCTTAAATAAAAAGTTAAAAAAAATCCCAATAATTGCACAAAAGTTACATATATGGTTTGGATTTCGATGTTTAGGGCCCTACTGTATGTTCTGTTAATCCGGCCTTGATTTAGTAATGTAATAAGGAATGATAGGAGCAGCACAGTGACCAAAAAAATGATCAGGCTGTGATAATGAACCAACACGTTGCTATTACAGTTTTGCAATATTTGAAGAGTTTGGTTCCAAAACGCAACAAATCCATTTTGACTAATTTCTGTAAAAATGTGTTTTCTATACCAAGAAGGGGACAAGATCAAAACCACTATTTTCTGTTACAAACCTTCACATAGCATCTTTAGGTTATAAAAACATAGAAAAGTCTAATCCATCATTTGATTTTCAAAGATTTATTATAAAAACAGAACAGAAAATTTTTTTTTCAAAATGCTATAAATCTATTGAATCAATAAATAAATGTGCATTAATCTTTGCTATGTTATATTCATTTAGTTGACTAGTGGAATAAACACTGAAAAAAATAAACATTAATGGCATTAATCAAAACACTTACTTTGTCATATTGAGAACACTGTCATTGCTGCTGTTATACTTGGGACGTCGTCGCTGAAATTTTTTGACAGCGATCAGCTGTAAAGTTTTTTGATCCTGCTCGATTTTCGTTGGCTTCGAGTAAAATAATGGAAAGTTTTTCATAAGATCCCCTGGGGTCAATGTGTTAGCATGACAGAAGCTTGATGCTGTCGGGAGAACAAGCAACAGATGGCATTTTTTCGTCTCCTGAGTGCCTCTCGTGTAAATTATTCGATTTTGATGACGATTGTTTCCTCCTCGTCTCAGAAAACTACCACAGGTTTATCAATGCCATCAAAAGTATTATTTTGTTTTTGTTTTGAAGTACAAAGTAGATGAGGAAAACTAGGATTCTGTGTGTATTTAACGCACCGCTACTGTTGTTTACAATGCGTGGAATGCTGCGCTGTGATTGGTTGAGCGGATTTATTGCATTCTGCAGAGAATGAGGGCTGGCGTTTATCGGGTTTTGGGGAAAAGGGGAGAAAAGTGACGGAATAACATGGTAAATATTGGATTTTGCATAAAATTAAGAATTTACTTTTTAATACTGACAACAATACTGATTTTTGCAGTTACTCATTTTTTTTTTTTTAATGGTGTTTATCTAGTTTTGGAACCAAACTCATCGTATAGGATCAGCTTGTCACATTAAAACAATTTAATGTGAACATGTAAGATGTACTTGAGAAGATGTATAATTTTCTTCCAAGCTGATAAGTGCACAGCCTGCAGCAATGGTTTCAGTTTCGTCTGAAGATTTCACGAACCCCTGAGCGTTTTATGGGGGAATCTCCATCCAGGGTCTTGCCTAAAGGTCTGACTTCCTGTCACTGCCACTGCAGCAGATGGTACGGCTCATTTTTTTCATGCATTTGTCCTCCTACTCGATCTCTGCTGCCACTGAAACTCAGCTTATCTGGGATTTCACAGCAATTCATCGCTGCCACGCCCCAGCTCCATATCCACTCGATGCCTGCGACTGAGCTGGAGCGCGGCCAGCGTGTCTCCAAAGGATCTGTTACGTAAAAGTTTGTCAGGCCTCTCATATTAAAGGGATAAATCTGTCCCCTGCACAGCCGGCGCTTTTGTGCTGCACTGTTTGCAAATCAAAATGGAGAAATAAATCGCAAATATAAACAAAGCTCTCATTGGTCTTTGTCAAGCACACCGTGTAAAAGCTCAAATGATAGCATGATGTCCAAGCCTAAATGAGTGCCGGCACAGTGTGCTTGCAGCTAAAAGTGATGAGTATGGAGGGTACTGCTAATGCAGACAGGTGAAACCTTTTGAAATCTTTTTCTAACTCGAATGAAGATGGGAGCTGAAACCATTCTTAGAAGTTACACTGGTGGAAACACAAAAATTTTACACTCATGTTACATTAATGATACATTTAGATAATAAAGGAAGATAGACACTTTAGTATTTTTGGTTTGCCACCGATCACTAATTTAAAATCCGATGTAAACAAATGAACATTTTTAAAATGTTCATATGTAACAAATACAAAAGTTGTCTGGAATCATATCCCAATTACTACATAATAAACATGAAATTTTGATTTTATTATGTGTGAAGGACTGTGGACGGATGCAAAAAGGAAAACTTAAATCAATTGCTTAGCACAGCATTCAATTAAAAAGTTTAGTGGTCCTTAGGGGAGAACGGGGCACAACACATTTTGGTATTGGCTCAGTCATTCAACAAATAGTTTGAGTTAATTTAATAATCACAGACTGTTCCCATACAAGTACACCGAAAGTGACAGGAGTGCAAAAGATACTGTACCTCCTAGGTTCATTGTAACAAACAGGTGGTTTGTTGTAAAACGATTCGTTGGCTGAACAACCATTACTTAATAATTAGATTAAACACGAAAGACTTAGTATTCATAACTTTTCAACCTCTACTTAACCTATTT
Source organism: Misgurnus mizolepis (assembly GCA_025389145.1). Classification (NCBI taxonomy): domain Eukaryota; kingdom Metazoa; phylum Chordata; class Actinopteri; order Cypriniformes; family Cobitidae; genus Misgurnus; species Misgurnus mizolepis. The sequence continues at coordinate 51,361,606 of JAIFKI010000001.1, read as the reverse complement.
AGTATGTGTAACACAAAAATTTAAGTTACCAGGTGAACTTAAATGTATGCAAAAAAAAAAAAACCATAAGTAATGCCAACAATTGCATCAAAATTAAGTAAATCTAGCATAACATTTAAAGTAACTATAGAGCCACATAATATGCAAATTTCCCATGATGCCTTTCCAGACAAAAATTCTGACATCTGTCGTAGCCATTTTGTGAAGCACATGCACTGTAAAAATCCAACACTAATTTCTATTTAAACACAAATAAATCAGTATTATTATAAGTATTACTATAAAAAGTTGGATCAACTTACTGAATAATTTTAATTGGTAACACCTAAAATTGTTTACATTAGTAATATATTTTTTTGACTTAATCAAAGAATCATAGAAATTTTCACTAAAAGTTTCACTTTAGGTGTTACTTCACTTTCTACAGTGACGAGAGGTGGATTTTGTTTCTACATGTGTCTATAATAGATACAATTAAGATAAAAAAAATCATAATTGTCAATTATTCTCCTGATATTATATTTACAGTTATACTTTTATATATATATTATATCTTATGTGTAATCAGAGTTTACTGTTAAGGGAGTGTCTTGCGTGTATTTTGTGAACGTGAGTGTCTGTTTTATCATATTTTGACAAAACATGTGGTGCGCATGGTTCACATGACACTCCGAACACATTCTTTGATTTTGCGCCCCTCGGATGAGCAGTCATGAGCCACAACTAGTATCTTAACAAAAACACATCAAAACATATCAAAACAAATTCACAGGAGATTATTCTCTGACACTAAGACAAAATGACCAAAAGCAAAGATTGCTTGGCCCTATAAAAGGTCTGTGTACGATTCGTACCCGCTCACCCTTTACAAAAATCCGAAAAAATGAAAAGCTGTGTTCTTTCTTGATCCCGGACAGGGATTAGACTAGTCCTAGACTAAAATAAAAGAGCTGTCCAAACTGAAAACAACTTGCACTGACATATCTTAAAATACACCAGTGCCATTTTTTACCTCAAAATGCATGCCAGTAAAGTTTTTAGTAAGGCATGTTTGTTAAAACTAGTTATATTTTTTCTAATTAAGCTAATGCCTATAATTCCTGTCCGGCAAACCACCCCTTAATGTGTTAAATTGCACAAAAATGTGTATAAAATGAAAACATCCTTTTTTTAAGAGTGAATACTGATGGTTAATTACTAATTCATACACATTTCAAACTTCAGTGAAGCAAACAGACTTTTTAAAAGCAGCATCAAGCCTGAAGAGAGATTTTTAGAAATAATTTATTCATGAATAACTTTATATTTAAAAATAAAATGATGACTTAATTACAATACATGATACATTGGAAATTTTTTTACAGTACACTTTTCAAAGTGTCCTGCAAATGGTCAACATTAATCTAAATCAGTGATTCTCAAAATGGGGGCCGTGGCCACGGAGGTGCCATCCCATTTTTTATTTATTTTATAAAATACATTAATTTATCATGAATTCTGTTTTATGTCATAAAATGTATGTCATTTAATGCCGAAAAAGTTTCAAAACCACTGATCTAAAGAGTCTAAAACTGTATATTTAAAAAAATAGTTTTAAGAGTTTGTAGTTTGCAAATGATTTTGTAGAAAATATTAAATGTTGTACATATTTAAGTCTTTCAAACAGGAAGTTAAGTGTAAAAACCTGCCAGCACACTTCAGATAACATATATGTTTCTACAGCAGTGTTTCTAATAACTTTATTTCCAGACAGAGAGAGTTCGAGTGTTATGAAGTGATGATCTTAGCATGTCTTCAGTACTGTAGAGATGTGTTTCCAAGGTGATCCTTCATATAAATGATTCAATAGAGAAAGACAACAGTCTCTATTTTTATATGGATTTGCAGTCTGCAACAATAAATCCATCCAAAGTTTGAAAAAGTAACTTTTGCCCTTGACACGATGAAACGGTTTGCCTCAAGCCAATTCAAGTTCAAATGAGTCCCATACAAGACTACACATGCCAGGGTACATCAAAATGTACGATTGCATTTTGCCTTTTTAAAAAAAGATTTGTTCATTTCAAGTGTATTAAACTTTTCATAGTCCTATATCATCATTTCCATATGCAAGGTGGTGAACACTTTGAAAATGAGTCAGAAAAATGTGAATAAATTGTTAAATGATGATTACATTAAATGTTTGCCTCAGTTCTTGAAAATGAAATGGTTCTTAGATTTGCTGGATGCTGAGAGTCTAAATTATAAGTTATCTTTAATGAAGCACTTCTGAATTGTTAATAATAATATCCGGGCTGCATATTCATGTGTCAGCAGGAGGTAAACTCACAAGTCAGATCTGTTGCTTTTTTCCCCAACTTTTTTCATTCCGACGGGAAAACGGCAAGGTCAGAGCAGCGCGGGATGGATGCTGGGCTGTCCTCGCTCATCACAGAATCTAGGGCTGTTGATCGGGGGCAAAAGTTATGCAACAACAAAGATTACTTTTAAGAGACGTTGGAACTAAAGATGCTCCGGACTTCATGCAGATGCGTTTGTTGATGCACAACTGCAGATGTCAATTAACTGAAAATCAATTAACTGTGAGATCATTCAAATATTTTAGAAAATAATTTATTTGTTAATTTAATTAACAATACCAAACATTAAAATTATATAAAATCACATTTAAGATCTGTTTAGTGACACATACACTCACCTAAAGGATTATTAGGAACACCCTTTTCAATTTCTCATTAATGCAATTATCTAATCAACCAATCACATGGCAGTTGCTTCAATGCAATTAGGGGTGTGGTCCTGGTCAAGACAATCTCCTGAATGTCAGAATGGGAAAGAAAGGTGATTTAAGCAATTTTGAGCATGGCATGGTTGTTGGTGCCAGACAGGCCGGTCTGAGTATTTCACAATCTGCTCAGTTACTGGGATTTTCACACACAACCATTTCTAAGGTTTACAAAGAATGGTGTGAAAAGGGAAAAACATCCAGTATGCGGCAGTCCTGTGGGAGAAAATGCCTTGTTGATGCTAGAGGTCAGAGGAGAATGGGTCGACTGATTCAAGCTGATAGAAGAGCAACTTTGACTGAAATAACCACTCGTTACAACCGAGGTATGCAGCAAAGCATTTGTGAAGCCACAACACGCACAACCTTGAGGTGGATGGGCTGCAACAACAGAAGACCCCACCGGGTACCACTCATCTCCACTACAAATAGGAAGAAGAGGCAATTTGCATGAGCTCATAAAAATTGGACAGTTAAAGACTAGAAAAATGTTGCCTGGTCTGATGAGTGTTGATTTCTGTTGAGTCAGAGTCAGAATTTGATGTAAACAGAATGAGAACATGGATCCATCATGCCTTGTTACCACTGTGCAGGCTGTTGTTGGTGGTGTACAGTAATGGTGTGGGGGATGTTTTCTTGGCACACTTTAGGACCCTTAGTGCCAATTGGGCATTGTTTAAATGCCACGCCCTACCTGAGCATCGTTTCTGACCATGTCCATCCATTTATGACCACCATGTACCCATCCTCTGATGGCTACTTCCAGCAGGATAATGCATCATGTCACAAAGCTTGAATCTTTTCAAATTGGTTTCTTGAGCGTGACAATGAGTTCACTGTACTTTGGGATGTGGTGGAATGGGAGCTTTGTGCCCTGGATGTGCATCCCACAAATCTCCATCAACTTCAAGATGCTATCCTATCAATATGGGCCAACATTTCTAAAGAATGCTTTCAACACCTTATTGAATCAATGCCATGTAGAACTAAGGGAGTTCTGAAGGCGAAAGGGGGTCAAACACAGTATTAGTATGGTGTTCCTAATAATCCTTTAGGTGAGTGTACAACGGCCTACATGCATTATTACTACATGCAAGATATTATCATTATAAATGATTGTAAAGTGCTATACTTTTATTGTAAAATGTGCTTTAAAATTGCTTTTCTTTAATAATTTACTTATTGCTTCTAAGGCACAGGTATTAATAAAACCACTAGTTGAAGTATCGTTTGCATCCATCTTGTGCATTGTGTTTACGTACATCCACATACTGTAGTTCATATCCGACTTTTCTCTTTTCACCCAATCATTTAAGACCTCGTGAAGGGCCCTTAAAGCCTTTACTTAATGTGAAAAGACAGCTTAAGTTTTAAAGCAATCTAATCCTCTATGACAGCCTCAATCAACCCTGCCAGTCTCTGATTGGTCCTTTCACTTGCTACTGACTAGTTGTGACTGAAAACTATGGGTGATGGATTAAAACGACACTTGGTTTGACAGCAACAGGGAAACTGTTCAAAATACTGATATATTTGAAAGAGCGCTTAACTTCACCTGCGCTTCAACAATTCACAGCCATGAGAGGAAAAGCATCACTAACAGATGGGTCCCTGATCTTGCTGAGTAAATAGCACTAGGCCCTCTGAGATTATAATACCCAACATGAAATTGTCTTACATAACACATTGTAGTTTCCCTACAGATGATTTAGTGTCCATCCAGAGAGGAGCAGCTCTTGCGTAATCGGCTCTGACCTCATGAGATTTACCCAGCAGCCCTCATTGCCGAAGCAAAGGTATCCCCTGGGATTAGAGCTGGTGCTTTAACCCGCAGTGAGACGCTTCACACTGCAGACGCATTTAACCCTGACAACACACAAGCCACTGAAATCAGTTACATGGTATTAGGCGCTGAAGCGTAGGAGTGTCCATATACAGTACTTCCTGTGATGGCAAAAAAAGTTCATTACTGACGTAAATGAAGGAAAAACGTGAAAGCATGAATACTTCCTGCATTTAATTTAGTAACATTATTATACATATTCTTTTCCCAAAATGATGACAAAAATTTTTTTTTTAAATAAAAGCACTCTATATACTTATATATATATATATATATATATATATATATATATATATATATATATATATATATATATATATATATATATATATATATATATATATATATATATATATATATATATATATAATATATAAATAAATATTTATGCATATTAGTATCAGTTTTGTGCTTGTAGGCTAACATGACTACAATATGCAAAACAACCATTTACATGCTTTTGTTGTAGTTTGTGCGTATGCTAACATTTTTAGCAACTTTAAGGACAAAATTGGTTTAATCAATCAAATAAAAATAATGAGGTATTGCAAACTGATTATTAATTGACTAAAACACAAAAGGCTTTAAGTACTGTGTCACTAGTATCATACAATAAGAAATATGCATAAACAATAATTGTTTTCAAACTTCCCGTCTGCAACTGGTCAGACAAAAAAAAACTGTCCCACCCCAAACCCACACCATTGAATTACACACTGAACCAACCAATGGGTTACTTATGCTGCGTTCACACCAGCACGGTAGAGGCGTCTAGCGGGAGTGATTTCAATGTTTAGACGCGTTTACGTGCATCTGGAGGTCTCGCAGCGCAAAGCGGTTAGCGGCGCAAGCCGTTAAGCGTGGCGCGATAGGGAAACGTGCGAGTTGAAAAATCTGAACTTTGGCAGAAAATCACGCCACGTTAACCAATCAGGAGCTTGCTCTAGTAGTGACATGATAACAAGAAGCTAAGGGAGTTGCTGAAGCCCCTCCCATGATGGGAATTTCTGTGTGAATGTCTCGAATGACTAGAATGTCACGCGCGAATGAAGCAAGTAAATTCAAGTTTAAGTGTCCAACTACGTGCAAATAGTGTGTTTTTGCCGCCTCTACCACGTTTGGTGTGAATCCAGCATTATAGTTGTCTCTGCATATTAAGTCGGGATAATAGAAAATATATTAACATCCACACTCTTTAAGTTTAAACAGTTAATTAAATGATTATTATTATTTTAATTCTTAAATATGCATTGTAAAGAAATTTTTTTTATTTTTAAGTTAAAACTCTGCTACTATTGGGCCCTAATTTAGGCGCAGGGCGCAAGTGCACTTAAAGCAACACCAAATAGTTTTTTTTACCTTAAAATAACGTTTCAAAAAAGTCGTTCTTCCACTCGAAACAGGGTGAACAGCACTTTAACATTCGCTTTGAAGCCCTCTATCAGCCAAAACCGCACTAAAGAAGTTTAGAACCGTTAAAAAAAAAAAAAAACTTGCTTTACGGCAGACCTACAATCCAATCAGAGCCAGCTTTGCTGCAGTAAGCTAAATTATTTAGGACAGTGGTAATGGACAATTCCGCTTCCAACCTGTAGGGGGAGCAAAGAGCAAAAACTCTTTAGTGTTGCTTTAAGGTGTGTCCGAATCCACTTTTGCTAGTTTAACGGCGGGAATATGGTCTGTGCGCCTGGCACACAGTCTAATAGGGTTTGTTCCTTTTCTCGTAAAAAATAATGGGTGTGTTTTGGGGCGTAACATGCAATAAACCAATAAGAATCTCATCTTCCATCCCCTTTAAAAGCCAGTTACGCTCGCGCCATGCCGATTCATGGTTTATATGGCAGAGTTTGTAAGCATTAAAATTGTAGACCACCAGTTTAAGATTGATGTTAAAAAAATGTGCATTGTGTTTTATTTATTGAAATGGTTAATTGTGCTATTTAAGCTTTGGTTCTCTTTAAAAGTCGTTATTTCAGTCATGGAGTAAAATAAGCCAATAAAATATGATGCATTATCACTGTAAAGGTTTTAATAAGAATCATTAACAAATAATATAAAAAAAAAAAGGTTTGCATAAGTAAAAATACTTTATATTTGTAACAAATACGATAAAGTCATCATATACTATAAATCCTTGTGCAGCATTTAAGAAACATATAAAAATAAATGCAATATTTGCACTTTTTAAAAGAAAATAATTACCAGCTTACCAGTCTACAGGTAAAGCACCTCTTCAACTCTTCACGCTTTCTAAAGTCCTGCAGTCCTTATTTATCTCCAAGAGACACAATAATAATCTTTTACATTTTAATCCTTTCATTTTTTATATTAAATATTAAAATCTTGTGTGCTGCTGCGCATCCGTTGTCGTATTACTAACGCGCTTTTTAAATAACAAAAAATTGTGGCATTGACTTTAGACCAGGTTTTAGTTGGTCAATGGCGTAGTTTCTTTTAGTTGCCTCAAAATAGCAACGCGCCGTCAATGCGCCTGAACACATAGTTTTCAGACCAGGGCGCCCATGGGCGCAGAAACCAGCGCAAATGCATTTAAACAACGTTACGCTGGACATGAAATGATAACTGCGTCAGGCTGAAACTACCAAACAAGCATCACGCTTTGCGCTGCATTGTGCCAGGTATATGATAGTGCCCATTATTTTAAAAAATATGCTTGTAAAAGCGCTTTTTTCACCATGAAATTACATACAAATACATTGCATACATTGTATATTGTGGACAATGGCTAAAAGGGATCATTCACTTAAATATTTTGCCATCATTTACTCACCCATTCAAACACAAAAAAATATATTTTGATAAATGATGGAAAGCAAGTACACAGTTGATGGTACACATTGACTTCCGTAGTAGGAAAAAACTAATACTTTGGGTGCCGTCAACAATCATTTATCAAAATATCTTCTTTTGTGTTCAACAAAATAAAGAAATTCCCCTTTTTGTAAAAATAAATATGGATAAACGTTAATTCCTTGTGGACAGGTAACACATTTTACATTAATGCATTTGGCAGACGCATTTATCCAAAGCGACTACAAGGTTTACTTTTATTAGTACGTGTGTTCCCTGGGTTCGAACCCAAGACCTTTTGCGATGCTAATGCAATGCTCTAACACTGAGCTTTACAGGAACACTTTAACATTTACAGCTAGGTTAGGCAGTGCAAGTGTTTAATCCACAAAACAAGTGTGTATTCATCCTCTGGATTGCAAAAGAGCAGTAAGTTGCCCTTTAAACCCAGCAAACATGCAAGTCTGCATGAATCCTTCAGTCACAGAGTCACAGTAATGGGCAGGTCTTCAATGAGGTTGCGATTGAGTTCCATTCGGCACCGTCTGTCTGCTCCACCTTCTCTGATTTAAAAGTTTCCGGTTTCTTTGCACTTGCAATCGTACATCAAACACCTCTTCTATGGCTTTCTTGAAACAGTGGAAATTGTAGTCAATGAGTCCTGTGTGACACAAGACGGATATAATCAAAACGCATTACGTTCCTCAATTGCATTACTACGCAAACGTACTTTGAATTAAGTTTTGGCCGCCAAGCGGGATGACAGCTGTGTTTGTTATTTCAAAGAACCGAGACGTGATTTAGCTTTGATCCACTGGAAAAATCTACATAAAACATTTACCAACATCTACTTTGAAGGCTGCCGTAAAACACTGCCTGATGTCATCAGAGATTTTATGAACCCAAAAATAATGAAATATTGAGTATAACAGGAAATAGAGTGACGTGAATGAAGACACCTAGAATAACTCTATTAACTTGAAGGTGAGAAAAAAATATACATTGGTAGTAAATTTTGTTATATTATTGTTTGTTGGCCAGATTAGATAAATAAGACTTTATTAATAAGGCTGAACAATGGGCTAACAACAACTCCAGCAGAACAGATCGACGAGGATAAAGTCACTCCAGTTCCCCATTGGGAGTCCAGTCGGAACAGGGAACAATCCAAAGATAAGAGCAGGTGACTCAGAAGAGTCAAACGGGCAGCAGGGAAATCAAAGAGCCATCCAGGACCACAGACAGCGCAGAGAGTGACAAACCAGTAAGCACCAATGCCGAAACAATACGTATGCCAAGTGAAGAAAAAGGAAGTAAAAAACGATCAAAGATATCACTTTCCCAACATTTGTTTCATTGTTCTTAAAAGTATTCCTCGTTACTGTTCACGAAGCAACAGTTTTCTTTTTTGTCATGTGAGACTGCATATAGCATAAGTAAACCGAATTATATTTTTCCGTAAATTATAATGCGTCCCATATTAAAAAGCAGGGCCACAAACATTTAACTTACTGTACCATTAACAGAATTGTAGCCTTCTAGATGCTGTGCCCTTGTTTATTCAATTTATTTAGTTTTGTAGCTGTTTTTGTCATTTAATTACTTTTTAGTTGGCCTATATTACGTTTATTTGATATTATTTATATTAATTATGTTGCAGTTTTTAATTTTGCTATAATCCACTACGCCGTTTTACAATTTTACACTGAAATAATTTGCCTGATATTCTCACGAGAATTATTTTAGTGCGAAAATAAAAAATGGCGCAGCACTGTAATGCTGCGTTTACACCAACCGTGGTTGAGGCGTGAAGCGCGAGTGATTTCAATGTTAAGTCAATGTGAAGACGTGTTGATGCGCGTCAGGAGGTGCTGCGGCGCGAAAGAGGCATTTGGCGGGGCGCGGAAGACACGTTTCCGCCTCTTTCGCGCGTGAAGCTCGTGCGAATGGCGCGAATTGAGCCTTGTGCGCGGTACGTGTGAATGGTGCTTTTGCAGCCCATCCTCACCCCATGGCGTCAATATTTGACGCCACTTGACCATGCGTCAATATGTTACGCGGAGGGTATACCCTTCGCGTCATTTTTTGACGAACTGGGGACTTCAATACTATTGAGTCCGTTGCATTCTCTTTCCTATTTTCGTACCATTTTCTTACCATTTTCGCGTCGGTTTAGGGTTAGATTTACATAATGACATCCCTACCCAAACCTATCCCTAACCCCAATGTCAGGCGACAACTGTTTAATTTCGCGTACCTAATAGTATTGAAGTCCCCAGTTCGTCAAAAAATGACGCGAAGGGTATACCCTCCGCGTAACATATTGACGCATGGTCAAGTGGCGTCAAATATTGACGCCATGGGATGAGGATGTGTTGGCTTTTGTGCATTTTGCGGTTCACGTGAATTTGCGGCTGACGCCCGAGTTGATTGGTTTCGCGCCGCGTTAACCAACCAGGAGCCTGCTTGCTGCTGTGGTGGCAGCCCCCCCCGGAGTCACTCATTCAACCAACGCTTGATATTGTCCATAAGCAGTCAGCTATATGACACAAGTTCTTATTTCTATAGAGACAGGAATAAAAAGGACCTCGCTTGGAAGAGTGTCAGTGAGGACATTGGGCAACCTGGAAATTGTAATACACACTTCACTTTTGAGTCACGTGACGTTTATCGACCCGCGTCGCTTATTTTCCCCCTGTAGTAAGGTTACCAAATTCAAACTGGTAACTCTCTCGATAAATGCACAATCAACATCAGTCATTTTGCAAACAGACAACCGCATAGCACTTGCCCCTCCCACAAGAAGCGGAGTTTGCCTCTGACGCGCGTCAAATGCTTGCTTTTCCGCACGTCTACAACACGCGCGAATGCATCCAAATTGTTCAAGCGGCCAACCACGCACGAAAGACGCAATTTTGACGCCCGAAACGCGGTTGGTGTAAACTCAGCATAATACTTTGCTGTTATACATTTTTTTGTTAAATCAACTTAGATTTACAAGTCATGTCAACAGAGATGAGTTGTCACAACTTATAAAATATAGTTGAGAAAAGTCAACAACTCACCTGTAGTTACAACAACTCATCTCTAGTCAGGATAAATAATAATACGTTGATTCAACAAAAAAATTTTTAAGGCAGCAAATTATTTTGATTGATGTTTCAGCCAGCGAGTTTTTAAACATTCTTCCTTAAACTCAAATCACACAAGGTAATAATGTCGCTGTCATATCATCATCAACATGGAAAAAATGAACTTCGAAGATAAATCTGACGTTGTTAATGAAACTGAACACCAGGACTGCCGTCCGTCCGGCTAGCAACTCCAGTTTCCGGCGAAAACGAAGTAACTGATTTAAGTGAGCTATTTAAATAGTTGCATGTATTATAAAATGGCAAATAATAAAATGAGTCAATTTGTTTCATTTTGTTTGATTCAAAAAGGTTTCAAAATTTTGCTTTGTTGCAAAGCAGTCGTGAACTAAATACATACTGTACAACTGTTAACAAAGACGGAAGAGACATAAGGAAACAGGATGTTTTGAAACATAAAAATTGCAATATTATTTTAAATAATAGAAGAAAAGTTGTGGTTTAAAAGAGCATATTTTTTATTTTTCTTGTCAAAAATGACAATCGTTTCACTAGATAAGACCCTTATGCCTTGTTTGGGATCGTTTATAGTCCTTTGAAACTCCGTTGAAAAAACTGTTAAGTGTTGAGTTAAGTATTAAATGTTGGGCTCTATTGAAGTCTATTAAAATGAGAAAAATCCTGCAATGTTTTCCTCAAAAACATAATTTCTTCTCGACTGAACAAAGAAAGACATCAACATTTTGGATGACATGGTGGTGAGTAAATTATCTGAATTTTTCTTTTAAGAAAATGGACTATTCCTTTAACAAAATTCCTTTACAAAAATGCAATTATTACAGCTTTTTGCTAAAAATAAAATTATTTTTAAAGAAAAATACCCATATTTAAGAGTTTATAAGCATAGATAAAAATATAGATAGGTTGAAATGTTTTTCCCACGTTTTGTTTGTTTGTTTGTTTGAAAGCAGAGGGTTTGTTCTTTCATTTGTTATATTTGTATGCCTATTTATTTTTAGAAGAACATTTTCCTGGAAGGAATTTAATGAAACGTTTGTGAAAATCACAAAAAATGCTGGCGGGCAACTTTTCATTAAGGGGCTGGCGAGGAATGAGTTAATAAGATTTATATTAGAAATACTCGAAAATAATTGTACGATTGTTTAATATAAAGATGACTGAATTAATGGCAACGATGTCAAATTTAAAGCATTTCAATAACTTGGTGTGCATTTTAATTTATACAAAATATTTTAATAATAATTAAAAACTGAGAAATACATTCATAAAGTTGCGGATGATGCCCTTCCTAACAGTCACGAATTCCTTGCATGGAATTTAATTCTCATTAGCCACCTAAGGATTTCAGTCATTATCACTGTTTCATATCAGTGCTGCTTTATACCAGCAGCTTTTCATTTTAACTGATGAAAGTCAATGTACTGTAGCTGTAAAGAATAAAACAGCTTACGAGCAAAATCTGACAGAGATCTTTATTATTGCTCATTTTGAATCGGCTCCATTAGAACCGCTACATAAAAGTTGTCTTTTAAACAAGGCCTTTTATCAGTATTGGTGCATCTGTCATATTGTGTGGGGTTTCTAAGGCTTTGCAGTTCAAAATATGATTTTGTTTTTTATTTGCTGTTTTTGTTTTTATGCTTTGATGATGCTGGGTGATTTCTTACTAGCCCAAATCAAATGAGCCCACCCTCAAGAGCCCACCCATGTGATATTCTGATCCCTGGACATGGCTTGGGTCTTCAATTACATGTGTAAACCTATGGGATTTCTGACCCATTTTATGGTCCACCAGGCAAAAGTGTAGGTCTGATCCGCAAGTAAAAGTAATTATTTAGTATGGGAAACACATATTCACTATTAACCTCACATTTTGCTTAATAAACTACGAATTTACTGCTTATTAATACTTGGTATGCTAGCTGATACAGCTTTCAAGTGTAGATATGGCGTAGGATTAAGGCATATAGAATATGTTCATGCAGAATAAGGCATTAATATGGGCTAATAAACAGCCAATGGGTTCAAATCAATATTTGTAATAGCAAAATAGTAATGATTTGACCAGCAAGCACAGCTAACAGTAATATTTATTATAAGTCAAATATTTGTGGGTGTCCAGAAAGTACCCGTTACCTTTCTTCTCGAAACTCTCCTCTCTTATGAAACACACCAGAGCAAGAAATTTGGTGACCTCCTTTAGGTACATGACTGTTGTGTTGTTTAGGTGAATTATGGCCATTGACTCTTTATCATATGGAGTTCCCATCTCATCTCCAGTCAACCTATAGAAATCAGAATAAAAAACACTGTTCTGGTATGTTGAGGACACAGAGTAGTATGCATTACTGTTTAACCAAGAATCCACTTCCTGATTTAGCTTAATAAGAACATAATGTATAAAGTAGAAAAATAATCTTTAGATTCAGAAGTGCAGAACAGATGTTGACTCATATTGCAATTATCAAAATGAGCAGATGCCCTGTTTATAATCCGCCGATTTGATTTTTTAGCCAAACAAACTTGCACGGACGTCTAAATATATAAATATTTTCACACACACATGCTTTTCAAATTGCTGAAAAGAGGATGAATAAATAGAGCTGGCATCATAAAGGGTGCAATTTAAAGCTTCCTCACACTGAGAACACTGATCGATGCAAACGTGGTAAACAGGAAACAAATCAGATATCATTAAAGCTCAAGTGTGTTATTTTTGTGCCACTGGCGTCGTCAAACAGAGCTGTGAAAAGAAAACATTGATTGTATTCAAAACGTTTTGCTATTTATTTGTTATTGGTTGGACGAACAGACAACCACGCCCCATAAGTTGTGCAATCGAAATGCTCTTGGATGATGTAATAAAATAATAAAGTTTTATAACCATTATGTTGTAACGGTTATGCTGGCCTAGCATATTTTTGGGTAAATTGAGATGCTGGCTAAAGGGGGTTGCACACCAAAAAGCGCTGCGATTAACGTATATTTTGTATTTCGAAGTAGACGCTATCTGACTAAGCTCCCGCTATTTAATGTGCACTTCCGGAGTATGATACCTTCGAGTTGTCCTAAGGGCAAAAAACCAAATTTGAAATAATTTCACACAAAACTTCAAAAACGGGCCTGACAAAATTATTGGCACCTAACTTGATATTTGGTTGCACACCGTTTGAAAAAAAAAAAACTGAAATCAATCGCTTCCTAAAACCATCAATAAGCTTCTTACTCCTCTAACCTGGAATTTTGGACCGCTCTTTCTTTACAAACTGCTCCAGGTCTTTCATATTGGAAGGGTGCCTTTTCCCAATAGCAATTTTAATATCTCTCCACAGGTGTTCAGTGGGATTTAGATCTGGACTCATTGCTGGCCACTTCAGAACTCTCCAGCGCTTTGTTGCCATTCATTTCTGGGTGCTTTTTGAAGTATGTTTGGGGTCATTGTCCTGGAAGACCCACGATCTCATGCACAAGCCTACAGTAGCTTTCTGACACTGGGCCCTACATTGTGACCCAAACTCCTTTGGTAATCCTCAGATTTCATGATGCCTTGTGCCAGAGGCAGCAAAACAACCTCAAAACATCTTTGAACCTCCACCATATTTGACTGTAGGTACTGTGTTCTTTTATGTAGAATTGGGGTGCTGAACCAAAAAGCCCTATCTTGGTCTCATCTGTCCACCAGACTTACCCAGAAGGATTTTGGCTTACTCATGTACATTTTGGGAAACTGTAGTCTTGCTTTTATATGTCTCTATATGTCAGCAGTGGGGTCCTCCTGCCATAGCGTCTCATTTAATTCAAATATCGACGGATAGTGATGCACCCTGAGCCTGCAGGACAGCTTGAATTTCTTTGGAACTTGTCTGGGAATGCTTACCCACCATCCATCCATTCATAAATTTTTCTCCTCTGTCCACATCCAGGGAGATTAGCTACAGTGCCATGGGTTGCAAACTTATTGATCATGTTGCGCACTGTGGACAAAGGAACATCTAGATCTCTGGAGATGGACTTGTAACCATGAGATTGTTGAATTTTGGTTCTCCCTTAGACAGTTCACTTTGTATTCTTAATGCTTGGTGTGCACACAGACACAATGGAAAGTCAAGGGGTCTCCTTTTTATCTGCTTTCAGGTGTGATTTTTATATTGCCCACACCTGTTACTTGCCCCAGGGGAGTTTAAAGGAGCATCACATGCTTGAAACAAACTCATTTATCCACAATTTTGAAAGGGTGCCAATAATTTCATACTCCCCATTTTTGAAGTTTTGTGTGAATTTATATTTCTGAAATGTTCCTAAAATACATGTAAAACATTAGGACTTTGTTACTGAGAAATGAATTTGAACTTGTATTCAAGATCAGAAAACACTGCATAATTTTTGTTATTTTAAAGGTGCAGTGTGTAATTTTTAAAAGGATCTCTTGACAGAAATGCAAAATAATACACAAAACTATATTATAAGGGGTGTAAAAAGACCTTTTAATAATTATTCATTATGTGTTTGTTACCTTAGAATGAGACGTTTTTATCTACATACACCGAGGGTCCCCTTACGTGGAAGTCGCCATTTTGTGCCGCCATGTTTCTACAGAAGCCCTTAACGGACAAACTTTTTAAACTAAATTGTCTCCGTTTTTTCGGTGACGACTACTATAGCTTCCCTATGCGTTTCAAATGCGAGGGGGAGCAGTGGACTGAGCCATTGGTTGCAATTCGCAACCTCACCACTAGATCCCACTAAAATTTACACACGGCACCTTTAACCATTTTTCCCTAATTCAAATGTTCAGTAAATAAATGCAAATAAAAACATTATTTTTACTAGGAACTTGGCAGAAATGTTGTCGGTAAAATTAAACAAAAATTAGAACGCAAAATAATTTTGAAGTGGTCTCTTAATGTTATATACAGACGGGGAAAAAATTAAGTAAGCAAAAATCTTACATATTGTGCCTTTAAAGGGATAGTTCACTTTAAAATGAAAATTCTGTCATCATTTAGTCATCCTCACGTTGTTCTAAACCTGTATGAATTTCTTTTTTCTGATGAATACAAAAAAAGATATTTTGAGAAATGATGGTAAACACACAGCAGTAAGTGACCATAGACTTCCATAGTAGGAAAAAAATATTTTGGAAGTATTGTGATAAATGACTAAGAAAATATTTTGATAAATGATGGTAAGCAAACACTTGACGGTACCCATTAAATTCCATAATATTTTTTTATTCCTACTATGGAAGTCTATGGTCACTTACTGCTGTGTGTTATTTCTCAAAATATCTTCTTTTGTGTTCCTCAGAAAAAAGAAATTCATACAGGTTTAGAACAACATGAGGACGTGTAAATGATGACAAGATGTTAATTTTAAAGTGAACTATCCCTTTAAAGCTACAATCCAAAACATTTTCTCTTTATCGTCATTGCTTTGTGACACATCCAAGAAACTAGTTGAAGTCAAACTGACATAACCTGTACATACTTGTACCAAAACCGTACATGACAACTTAAACTATAAATCATTATTATAAACTTACTGATCACTGAATACTGATTTTTATGTAGTTGCTTGAAAATATTTTTTTCCAAACCAAAAATCTTTGAAACTTTAGATAGAAAACCAAATGTGCTGCATGCTTAAAATACAGACTATATACAGTACTAGACAGCAATATACTGCAATCCATGTCAACACAAACAGCCTTGTCTCAATAGACCAAATTGGACATGACTACTTTTGGAGCCCCTCATTTAGGCAACAATTCGGAGGGTCAACCATCCTGCCTGATCTTTTGTTCACTCAATGGTACTTAGGTGGCTCATCTGCTCATGCAGGCCACTGTGAAACGACAGCTGGGCGGCCTGGAGTCAGGCCTTCCTTTCTGCACCTCGCTGAATCATAGGACGAACAGGGTCAATCATGTTAGAGGTGCACCTCTTTGCCCTTTCAATGTTCATAGCCAATGTTTAAATATCCTCGAGGTATACATTACTAATTCACAAAAAATTAGAAGATAGCCAGCAAAGGCTGCAGGGAAGGAAGGTCGCTGCATTTGAAATTCTAATGGACTGGAGGGAAGGGGAAAACTTTGCAAGCTCAATTACATTCGTTTTTTTTATGTATTTATTTATTTACCACTTTCACAAAGAGTACTGTTGCAAAGCACCTTTACAGAAAACATGTAACACAAAAACTTGCTATAGAAAAATTACAGAAAATGATATAGAAATAGGACGATTTACACTTACACATTTGGCAGAAGCTTTGAATCCAAAGTGACTCGCAATGCATTCAAGCTATTTGCCATTATGTGTGCTCCCTGGGATCGAACCCATGTCCTTTGCATTGCTAAAACAATGCTCTACCAATTGAGCTACAGGAACACATAAATATAAATGTATAACCTAATAGGAAAAATATGTACTGTTACATTTAAGCTTTTATTCAAAGCGACATGCAGTGCATTACAAGGTATACATTTATTTGTGTTCTCTTGGTTCAAAACCATGACCTTTTGCACTGCTAACACCATCCTTTACCAATGAGCTATACATGACACTAGTAGTGTAGTGAAATGTAATTGTGAAAGTGTCTAAAAAAGACTGAAGTATTGAGATCTCGGTGTCACTCACCCATAGATGCACGAGATGTCAATAACCACATCTATCATGTCACAACACAACTCATAGGTCTGCATATCCACGGGGCTGCTGTCTGTTGCAATGTAAATCTTACTGACCACATCAAAGAGAAAAGCCTTTTCAATCCCTGAATTCTGCAATGAGAGGTCAACAAGATGGGGTCACAGGTCAACTGTTATTCTTAAGAGGAAATGAAGTGAAACAGGACATCACATCTTAAAATACTTTGAAGTGAAAATGAATTACGCAACCAGTAATCAACTGCACAGCTGACAGAATTAGATGCTTAAAAAGTGCAATTTAATCTAAAGAATCTAATTCTCTAAAGTCACTTCCTACGTAAGCGAAAGCGGTTGTGATGTATTTAATCACACTACACATCTATCTTTCTACGTATCTGTCCATCTATCTATCGCTACATAAATTATTGTAAAAAGTTGTTTATATGTATTTTTTTCTGTATAGATGTATATGTGTGTAGACCCAAATAACTTGTTCATACTCATTCATCCTCATGGCAAATATTTTACCCTCTGCTGCCACCAGCTGGCTAAAGTAAAAACTGCTTGAGAATTAAAGTGATAGTTCACCCAAAAAAGAAAATTCTGTCATTATTTACCACTATGTTGTTATAAATTTCTTTGTTCTGCTGAACACAAAGGAAGATATTTGTAATCAAGCAGGAAACAGAAGCACCATTGAGTTCCATAGTAGGAAAATACTACTATGAAAGTCAATGGTGCTCAAAAACGGTTTGGGGACAAACATTGCTCAAAATGTCTTCCTTTGTGTTCAGCAAAACAAAGCCATTAATACAGGTTTGTAACAACATGAGGGGGAGTAAATCACTTTTAAATAATTAAAGGTGGGGTACACGATCTCTGAAAGCCAATGTTGACATTTGAAATCACCTAAACAAACATGCCCCTTCCCCAATAGAATCTGGATCTTCTTTTGATAGACCCGCCCCACACATAAGCAACCCAGGCAATTGGTTGTCAGTTAGTAGACATGCCCCTTACTGCTGATTGGCTACAAGTGAGTTTTGGTACTCAATCGCCCGACTCCCTTATCCAAAGCATTTCTCAAAAATCGTGCACCCCGCCTTTAAGGATATTGCAAAGTAAAACGGCTTTCCTTATTAAAATAAAACAAGAGGACCATAAAAATGACATTAAATAATATAAACAACACTGGGATTTTTAATTGTCATAATGCAGAAGTATAATTTCATTCATACTTAACTGCCATAAGTAACTCACACACCAATGCTAATGTATCAATACTCATGCATGATTGAAGTCAATTTTTGGTTGTGGATACACTTGAAAAAGATCAAATATAATATTAATTTTGGCAAGTCCTTGTATTAATTCAAAGCAATTTTAACATCCTTGAGCTGACAACATGACTGAAGATGTGTTTAACTACTCACAGATATAAAAATGTTGAGCAGATTTTCAAGAGTGGGAAGCTGAGGAATCAGTTTCTGCACGACTTTGCTGAAGGCCTCGAAAATTGAATGATCATAGATGCTTGTCAGGTAGAAGCTGTAAGAAATAATGCAATTCACAAAGGAAACTGAAGGGACACTCCACATTTTTTTGAAAATATACTCATTTTCCAGCTCCCCTAGAGTGAAGCATTTGAGTTTTTACCGTTTTGGAATCCATTCAGCCGATCTACGGGTCTGGCTGTACCACTTTTAGCATAGCTTAGCATAATTCATTGAATCTGATTAGACCATTAGCATCCGGTTAAAAAGTGACCAAAGAGTTTTGATATTTTTCCCGTTAAAAACTTGACTCTTCTGTAGATTGATCGTATACCAAGACCGACGGAAAATTAAAAGTTGTGATTTTCTAGGCAGATATGGCTAGGAACTATACTCTCATTCTGGCGTAATAATCAAGGACTTTGCTGCCGTAACATGGCTGCAGGAGGTGTAGTGATATTACACAGTACCCGAAAATAGTTCCCTTGAATGAGAGTATAGTTCCTAGCCATACTGTATCTGCAAAAAAATTGCAACTTAAAATTTTCTGTCGGCCTTAGTACACGATGTAACTACAGAAGAGTCAAGTTTTAAATGGGAAAAATATTGAAACTCTTTGGTCATTTTTTAGCACGATGCTAATGGTCTAATCAGATTCAATGGATTATGCTAAGCTATGCTAAAAGTGGTACTGCCAGACCCGTAGATCGGCTGAATGGATTCCAAAACTGTAAAACTTAAATGTTTAACTCTAGGGGAGCTGGAAAATGAGCATATTTTCAAAAAAGTAAAGTGTCTCTTTAAACAAATAATTTTTTTGTTTGCGTTTAAGTTTTCAGGACCCATACCTTAGGTGTATTCTTTCTAAACCAGCATCAGCTAGATCATCATTGGCTCGCTTGTGTATGTCACTCTGTTTCTCAATCTTGTGGTCGTCCGACAGTCCATCCACCTTGTGTATAAACACCTCAAAGTTGATGTCTGGGTTCACTTTGTAGGCTCTTGTCACAGTGAGGTGAAGTCTGCTTAATGCCTCCACGTAATCATCCTGCAGAGTTAAGATATTCATAATGTTTCAGACAATAAAGTCTAAAATACAAAAAACATTTGTTATCAAAAAATGGATGGACAATCCGAAAGACACCTGTGAGTCTATCACGAAGATAAGAGCCCCTGTTCCACGAAATATCATCTCGTAGTCGAACGTGGGGTCGAAGAAATCAATCTGACCGGGGAAGTCCCAGATTTGAAAGCTCACGAAGGAACTGTTGGATACATCCTCTCGACAAATCTTATTGGTGCTCTCCAGAAACAGGGTCTCGTTGGGTGACATCTTGTGGAATACAACTTTCTGAATGGAAGATTTGCCACTTCGCCGAAGGCCCATGAGCAGGATACGAGGTTTAACCTCACTGCTGAATGGATCGCTGAACCCCAGCACTGTTAAACAACAGACAAATGGGTCATTATTGGCTAATCATAAACCAAACAATTTAAGAATCTAACAGCTCAACTGAACCAGAACGAACTGCAAGAAAGTTACAAGAAATTGTATACATAAGGTTACTAATAAAAGGGTTTAATATCTTTGTAAACTAACTATGGTACATGACTATAGTAGACCGAATGGAATTTGCAAATCAGTATAAAAAGTTTTAAAATAAAAAAGTATTTCGATACTTGAGGCTTACAGAGTTATACATGTAATGATAATTGGATTGGTGATCTCATAAATGTAAATGATATTAGTAGAGTGATTGCTAAAGATGATGCATGTGAAGTTGTGGGCAAGGCCTACACTGGCATTCCTCATATCACATGTGACGGTTGTGACCTTGCTCACTCTCAGCTGAGGAATGTGAACTGCATTTGGAGACACGGAGAGACACTTCAAGTCTCAAAATACAGACTCAGAAATCCTGCAGTGTTTATACATGCATCTAACTAGGGCACCACATGCTTAGGGAGTGCCATTACACGTTTGTTTAATAAGTAAACAACACTTAAAAACAAAACAATGTAAGGCCAATCGAGGAAAACTTCAGCTGGCTGACCCAAAAGATGCAGAACTACAGAGATCTAAAGTTGGATGGGACTACAGTATAGTGTTCCTGTAGCTTAACGGTTAGCAACGCAAAGGTCATGTGTTTGATCCCTATGGAACACACATGCTGATAAAACATACCTTGATTTAAGTGTAGACCTATATACCTTGAAGAAGCATTTGCCAAATGCATAAATGTAAATGTAATTTTAAATGTATAAGTTAAAATTAAATGAACCTGCTGCGTTATGAGACAGATTGGAGATTTAGGACTGAATGTTAGCTGAAGGTCAAATAGTTCATCTGAAAACAAAAGCCCTAAATACATTAGAGACGTAATATATCACTGAAAAGATATGAGCAGGTGTCTGTACTCGTTTTTGTAATCTACTTACAAATATTGAATAGAAATGATTAATAAATATATGATTATCACCAAAATGCCATGTAGTGCAGATATTGTTGTAACTTGCATTACATCATTGTAACTACATTATTGTAACTACATTACAACCATAACAAATATATAGACGTTCATTTTACAAGTGTTTCGCAATAAGGGGGACGGGGTCCACTAGAGCAGTGTTTCCCAACCAGGGGGTCGGGGCCCACAGGGGGGCCTCACCAGATTTCCAAGGGGGCCTCAACATGACTTAAATTATAAAAAATTGGACAAAACAAGCATTAAAATAAGCTAAAATCTCAAAAAATTAAAAAAAAAAAAAAAAAACTCTAAAAAAAGCTACAAATTTATTTGTATTGCCATTTTAGCAGCGAATATACTTCTATGCAGTCATTCCAAGTTCTATTTAATTTTATGTTTGCCTAAAGATGTCTTAAAATTATAAAAAATCTGAAAAAAAAAACAGATAAAAAAGATAAGATCAATGTATTTTTTGTTTGGTTATTTTAATAACAAATATACATATTTATATACATATTTCTAGTAACCATTCTTCACAATTATGAAAATGTAGTAAAACTATGGTAATACAAATGGTAGCCACAAATATTTTACTATAATAAAAGAAGGATTTAAGACAGTTTTTATTATCATTCATTTGCAGTAAAACATGCATTATACATTATACTATAGTATTTACTATAAACTAGTTTAAAAACACTAGTATCTACCCAGATAGCACACGTACGTCTCAGATACGTCTTGTAAAGATCTTTACATCTGCTGACGATCGTCCTTGAATAATACGTCTTCCATATCTCTACAAGACGTATTTAAGATCTTAAAAAATTCTAAATCCTACCTGCCTGCAATGCATCTCCGTTTGGTCTTGAATCCGATCAAACGCAGACGAATCAGCAAAGACCTCCAACTCATTTCATTTTTTAAATAAATGTCTTGTTTAATTGTTTAAAAAAATATAGTCAACATGTTTTTAAGGGTCGGCATTAATTTTGAAACAAAAAATATAATTAAATATAATTAATAAAAGCCCATATCACGTATAATAAAAAACAATGTAGACATTTTGCGTTTAATCCAAAACGTTAAAAAGGCACTTACCGTAGATAAAGCACCATGCACAAGAAAAGGTGACCTCATACTCTTTCTGACTACAAAATATTAACAAATACAAAACACACAAGAACATCATTGCCAACAGCCACTGCCCCTCTGACTGTTTTATCAGTCTGAAATGAAAAAAGTTATACATTTAATTAAATAAAACAATTGCCAACAAGCTGATTATCTTAAGGTGACCCTGCTTACTGCAATTCCTGCTTATTATAATTACTGGGTGTGACTCACATTAAGTGTGTTTGTCAACAGTTATATATCTAAGCTTGAAACTTTTGATAGTTTTTGACCCCACGCCATCCATTGAAATTGTGTAACACACCTTGCATTTTCACAACATTTAGTTTTAAAAAACATCTGAACAAACTCTGAGCAAACCAAAGGTGATATTGAGAATGTTTATATAGATGAAGAAACCTCATAAAAAATTGAAAACACAATACACAATCATTTGACCAGGTTTAATCCACCATCACAGCATGAATTATATTGACTAGTTTGTTTACCAAATTTGAATAAAATGTTTAACCTATGTGTTAATATGATTACAGCCACAGTGTAACAAAATACTGCAAAGCTATTGATCACGTTCTCATTACATTACTTCACAAGACCCAAAGCTGATCAGGACACTTTAAGAGCACTGTAACGTAGTAACTGCTGAAAGAACCATGTAATACTGTGAATATAATGACAAACTGTTCCATAACACTTAGATGTGACTTTAATTACAATACAACATACTCTTTCTCATACTCAGGGTTTTTAAACTGTGGGTGAAGACCCACTTGTGGGTCGCACCGTAAGATAGTGAGTGTTGCATTGTAGTGATGGTTTGTCCAATTAATTATTAGCAATGGTTTTGATATACTATAAGATTACACCTGTCTAAAGCCCATAATACACGGCACGATTTTTGGCTGTCCCAGATGAAAGATTACCAATCGTGAAACAATCGTGGAGATTTCTGTGATCGTGGCTCTTAATTGGTGGTCCTATCTCATACAGTGTGAGAGGTTTAAAGACGTCTGTTTTCCCAGTCCTTGGACCAAAGACACCTACGATAGTTTTATGACAGTGTAAGAAGTTCAGCATGATCAACGCACATCAACAATGTGTTTGTTTCTACGACCTGCATACCTGTATTTGTTTACCACTAGCGCATGCTGATGACGGATGTCGCAGCCTCAGATGCAATAGGTGTCTTCATCGACAGTCTACTGCTGAAGTTTAAACAATCCTTGTCACACAGTGTGATAAGGTCTTATTGGATTGCAAAAATCCTGCTGTGTATCCTGGGCTTAATATGTTGTGGAATGAAAAGTTTGGAAACCCCTGCTTAACACAAAGTCTCATTTAAAGTTTATAAGAACTTTTGCAATAGACCGACACTAAACGAAACTGATGGCAGATGAGGTGTTGGGATGACAATGGGCCAAAGTTGAATCTTTGCATCTTAGCAGATCACAGGCAGGTTTCTCCTGAAGTGCTGCATTAAGAAAAGAAAGGAAAAGATGTTAGAACATTTTTAAGGAAATTTAAATAATTCTCACAATCAATATTGGACTATAAACAATAAATTATTACCAATGCAATAACATGCAAACAGACCTGTCAACCACCTTAATAATAGACACTACGCGGTAGGCATGGGCTTGTTACCAGTTTTAAGGTACACCGTGGTTTTAAACAGTCAAGGTTACAAAACCACGAAAATGGTCTGTGAAACCGTCTCCAAGGTATGAACTGTATTTATACAAAATTCATTAAGTCATGTGATTGATTTGATGTTTACATGTAATATACATTTCGAAAATATTATATATAATATAATTTAAAGGCTTTATTTTTACCTGCCATTTAAAAATAAAAATATTTAGTGTAGCAATGGGAATACCGCAACACTGTGAAACCGTGGTATTTTTGCTAAAGGTAATCATACCGCCAGAATCTTATACTGGCCCATGTCTACTAAGCGGTTGTACCATGTGTTAGAAACATCAAGATTCTCAAATTTTTAGGGCTAGCGCAATACCACAGTTTTGGCTATTCTTCATATTCTCTAGGGCAGTTATTTTGCCCCAGTGACAGAAACAGCGACAGTAATCAAATAATTCATTACCTTATCTACATGTGGGTAGAGGCCCACAGGTGAAGGAAGATTTTTGGCCTGCACTTTCACAGCTGGTAAACATGGATTGTGGTGGGCTAGTGACAGAATGAAGAAGATCAGTTTAAAATTTGCTTTACAACCAGAGGTTGCATTATTTTGACAGACAAGGGCCGTAAGAAAATTGTCAAAATCAATAATAATATGAGCCAACAGCCAAACAATAACAACTAAACTCAATCAACTATCTTAATCTGCCTGAACTCAAATCTTGTGGTCTATAAAGTGGGAGTTTATCTGTGTTTAATTCAACCATCATGTTAGACTGAAGGAATTGCAGTTATCAATAGATTTCCCGACAGCACTGGACAAATTACTTCTCACACTCAGTGTGACTTGAGACAAAGGATAAACAAAGACATTGAGTATGTTTACATGCACATAATAAGAGGACAATTATCTTATTATGATATTATAAAAATCAGCTTATTACATTAACATGTTTCAAGCGTTTTAATTTACTTTTATTTGTGAAGTTTATCTATCACAGGTGGAGACATACGCACATACGAAACGGCAAAAAAGACGTTAAAATCTGGTTTAAGAGCAAAAAAAACTACCTGTGCCAATCAGTTTTTGACATTTATGGGCTTTTTACCCTATAAAAGAAAACCATTTTATGCATTTAAATGACCTTACACGTTATCAGTTTATTAAGCGTTTAGACTATGTAGACACACTCACTGTGCACTAAAATTAAAAAAATTGGTTAACACGACCACTCGTGGTGGCTTCACTCAGAGGTTGGAGAAGACAACCGGTGGACTAAACATCAAGCCTCTGCACGATTCAGGTAAGTGGAATAAAATACATTGTAAATAAACATTATTAAAACAGATTGTGAAGTCATTCATTCAAAACTTGCTATGACCTAAGCCTAAATGACTTAATTTCTTTTTAGAATTAAGACAACCTTAGCAGGAGAGCCCCAGCAGTAACTTTCTCTCAAGCAGATGAGCAATAAGTTGCTTTGTATGAACACCACCCTAACAATCAAGGTAAAAGAGCATTAAACATTAAAGGTATTGCGGAGAATTTAGGTTTTCCGGGTGGATCATCAAGACTATTGGTCCTCCTAGTTGTCAATCTGGAGTGTTGCCGCAATTGCATTTTTTTTAAAAAGCGGAGACGGCGTTTCTTTTCTAAAATTCGAGAAAATCCTCCGCTACAACTTTAAGTGGAACATTTATATAGCATGCTGCTTATAGCTAGTGAGAAAGATAATCTAATTGATCTACCATGCATATCCTTCAAATAACTTAACAGAACAACTGAACATGTATAATATAATTTAATATGTACATTATTAATAATAATTGTTAATAATATTTAATATTTGTGAAATTATATACTTGTATAAACATTGCAAATATAATGAATTCACATTACCTGTTTTTAGGTAAACAGATTATCCATCAGTGGGTGCCTCAAGGTCGGCTCTGTAAATACTGTAATCTGCATGTTTCCGAGCACACGTTTACCAGGACACACTAATATTAAACAGAAAAACAACATAAATCAGTGTTAAACACAAACAAATTTTAGGTAAATTAAATAAGGTTTTCATTTTCAATCAATATAAAAGAAATAAACGCAATAAAAAACAATGTCAGTGACGTAATAAATATGTGTAAATTTACACGCATCATTTATTAAGCATTATAAAAAATCCAGCAATATTATTAAACTTTGGTTATTTGTTATTATCCCTGCATTCAAATGGTTGCAGGTTGGAGCAGGAAGTTAACCCTTCTGTCGCGCAAGCGCGAGGCCATTCGTACGTCACGTGAGCGCCATTTTCATCATATGACCGTTTTCCCTCAGGCACACTTCAACATTTTCTTCGCATTTAACATCATTATTAACATGTAAATAATATAATTCGTAAACATAACGTTTATGTTAATTTATAATATATATTTTTTTTAATTGTTGGCTTTAAGTTAATTTGTCTGTCAGACTCAGTTTGTTCGTGTTGGTAAGTAACTTAACGTACGTTATTAACGTTACGCTAGCCTTTTGTCATGTATGTGTTGTTAGAAACTGATAAAAATACGAATTAATTCACAGATATAAATAACTTTATCGCTAATACAACTGATAAAATATATTAACTTAATTATCAAACCACTTCGCTATAAAACTTTAAGGCTTCTTGTGAATAGTTACCGGTCGTTTACATAACGTTAACTTACTCCAAGCAAGTCGGGCGGGAAGATTGATACATTTTATAACTCAAGTAACTTTAAGTTAAACAGGGGCTGGTCTAGGCTAACTTAGCAAATGTTTACCCCACGACCGCTGAGAAAACGGTTACATGTTCAACGTGCCTTGCCTTCAGGATTTGCAGCTCGATTTTGCCTTGCATTGATAAACGTTATAAACAAACAAACCAAAAAAAGAATGATCATATACGACAATCAATCTTTAGATCCACTACATGCATAACATAATGTTGGTTACTTACCTCTACTGATGAAACTCCTTCGTCAGCGTTGTAACTTCACATGTTGGTTTTGGTAAATCACACGAGGCCAAAGATCGAGGTGAAAAAGAGAAATAAATCGTTCTGCGATCGTTTAACGCGATGAGACACGAAGCCTTAAAAACCACAGGCTACTCCAGCCCAAAGATTAGTGTAGCCCTTGTGTCCGGCTTCACGTGGCTTAGCGTTAACCAGTATGACATCACAGTACCGCGTGTTTACACTGTTTCGTGGGCTTTTGAATCACTCTCGCGGTACTTCAATGTCTGCGCATGTCTGCATGAAGTCAACCACTCATGCTTGTAACAGGGGTAGCGTTTGTGCGCTCAGTGATTTAGGGTGTTACAAAACAAGATTATTACATTAATATTATCAATTAGTATTGTAATAAAGCTTTTTAAATGTTTGTTAATGATTAAGTGTCATTAACAAACTCTGATTTAAAACATCAATATATATGCTACGTAAATTTTCCTTAAATCATCAAAACATCCAAATTCAATGAAACAAAAACAACAACAATGTATTTAAGATGAGACACATTCAGCATTTATAATTTTTTCTCTCTTTTTTGTTTGACTTTGTTTTCTACAGTAGCCTGTTAACAGTAGACCAAAGGTATGATGATCAATTATATATGCAATATGGTTGAAAGGTCAGTAAACAAAAAACAAAAAGGTAATTTCTTAATAGAATGTCTATACATTTTTTGCTTTTGTTACATATTTCATACATCAAAATCATTAAACGTTAATAATTATGTATTCCAACTTGTTGCAGCTTGACAAAAATGTAGCTTGAAGGAGAAGGGACAGCTGAGTAAAAAAGTCCTGGTACGCAGACGACGCTACTATTACACTGACAAGAGTGTAAAGATGATGGAGACACAAGCCTGAGAAAGGGGGGACCAAACACCAGGCCAGAATTCTGCATGAGTCAGGTAAGCATAATGAGTTACAGCAGTGGTTCTCAACTCTGTTCATGGAGTCCCACTGCTCTGTGCATTCTGTATGTCTCTTTGATTTGACAGACTGAGGCTGCGTCCAAATATCACTTTGTGCATCCTATCGTGCATCATGTTCTGGATGTAAAGCATGAGACTTTTAATTGTATGTTAACATTTCTATGGTGTTCACTGCATTATTGTTATGCATTTTGTGAAACATCTGCAACATTGTGTCGTTTATTTAGGGACTACTGAATAAATAATACACTTTAGTAAAGCTACATACTCAAAACAAAGAGCTTTTTTACAGGAGCAAAGAATTCTGCATCTAAAAGTTTGATATAAGCAAATGTTCATTTCAGAGTGTTCATTTTATTTACAGAAAAACGTAAAAATGTTAAATATAAATTAAAAGTAGTAAATAAAACACAAATACGTTTTGGTGCAAATTGCTGGCACTACCTGGATTGAAATTTTTACACATGCTAAGTGTGTCCCATCGGATGAATAATTCTACATGCACGCTTGGGATCTTCACGCCCACTAGAATACTTAGGCCAAATAAAATAAAAAAACGTAATGTAAGTAGTGTAGTGCAAAGACAACAAGTGTGAACATTTGGACACAGCCTCAGTTCAGTTCATGAAGATCTCTACTAATGAGCTGATGATTTGAATAAGGTGTGTTAAATAATGAAGACATACAAAATGTGAATAGCAGAGGACCTCAAGGAACAATGTTTAGGTACAGTTACACTGTATAAAACATTAACTAAACAGACAAATTATTTGTCATAGCTTCAATAAACAAAAGAATGTCACCTGCATTTAAGTTTCAAGCATTTTTCCACAATGAAGCCAAACTGGCAGAAAATAAGCTTCTGCTTTGCATCTGACATCAATTCAGAAACCTGCAAAAATAATCACAAGAGAATGAAGAATGTTTAAAATATACATAGAAATAAGCTCTAAGGAGCGGCATGGTTTACAGTAAAATTATGGGGTACTCACACTATGCATACTGTATCATACCAAAGTATGTTTTACCTCCAAAGTTTGGTGTTACTATTGTGAGCGCTCCGTACCCTACTACACTTGGTCTCTGCAACAGTCCAGTTTAGTTCATGGTAGGGGGGCATATTTTGAAACATAAATATTTTCAAATTATTTGCGACCCTTACAAAGACACTAATTTCCCACAGCCAGCAACAGCACAATGTTTGTCTGACATCACAATCTTACTGTTATTACAACTTTATGATTGTCAACAACTACTACTTTAGACTGAACACCAGTGGGCGGAGCCAACGATATAATGATGTGCTGTGTCTTTCTGTGGGGGAGGTCAAATGAAAATTAATTTAGCTAGTGACATCACTACTCCAGCCATTTTACATTCATAAAAGAAGAATGCTGTCTGCGATTCACTTATGTTTCCATGATTGCAAAAACCTTTATCGAAGTACATATACAATTGTTTAAGTGTCATAATTAAAACATGCCTCAATTGGCAGTGACCCTGGCTTAAGTCGATACAAAACTCAAGTGCAAATCATGACACTCATATTAACTGTAGTTTTGCAAATTATTGTAACACCGATATCAGATATGAATAGTGTCTTATGTAAATATAAAAAGAGCAGAACAAAAAATGAATATAGTCAAAAAAATATGATCTGTGCATTAAGATTTGCATTGTAAATGCAGTCTTATTGTTACGAAAAAACTTCGTTATTGCTGGAATCATGAATGGTCTGAATAGGATTTGAGTTTGTTTACTTGTGAAACTTACCTGCACCACCATTTACAGATCCAGTGGGTGCAGATCATCATACAGATGGTTCAAGTGTGGATCCACCTAATATTCAAGGTAAAAGAGCATTTGTTCACAGCATTATCTAAGAAAACATATCACTAGATATTACATATTAGATGTTCATGTCTGACTCTGATCCATACGAAACAGATTTTCTGTCCTGGGACACTCGGCTAACCATCAAGAAAGAACACAGTAGGTTAACAAGAATCTGACCTCACGTTTGATCATTACAAATTATGGCAGTACATTACACATTTAAGGACTGTTATTCCTCTGGCTGATTTAAAAATACCCAAAAGTTCTTAAAAAGAAGCAGCCCTAGTTATTTTGGCTTGTTAAACATAAAATATATAGACATAACTATTGCGACACCTCCTTCTAATAAACAGGTTTAAATACTTTACTTATTTCCATGAGCACAAATCTTAATGCTACAGCATATGATATTCTAGAAAAACCGTTTGATGCTAAATTTATAGCAAGAGTTTTGGCAGGGCCCTTTTCAATACCAACTTAACCTGTTAATCCAGACAGCCGTTTTCAGGCCAAATCATGAAATTTACATGCCCACACTAAATCAACTGTAGTTCCAAAACCCATTGACCTACAGACACAATTTTGATATCTCTAAAAAGAAGACACTTGTGTCTTTACTTCTCAGTTATCAGAATTCAGATATGTAAAAAAAGCTAAATAGTAAAACACTGAAGTGTGGTGAAAATGTTTTATTAAAATTAAACGTGTTTTTATTTAATTAATAATGTCATATTAAATGTACAATACCAACCCAAAAACAACATAGACTTAAGACCACATGTCTGACCAATCTATGTTTCAAATTTGAAGATGATATGATAAAAAATAAGGTTACTGTAAGCTTTGATCTTCACCATGGCACATTTCAAAAAATGGCCACTGGGCTGCTCCAAATCATCACCTGCTATAATGATGTAGAATAAAGTAGAAAAAGTTTTATAAATTAATTATTTACATGTGGTTATTACCTAGAGTATGTATCTACAAAACTTTATTTATTACATAAAAACATTGTATACACATTTGACAAAAATGTGTTTTAATTTAAATATTGAAATAAACTAGTAACCGTAAACTACACAGAACATAGTAATTATGAAGCTTTTAAAATATAAATAAAACTATTTACATTGTGGACACCTCATGTTTTACAAACTAAAGCACTCACCAGTTGTTGAAGTGATAAAAGAAGCATTCATATTAATGGCGGTGACGTATCTCTATCGCGAGTAAATTGCGTAACCATTCATTCACTGATGGGCGATAGAAAAGCACACAGACAGCGATCTGTTACTAATAATAAGCTTTTGTCCTCACAATATACATTCAGAGTACTTGCATAATGTTAGGTACATTAACAATGTCTGCAAATAGCGAATGTGCATCAGAATGACAAAGTAGACTAAGTTACTGCAGATAACAGGTGCACGAAAATAACACACAAAAACATCAATAAAACACTAAACTTATTAGCTGTATGTGAAATATTAATCATAATGTGTGTGTGTGGACTCATTTTAAACATAATACTCTGACTGACCTGATCGCGTATGCTTTTTCCATAGTAGAATCGCGCTGCGTGTGCAGTTGTTGAATAACAATATGGATTTAGGATTATTTTATGCAAAATCCCATGGAAACAACGAAGAAATATCTATATTTCTCATATGTAATACGTTTGTGGACTAAAACTGCGAATGGATGTTATATTGTGAATGCTAAGCAACGAGATTTCAGCAGTGTGAACTCGTCTAAAGTTATGAGGGAGGCGCAGTTTCATAATAAGAGCGTGAAGTCATTTTATGAATGAACAAATTTAAATATGACCTTGTTGCATAAAATGTATTATTCATTTTGCTAGAGCATTTATTTCATGGAACAGCACTTAGAAATGAAATCTAAACCCTTCAACCTTTCTAATGATATATGGCATGACAAGTTTAATAACCTTCTTCATCAGTATAATGTATTGTAAACTTAATAGTTTGTAAACAAAAACGCGTCTGTACCACGCACGGGCCCGTCCGCTTTAACAGGTTAAGAATGACCCTACAAACTAAGTAAGGTTCAAACATAAAATTAGTGATTCAGTCTGGTGTGGAAGAACTTTGACTGCTCTAAATAGACCTTAACTCAGCTAACACCTTTGATATGACTCAAAGGTTTTTAGCCAAAAACTCATCACCTAAACCTATCAATAACTTGTACAAGAAGCTGTAGTCATTTTGGAACAGAAAAAGGCACTTACAAAACTGTTGCAACAAAAATCAAAATTCTTTGTAGTGGTATTATATGGTATAGCATTTATATTTGTTTTGATTGGACATACTGGAATAAATAAACATGTTTATTAGAATGAGGCCTCCCAATACTTTTGTCTAGTGTATTTGCCACAGACAGGGTAACGCAATCCTTAGAGTGTGCTTCTTTGTAAATGTGACAAATGAAAATGACCTGATCCATCATTTCCAGCTCCAGTGGGCATCCTTTATCCATCCAGACCCTCATACAGATGGTTGGAGTTTTGATTCACCTAAAGTACCATGCAAGGTAAGAGAGCATTTGTTGACATAATTAGGAAGAAAACATAAACGCATTGTTCATGGCATTTAAATACAACATAACACTGTTTAATACTACCTTTTCTGTTCAATCCATAGAGCACTCATTTTCCCTCTTGAGACCATGCGTGACCTGCAAGGTCGAATGGAGAGTAAGTTGCCTAAAAAAAATATTTATCATTATCACGTCATTAGCTAAACATCAACATGTCTGAGGCAGATGCAGGTCTGATAATCTGTCCAACATTCAAAACCTCACAGTAAATCTACAGTCTTGAGTACTGTTTTAAATCAATGTATACATATGCTCATTATGAATTTTAATAAAAAATACTAAATGTATATAAAAAGCCTCAATTCAATTATTTTTTGATATTGCAGCTGTAAACGAGACAATCTTGGAGTCACCTGCACTCACTGGTCCAGTTGTTAGTCCAATTACAGATGGAGATTATAGAAGAGGATGATGTCTTTTCTCCAACATCTTTCTAGACTGATAAAAGATCTAGACAGGCTCAAACAAAAGTTAACAGACAGAGGGGCTTATATAGAGAATGGTAAGAACCATTTTATCCGTCAAACTTTTTACCAATTATTGTAAACATAAACAATATTATAGGGCTTAATTTGTTTTAAACATTACTTCAATGTACTGTATCTGTTTAAGGTGAGCAGCTACACATAAAAGAAGAACATGGAGAATCTGCCCAGAGGTGTTAACCAGCAATGCAGCTATACAACTAAATTGATGCAGGCGGAAACAATGTGTGTATGTTATGTCCAAATGTTGTTATGTTCAAATGTTTTACAATATACTTAAACAGGTGGACCTGTCATTATTGCATTAGTCAAGTACAACTGAGTAGGTTAAGTTTACATATCAACATCAATAAATATATATATAAATAAATATCAGTCTTGACAGCAAACATAATAATGTTAAATAAAATAATAATTACAGCTTTTTAAGAAATTTACACGGGCTCAAACTATCAGTGAAATTAACTATCAAAAACCTAAAATAACCACAGACACGTGAATAAAATATCTAACGTGAACTAGCTAGTTACTGTACATACATTGCTTATTATCAACGAAATTTCTAGTTAACTGATCCCACATCCAGCATTATTAAAATTTATTATTACTACATACCTTAAACAAATGTCCCCTTAAATCGCCAGACCAGGACAGGTTTCTTTCTTGCCCTTCTTCTTTTGCATTGCGACGTCGATATAAGTGCATGGTGTGGTGTAGCACGAATTTAACGTAAAGACGCTCATATTAATAATATACACGATATTGACGATTAATACGGATGATTTTATCTTTGTTTGACATTCTAATCAGAGTTTTATTGAGGAAACAAAGAAAACATATGACACAGTTTGTAAAATTAATTTTTCCTTATTTTTGTAATGGTTTCTTTTAGAATGCAGCTGCTGCAGATGAAGAATTCGTCCGTCTAGCACTGAAGGAGACGCGGAAAATCGGGAAAAGATGTTCTTTGCCCGAGGAAGCATTTGATTAATTTAAAGATATTGTGTTTCTTTGTATGTTATAGAAAAACGTTGATTTTTTGCATACACTCGTGTAAATATGCATCTTATGAATGTTTTCCTTTGTCTAATTTTAATAAATTTTACGCAATCAACTGCCTGTTTTATTGAAAATACTGTTTTAATTGTTGTCAATGATATATTGTAATAATATGTGTGTATAACTGTGTAGAAGATGTAGTTTAGAGAAATTTATTTTTAATGATCTTTTAATCGTCTTTTAAAGCTCTCAGAAACATCTTAGAAAGAGCTCGATTAAAGCTCTTATAAAGATCTTTTAAAGATCTAAGAAACATCTTGGAAATATCTTAGAAACATCTGCTAACCATCATTCTAAATATCAAGCGTCTTGAAAAGATCTTAAAAGCGTCTTCAAAACGGCTGGGCTCGTACGTCTCAGATACGTAATTCATATGGGCAAACGACCTTTATAATACGTTTTCCAGACGGAATGGAAATCTGAGTGATTACCTCGCAGATACGTATCTGAGACGTACGTGTGCTATCTGGGTAGTATCTTTACTACAATTTGTAAATATTGTAGCTACATTTAGAGCTAGAAATCATAGTTTAAAAGTTGTAGTTAAACTAACAGTAATCAATCAAAAGTTTTTACTCTTCTCCCATAATAAAACCATAATTTAAGTTACAAGGGGGCTGTACTTTCATTTTGGGAGCAACTATGATTTTCATGGAAACGTGTAAAGGAACTTCTACGCAGTTTAGATGGATGACAACTACATTTATGGTAAATCATTAATAAATAATAAATGAAAACGATCATAACCTCCTTCATCGCAGCCGCAGTCTCCGTCGCCGTCCGTGAATGTATCGAAATCATCGTCGTCCTCATAATAAACGAATGGCAGCGCGTCGATTTCCCCGTCCGCTTCATTGTATTTGCTGGTCATGGTCCGAATTTGAGACATTTAATCTGGCAAGGCAGCCAAACTTCTCCACATTGTCACCTGATATGACCATGCCATTGTGAACTTTCACCTCCCCTCACTCTCTCCTCCACACTCAGGCGCGCGCAGGCATCGGAAACCATGGTTTGTTTGACTTTAAGCAATGCGCATACTGATCGAAATATAACATCACAGTACCGCGAGAGCGATTCGAAGGTGCAGCCTCGGGTGTGTACAAATCGCCCTCGCGGTACTGTGATGTCATCTTCCGATTAGTATGCGCATCGCTGCATGAAGTCGAACACTCCTACGGCACAGTGCAAACATCACCATGAGAATAAAAGTGTCTCATAGAGTTGAACTGCAAAAGTCCTTGGTGAGAGAGGAGGACGCCTCCCTTCTCTATACAAATGGAGTCTTTGTACATTCAAAAGTTTCTATATTACGCAACGTACACACACGTAGAGAATTTGTTGTTTACTCATTTCTTCGTGTACACTTTTATTTATTTAATTATTCATAAATAATAAGTATTATTTGTTATCATAATTAATATAACTTATTAACATAAAACTAATGTTAACATTATTTCATCTGACTATTTTATGAATTGCAAGTTCAGTATAGCCTGTTTAAAACGCAGGGTGGCGCTGATGGTGCTTTGATTTAGTCCAAATGCCTATATATGGAGGAGACGGAAGTATGTTTACAATAGCTAAAGCCTCAAATATATCTCTGTCTCTAAATATATCTCTTTATAACTGTATCAGACATATTTCTAACTTTAGCAAATATAGGCTATCTCTATATAACTGTAAAAAATATAACCTTATGCACCAAATATTTTTTCAATCGATTTAAATATTTTTATTTATTTTGATTGACCTCATGCATGTCATGCACATACTCTCTAAAACCTTCTGTAAATATACTTACAAATGATCCACATTCAACAGAAGGGAACACATCAATTCATTGCTTTTTACATGGACACCATAGGCCACTGCGTCAACTCTTTCCGCACATATTCATAATCAGCTTATAACAAGTTATATTCTATTTGTTTTAACAGATAAATGAATGTATAAATAAATTCATATAAATTCAACAGTAGAGATACTGGGTAGTGTTCTTTATTTCATTTTTTTTTTTTTTTTTCATTTCGATTCACCCATCTGGCCTGCGACAAATTGGATTTAAATTTTTTTCTTTTAATGGTTAACTCATCACATGTTGCATTTACATTATAATTACTTTAAATATGATACATTGATGGTATATCGAAAATGGGGCAAATGTAGTGGTACCATTAAAGATATCTATCCAACGTTATAATCTCTTTCGTATGTTTACGGTAATAGTACTTATTTTACCAAAAAAAAAAAAAAAAAACTTGTTAAGCTGGGTAAAGTAAAACCCATTAATGAAGCACATTTGATCTAATAAAGCATATTTTTAGTTAACTTTATTTTAGTGCTGGGCAAAGATTAATCGCGATTAATCGCATACAAAATAAAAGTGACTTTTTTGCCATAATTTATGAGCGTGTGCTGTGTGTAATTATTATGTATATATAAATACACACACATTCGTGTATGTATTTAAGAAACATTTACATGTGTATATATATATATAAGATATATATATATATATGTTAATAATAATTACACACAATACATACACATGCATTATGCAAAAAAAACACTTTTATTTTGTATGCGATTAATTGCGATTAATCTTTGCCCGGCACTACTTTATTTTTATATTTTTAAATTATTGTATGTTTTTAGTAAAACTTTTTTGTGCTGAAGGATTTAGATGTTCATGGATGTGAAGGATTAGAAGCTCTACTTGACATTCAGATTTAATCTATTTGTTGTGGCATATAGGATTTTTATTTACAATCCTTATATCAAGGTCATGGGTCCTACTTTATCATGCAAAAGCAATATAATTTGTTCACTTCACCCCTTCTTATAGGCCTACAGGTATACTTTCTAACAAGATTGCATTCATTAACAATAAAGCGATAAAATAAATACTCCTATTGTTTAAACCTGTATGAGTAACATTTTTCTGCAAAACAAGATATTTTGATTAATGATGGTATCCTACTATGGAAGTCAATGGGTACTGTTAACTTAAGCCAGTTGAGTTGGGTTCATTTTAATGTACATTAAGTTTAACCATTAAGTGTTCAGATAATCATTTGATTTTATATATTGGCACACAGTAGCTGCAGAAAACAGACAAAAAAACCAGCAGATTAAGTCACACAGGTCTGATGAGGTTCATTCTTACCCAGAAAAATTCCCTCTTATTTGCTAGACCTAGACTACAATGAATTCCTGTGCAAGGGATTACCCGTGTGACTTTTTTAATGTCTTTAAAGCCAGCTGGCCATGCACTCTTATAGTCTGTAAGTCCCTCTGCACTGGATTGTGATTTATCAGTATGTGATTTCTTTCATTTGAGCGTGCCTGAATTGTTTCCACAGGACGATTGCTGTGCACCTGGTCTCACATACCGGTCAGACAGAGCAGTCAACAGCTACCAAGGGAGTCTGGAGGATGTAAAACCACAAAACTCATGGTCGATTTAATTGGTTTCTCTGTTTGTGTTAACCTATTATTCCCTCGAGAAACTTATAACAGATTAGTATAGACAAAACCACTTTATCTAAGATAAAATATACAGGCTCACAATTAACTGTTTCAATCCTGTGTTCCAGGGTCACCAAACAGCTTTACACCGGGCAGCTGTTGTGGGAAACCGTGATGCCATCTCTGCTCTCATCCGTGGAGGATGTGCACTAGATCTTCAAGACAAGGTGGGTTCATAGGCACATTAACTATCACATAAAATGCTTTCATAAGTGAATATAACCGTAAACTGTGCTTGGAAAGAGGACAATCTATTTAATAAAAGGACACATCTAATGATTGGATAAAGACAAAAATGCTCAAAAAAAGGTACAAACCGAGGTGGTACCCTTATAAAACAATACACCTGTATACTTAAAGAGTGCATATTAGTACCTCTTAGGTAGGTTCAGTACCTCAAAGGCAAATGGTACATATTGGGACCTTTAAAAAGAGTACCGTCCCAGTGACAGTTCTTGTGCATATTTTCTGACTAATATTTCTTACATTTTTACTCATTATAGAGATCTTGGAAAGGATAAAATTAAATTGTATGACAGACTAAGCTATTAAGCTTTATATTTTAAAGCAGCATCAAAGAGAATCTTTTAGTTTATCTCTATTCTCCTCAACCATTAAAATGTAAATATCATGCTTGCAAAAACAAGCCTTTAGATATGCCCAAAAATTTAGATATGTATAGTCTTATGTGCGCTAGTATCAATAAATCAATCGATTCTGATTTCCTTTGATCAGGAAGGCAACACTGCTTTGCATGAGGTGTCGTGGCACGGCTTCAGTCCGTGTGTTAAGCTACTGGTCAAAGCTGGAGCAGATGTCCAGGTGCCGAACAAAGTATGTAGATTTCATGGGTGTTATTTAACCAATATTATCTTTTAAGGTATCATTTACCAGTGATTTTTCTTTATTTTTTTAAAGGCAGGAAACACAGCGCTACATCTAGCATGCCAGAATGGACATCGCCAAACTGCAAGAATGCTGTTACTTGGTGGAGCGGTGGCCGACAGCAAAAACAATGCACGTGAAATTACATTATTACAACTTATGCTGCTACAACTTAGAATTGAACAAATATAGCAGGAAATTGGCTTCAGCTTTTATAAACTTTATAATTTCAGGCAGGTGACACGTGTTTACACATGGCTGCTCGCTACAATCACTTGGCCATTATTAAGTCTCTCCTGGATTCTTTGTGTTCAGCTGCTGAGAAAAACCAGGTCAGGTCCTTCAACACTCATTCAGATCAGTTGTACAATTAATTGTAATATTACTGCTGAGACTGTCTTAACGATTTTATGACGTTAATAGAAAATTATGCACTTAATCCTCAAGTCGATTGTTAAAGGGATAGTTCAGCCAAAAATTAAAATTATATCTTCATTTACTAACAATCGCAAACCCCAATGACATCCACAGTAGAATAATAGAATACTATGGAAGAAAATAGGGCTTCTTATTGGTTTGGGTACAAATATTCCTTAAAATATATTCCTTTGAAGACTTTTTTCATGTTTAAGTGCTATAATTTGGTGTCCAGTGCTTCTATCAACCGAGAAAATGTGAAAAGGTCTACCCAGTAACTTAGTTTTGGTAAACCATTCTCTGCAAGCATGTGAAAAATTAGGTCATTGAAATGTGGCTCCCTTTGTGATGTCAGAAGGGGATCTAATTATAATAATACCGCCCCTTAATCTGCACTATCTAACTATGGCACTGCCATTTAGTCAATTTTAACATGCTAAAATAAACTATCTATATGGTATTTTGAGCCAAAACTTCACATATGTACTCTTCTGGGGACACCAAATATTTATTTAACATCTTAAAAAAGTCTTGTGAAATGTCCCCTTTGACATCTCTGTTGTAACATCATCTGCATTGTGAGGCTATAGTAAACAATATTTGTTTTTTAGAACGATTGTATTTCTTTCTAGGCTTTAGTTATATTCATAAATATTGATTCATATTTATGATACAATTGATTCATTTTGCCATTATTATGTCAATGGCTGATATGTTTTGGAAATAATCTTACAGGTTGGAGAGACGGCTCTCCATGTAGCTGCTGGTTTAAACCACAAGAAAGCTGTTCGTTTGTTACTGGAAGCTGGAGCTGATGCATACACAAAAAACAATGTAAGACATGTAATCTAAAGCCATTACCCAGACAGCAGATGACACTGGGCCGGATTCGCGCCAAAGTCGGCAGCTCCGGTGCCCATCCGGCTCGGATTCGTCTGCGGTCAGGATAATGTGATGAATATTGTGTTGTTTATAAAAAAATCTTCTCTGAAATTTAAACTTTTTATATAGTCAAATGGGTTTGTATACTAGTAATAAGTGCACAAAAGTTGCATTTTCAAATGCATGGATTTCACAGACACTTTTATTTAAAGCAACTTTATGGTACACGTTTTGTTTCTGTACTGTTGCTCAATTGATCCATTTCACAGTACAAAAGTCATGACTTTGATTTACAGGGAACACAAAGTGACAAAACATGTACTGCAATGCATGTTTGAATTTGAATCAAATCTGTCAAAAGATACCCACCGGATGACTACTACATATTGCCTTTTTTTATATGCTTAATGTATCGACAGGCAGGCCACACTGCTCTTGATAAAGCCCGGGACAATAACAATAAAGATGTGGCCATTCTTCTAGCAAAGTCTAATCAGGTATGAATATTCCAGTACTGAAATCCCTATTTATCATTTATTGTGAATTAATTCATTGTCCTATTTGATATCTTTTATCACAAAATTGCATTACAGCAAATCCCCTTATTTTCAAATTGAATTGCTCAGGTCCAAAAGATTGCACGCAGAAAAACAATGAAGAAAAGAAGAGCTGTATTACAAACACAGAGCAGAACTCAATCCATCCCCAGAGATCAGGTCACACTACAGACTTCAGATCAGGTTCAACTAGTATGACATCTGTGGTGCAAAGATTCATCATTTATAATATGATTGGGGTCTAGGGGCCAGGGAGAATAAAAGTGTCACATGACTACTAATCTTCTATAACCTATAATTCAGAGATATTATAGAGGTCATGTGATTGCTGGTATATGATGGCTTTGTTAAAAATCCCTCTCAAACTGAATGCTATATTCATTGTATAGAGATTTCCTGAAGTGGATGGAGCACACGGAGGTGATTATGTACAACCAGAACAGAACAAACCAACTTTGAGCCTTTCTACAAGGAAAAAGATCAAGAAATCAAGACAGAAGGTAATCATATTAAAATAATATCATTGTTCCATCACACTTTTTGCTAGAGGGGAAAATGTTACAGTATGTGGTCCTTGTATAAACTAACATCAGAGACCTCATGCATTCAAACTGATGGAGTTTTTTGAGCCAAAGTTTTTGCATGCAAGATCCAAATCAAAGAAGATTGTCTTTTTATCTGTTTAACATGCACAATATTATCAGTTATGTGCAGCATACTTATCACTTCTCAGAGATTTGTAAAGGGTTTTGTTTTGGATCGTGTTTCATGTTACTTTATTCAGGCGGCATGGAGGCGCTGCAAACGCAACAGTGTGCAGTCGCAGACGTCATTAGCACGAGCGCGGTCGAGAGCACGACGAGCGCGGTCGAGGACTTGAGCTCCTTGCTGCTGCATTTTGCAGTGTAAATAAAACGTCGTCAAAAGAAACGCTCACAAACTTTTCCAACCACCAGTGCAATAATGTGCAGTTAACCAGATGTTTAGAAATTGTATCGTTCAAAATGTGTCTCAACATTAAATTAGTAGATTTCTAGATTCATCTTGGTACAACGCCAGAGTTCACGGGCGCGGAATCACATGATCACATATGAGGTAAAATTTTGTGCAAAAAATGCGTTCCTCT
Organism: Misgurnus mizolepis; assembly: GCA_025389145.1. Taxonomy (NCBI): domain Eukaryota; kingdom Metazoa; phylum Chordata; class Actinopteri; order Cypriniformes; family Cobitidae; genus Misgurnus; species Misgurnus mizolepis. The sequence continues at coordinate 51,320,315 of JAIFKI010000001.1, read as the reverse complement.
AATTCTTTTATACAAACCGTTTTTTTTTTAGGTTTAATCATTTAATTAAAATAAAAAGTTGGAAATAAATAAAGTGGACTCTAGATTACATCATTATTGCTTTTGCAGCACTGAACATTAAAATCAGTGATGTCATTTTCATTGTTTATATACTTTATGGATTTAAAATTACATTAATTTATAACATAACGCTATTGTTGTGCAAATGCATTAATGGAATAAACAAGTCATAAACGTAAATAAACAAAAAATGCTATTTCAGATGTAAATATGATGCCAATATTTATTCTAATTAAATTAATTCATATAAGCATTTGACATAAAAATTAAGCGTCACATTTATTTTGGTGGTTTTCACATGAAGGTAGGAAGCTCAGATTGTTAGTGCCATGGAAAAGACTGTGAACACTTTATAATATTTATTTTAATGTCTGTGTATGCATTTATTAAATGTGATACATTTCTCTGTAAACCTCTTAAACTCTGACCTCTGCAAACAGGCTCCTTTACAAGATTGTTACTGTAAGCCCCTCATCACAAAGCTGGAGAATAAACTGAAAGCCAAGGAGATGGAAATGAGATCACAAATTCACACCGTTGAACAGGAGATGAACTGCAGACTGGAGAAAATAGAGCATAAACACAAACATCAGGTTTGTGCACCAAAATTATTTTGCAACTTATGGAATGAGTTTTTTACTGTCTTCATAAAACACAGGGCAAAGTATACATACAGTATACATTTAAAGGGCACCTATTATGCAAAATTTGATGAATTTGATTTGATAAAATAAATAAAAGTCTCAGGTGTCCCAGAATGGGTCGTGTGAAGTTTCAGCTCAGATCATGTCCAAAACGCCCCTATCTGTGTAGGAGCAAAAACACGCTGTTTTCGTGTGTGTACCTTTAAATGCAAATGAGCTACTGCTTTCCGAAAGAGGCAGTGAGCACTTTAATTCAGTTAAAAAAATCTGATCTCACTATTGAGATATAGTGGGCAGCATACTGCTCACTGAGGGCGGAAAATATGGTAATGCAGGACTGTAAGTCAGTGGCTGTGAGTGGGGCTTTATCAGTGTGATGTCACATTGATGTGGATTATAAAAAAGAGTGGGTGGCCAACTCAAACTTGTAACAGTTGATTTTTTTTATAATAGGGGCCCGTTAATTTAGGCATTTAATTCAAAGTTTCTGATTTATTTTGGAGATGTTTGGTTTGGTTCATGGCTCATCATACTATTGTTCTTTATCAAAACACCTAAAAGTCTTCCCAAACTGAATTTATTATGGTCAGATTAAAGCGCTTGAGAAACTCACACAGGAGCATGTGTCTGCCGAGAGGACAGAGTGCCATTATCGGATCAATCAAAGGGCCACTCTAAAATGCATGGAGGGAGAAAAAAGACAGGTGCAACATCCCAAAAAAATATGTTTTTACAATTGCTAAGATCAGAATGGCCACACAAATCACTTTATTGGTTCATCAAATTGGTGTATTGGTTTTTCAAGCAGGTTGAAACACGTTACTACAAACTCCTGCGGTCTCCATCGGCGGATCATTCTCTGGTGGACACAGATCCAGAAGGTCTTCCTTTGCTTTCATTTATGTCAGAGGAGAGCTCCAGCTCACTGGCCACCTATGTCAATGTGTTACCCAGCCCTGGCACGAGACAATACCTTGATATGAAGATGAATGGCTCATCAGGTTTAAAAATTGCATATATATATATGCAAAATATTTATCTTTATAGAAAACTAAATACATCTTTGACTCACATACATGGTTAAAAATAAATGTTCAAATCCAGTCATCCAAACTGCCAGATTATGTTTTCCTAAAATATCTTTCTATATATACACAGATGATTATTATAATCCAAAAGACCTATCCATCTTCAAACACAAACCACTCATAAGGAGTTTGGCCACTGCTGACCCCCCGTGGCAGAGAGAAGAAACACAGGAGGCAGATGCATCAACATCCAGGCCATACAAGGGGATTGAACCCGGTGACAGCAGTGCCAGAAGCAGCATGTCTACGTCCACCAAACAATTGAATGACAGTGATACAGACACAAAGCCCAGCCCGGCCTGGAGACATGGCAAACATTTAAAGAACAGAATTAAAGCGCACCGCATTCACACCAAGCAGGGCGGCGCCGTGTCAACGTTGGAGGTTTTTAGCCAAGGGCCTGCAGAGGCCACCTTCATCCAGGAGCGGGCAAACCTGCATGCCATGGAAGTGACGCAACATTTCTTTGAAACGGTTTCAACGCAACTGGAACGCTGGTATGAGAGGAAAATTCAGGATGCTCAAAGGGAGGTGGAACAGAAAGCTCAGCAAGAAAGAGCCAGTCTGCTTCAAAAGATCAAGATGCTTGAAGAAGAGCTGCAAAGACTTCGCACTAATACAGAGACATGAAATGCTGACACATAGTGATCACTATCAAAGTCATCACACCTGTCACAATAAAACAACACTTTTCTGAACAACATTTTAACCTGACATGAACCAATGTACCATACATTAGTTCTAAAAATCACTTTTAAAAAAAAACACTACACTGTAAAAATTATATCAAATCAACATATAATTTTTATGCTACTTTACAAATGAAGTTAAACAATTTCAACTTGTTTTTCTAAGTTATATCAACTTATCACAAGTCAAAAGTTACTCCAGTAATATTCATAAAATACTTTCTGCATATATAAGAGTTTACGTTGGACCTATTCATTATAATATAAGAGTTACATATAATGCATTGAAAATGTGATTGTAATGTAATTACAACATAATTATTAACATTAAAAAATATATTTTAAAGTATATTCTCCAAAATTTAACAAAGGTCTGCGGTATAAGCCCTGAATATCCACTGATCCTAAATCAGCCCCTACGTTAGGACTATTTATTATTATACAGAATCCATAAACCAAAATGAATATACAAATGAACATAAAATATTGATTGTATTTCTTGCTCTAAGTTCACTTTTCAAAGAAAACTTTTGTAGATCTCAGATATTACAAGCAAGACACTATGAAATCTAATATTACGATTTAACTCTTTCCCAACATTGATGAGTTATCTCAAGAGAAAAATATTATATTAAGAGAATACATTTTCATAAAAAAAACATGTTCCTTATGAATTGTTATGTAAATCTGCAATACTGCTTACCCAATTTATGAAAAAACTGAAGCCAAAACGTAATGTACTAATTTTAAACTCTGTGTTTTGTTAATCGTTGTGAATCTAATAAAATTCCTTCACAAAAAAGCAATTATTTCAGCTTTTTGCTAAAAAATTTTTTTTTAAAGAAATTTTACCCATATTTAAGGGTTTATAAGATAAGTAAATTATGTGAAAAATAATGTTTTTTTACACGTGAAACATGAACATAAACACAATCATAGCTTCAAAAACACAGGAAAACGGGACCTACGGGAGTTAAATATTTGTATTTTACTGTTTTGGAATACATTCAGCCGATCTCCGGGTCTGGCTGTACCACTTTAGCATAGCTTAGCATAGTCAATTAAATCTGATTAGACCATTAGCATCGCGCTCAATGATATTACACAGCAGCCGAAAATAGTCCCCTTAGTAACTTTCAATAGCAGGTGAGTATTTTCGGGCACTGCGTAATATCATTGCGCCTCCTGCAGCCATGTTACGGCAGCAAAGTCCTTAATTATTACAGAATGAGAGTATAGTTCCTAGCCATATCTGCCTAGAAATTCGCAACTTTTAATTTTCTGTCAGTCTTAGTACACAATGTCACTACAGAAGAGTCAAGTTTTAAATAGGAAAAATATCGAAACTCTTTGGTTATTTTTTAGCGTGATGCTAATGGTCTAATCGGATTCAATGGATTATGCTAAGCTACGCTAAAAGTGGTACCGCCAGACCCGGAGATCAGCTGAATGCATTCCAAAACCGTAAAAATCAAGGGGAGCTGGAAAATTTGCCTATTTTCAACAAAAGTGGAGTGTCCCTTTAAGTCTGCATACAAAATACATATAAAATATTTTATGTTGTAGATCAATGCAATACTTGTTTACCTTGGGAATAATTAAAAACTTCACAAAATTTTTTTGTGTTGCTTAATGATACTGTACATGTCAATGCAATGAAATATTTGGCCAGTCAAGTGTTGTATAACAGTCAATGACCCACAATGACTTCTGTCTACATGTGTTTGTGTTGTACTAGGGTCATTTGGTAACAGAGTCAATCTCCAGTAAGGCTTATATTTGATATATTTGTATTATATATATTTAAATTTACTGATGGTTTTGTATTTGGTACTCAACAGTGATGTTGGAAGCTAAATCAAATGGATAAAATCAACATTAGTTAACCGGTAAAAACAAGTAAAAATCTTCCTAAATAATAGCTTATGGTGGATGTTGTTTTCACTATTCTTTACCCCATTCACACCCTAAACCTCCTTTCAGTAAATATCCGCGGGCGCGCTGGAATCTCATTATCTCCAAACAGGGAGATCAGGGCTGCACGAGCCTGTATTGATTGAAATGGATCAGATTAAAGTAATCTATCAGCATGGTGGATGATGTTCACCCCACTGCCTCTAACATCCATTTTCAAACTCCACGCCCCCCCCACCCAAATGTTTTTATACCACAACAAAAAGAATGGCAACACTGGTTGGTTTTAAACCAGCATTGGGTCAAAACGGGACAAACCCAGCTGTTGGGCTAAATAGGCTTTAGGCCCAGTTGCACTACTTCCTGCACTACTTCCTTGTGTCCTGTCTGCCATTATTGGACAAACTGATTAATCCAGCTGTGCCTGACCTCAGCAGTCACAAACAAACTGATTAATCCAGGTGTGCCTGACCTCAGTAGTCACAACAACAATAATCAGACACACCTGGATTAATCAGTTTGTCCAATAATGGCAGACAGGAAACAAGAGCCGTTTCTCAAAACCAAGTACGCCGAACTCGGACTTGTGTCCTTCGTAGTTCGAATTTGCAAGTTCAGACTCGGAAGAACAAACTCCTGACGCGAAATGCATTCTGGGAAACTTCGCTGTCATAACATAAGTCCACACAAGTCTCCTCTGATGCATCCTTGATAAAATGGGCGGATCAAGAACACATCCGGGGATTTTATGTGAACTTGGGCTTGATGCGAACTTTGAATTGGAACAGTACTTGGGCCGCGACTGATGACGTTTCACAAGTCCACAAGAACACAAGTACAGACAAGAACGCATATTGAGAAACGGCTAAGGAGCTGGCTGAAGTTCAGGAAGTAGTGCAGCTGGGCATAAAGCCTATTAACCCCCCAAAATGTATATTTTACCTACACTAGTATAAAAAGTTGGATCAACTTAAAAAAATACTTCAATTGGTAACACCCAAAAAAGTTTATTCAACCTTAAATTTCACTTTAGTTACACATTCACAAAAAATTACATTATTTAGGTGTTATCAATTTAAGAAATTTTCTAATTGTTCAAACGTTTCACTTTTTACAGTGTAGCAATGGGTTTAAACAACCCAGAATTTTAGGTTGAAACAACCCAGGAGATGTTAAATTACAACCCAACATGTTGAGTTTGTCCCTTATTAACCCAACACCCCCAAATTTTTTTTGCATTATGATTATACCGCAAATAAACACCCCTGCAAATCCACAGTGCAAAGCAATTAGATCAAATAATCAACCACAGGACAAAGAGCGACGGATGGTTTTCAACAATTCTCTGGTTACAGTATGAACTCATTGCATAATGCCGCGTCCCCGATGTGACTTCTGGCATTTGCAGTTCAAGCTTCTGCAAAGGAAAATCAAATCAATCCCGACTGATCCTGCCAGCATGTGATGGAAAGCTAATTAAAGACCCTCGGGCACGGCTGGTCATTTTATGAAGCCTGTAGTGCGATCGGCGAGATAATCCAGTTGTGCGACGCTTGAAAGGTTTGAACCAGGATAACAGACTCACGTGCGTGTGCCGATTGGTGGAGCCCTTTTTACCCTGCCGGTTCAATATTAAACTGTGTTTTTAAATGCTTTTTTAATCAATTCCTATTGGATTTTTAAGAGAAATGTACAATATTGTGAAAATATGCTTTTGATGAGATTTGTGCCACATTAAAAGCAAAAAGAACGAGCTAAACAAATCACTGTAGTATTGATAGATTCAGTTTGGGGGGGGGGGGGTGATGTGATGCAACGGAGTGCAAGGTCTTTCATTTGACATTAAATGTTTGCAGATGTAAACAACATGAAAAGATGTTAGCACAAACTCATTGGGGAATATTTTTTGCGTTTTTATATCTCATGTGGTAGATTAGATAAAAAGATCATCTTTTGAACACATCACAGCAAGATGTGCACAATGCAGTAACCTGTGAAACAGACTACTACATACATTATACATACAAGGTTCATAAAACATGTGTTTATCTAATATATTTTTCATCTAAACACAATTGTGGGATTCGAACTCAATGGCTAGGGAGCCATAAAAAGACATTTTGTTTGATATTGACTGCATGAGGTTGGCATCGTGGGCAACTTTTTCTGTGCGAGGGGGAGCTAAGATCCGCCATGGGCATTGTCCCTTCACTTTCTGATCAATTTTTACATCCTGTGAACTCTGCGCCTGAAACATTCACTGTTGCCGACATGATGCAGAGAGACTGTTCGTATTTTAATGTGCAACTTTTATGGCTTTAATATGAGGGAATGATTTTCCTTTCTGGAAAAAACATGCATGTTTTTATTCCAAGGAATCTAGACGGCAAATCCCACTGAAATGTAAGTCGATTTTTGTTTCGTTTAAATGTATGTATAAAAAGCTATGATCGATGCACTTACATAGTCAAGAATTTGGTGCCAAATTTAATACAAAGCAGTTTTTAAGTTCCTAACTCTTAAAAATAAAGGTGCTGTTTGATACTACAGTATAAGAGAGCCATTTTTGACTGTATGGTTCCCTAAAGAACCTTTACATTTCTGATTCACTAAATATTCCTTGTAGTGGTTTTTAAAAAAAAGTAAGAAATAAACAATAATTTTAAAGACTGAATGGGAACCCTTTGGGGAACCCAAAATGATTATTTTTTGACATCGCTGTAAAGAAACTTTTCAAGCACCTTTATTTTTTTAAAGTGTACCCACTTTTATTTTGTAAGGTTGAATCATGTAAATCAGGTTGATCAGTGAAACGCTTCTTTTTAACCAAGCACGGACATGTGGCGGTGAAGATGGGGGACTGGAACTTGTTGGGGAGCATTTTAGAAGAGGTTCACATTCACTCCACCATCGTGGGTAAAATCTGGCTAACCATCCTATTTATATACCGGATGTTGGTTCTCGGCGTGGCGGCCGAGGACGTTTGGGTGGACGAGCAGAGCGAGTTCGTCTGCAACACAGATCAGCCGGGATGCAAGAATGTTTGCTACGATCAGGCGTTCCCGATATCGCTGATTCGTTTCTGGGTCCTGCAGATCATTTTCGTCTCCTCACCATCATTGGTATACATGGGACACGCTCTGTACCGGCTGAGGTCTTTGGAGAAGGAGAGACACAGGAGGAAAATCCAACTGAAAGCCGAGCTGGAAGAGACGGAGCACCTGTTGGAGGACTACAAAAAGCTGGAGAAAGAACTTAGGAAGTTAGAAGAGCAGAAGAAAATAAAAAAGGCTCCGCTGAGGGGCTCCTTACTGCGCACATATATTATTCATATCCTTACTAGATCAGTGGTTGAAGTGGCGTTTATTGTTGGACAGTATATCTTGTATGGCGTACGAATGGATCCTTTGTACAAATGTGAGAGGGTGCCTTGCCCTAACAGCGTGGACTGTTACGTCTCCAGGCCGACTGAGAAGACCCTCTTCATGGTCTTCATGATTGTCATCGCAGGAGTTTCTTTGTTTCTGAACCTCTTGGAAATATCTCACCTAGGGGTGAAGAAGATTAAACAGACTCTAACCGGTCTCCAACTCGCCGAGGACGATAGTCTTTGCAAACCCATGCAATCGACTACACAGCAACTGTGCGTCATGACAGACTCACCCCATAAAAACCCTCACTTGAAGACTTTTATCCCTCAGGGGGAAATGGATCCTCCACCTCTTTTCCTAACCGGTCCTTGCATGGGCTCAAGCAACGACGTTCCAAGAAACAACAGTTTTGCTGTCACCACCCTACCTGTATCCTGCATAACCCAACAACCTCGTCAAATGCGTCAACCCAGCCAAGGCATGATCCACGAGCTGCATTCGCAGGCTTCCATGGAGCAGCCAGATCTTTACGATCAACATCTAGAAAGCAGTAACGGCTCGGAAAAGGACGTCAGGAAGTTAAACTCGGGTCATCTGGGTTACGTAGTTCAACACGCTAAGGGGCCTTGCCACACCGAAATACCAGCATGCCTTCGCAATGCTCTGCACAGACCCAGCCGCTTGACAGACCTGGGGGATGATGTTTTGGACTCTTCCGAGAGTGACTTTTGTCCACAAAACAGGAAAGCTAGTTTCATGGCCCGTATGCCCTCGGATAGCATGTCGGGGAGTCCGTCATGTCCCTCCACAAGGAGCTCGGAGTCTGAACTGGGCTCTCTGAGTGACCTGCCCATGAACCCACCACCAGGGGGACGCCGGATGTCTATGGCAAGTAGAGCCTGAATGTATTGAGCTAAAATGATAAAAATTTGTAAAATACTACGAAAGGTTCCTCAAAGCAATGCTACAGAAGAACCATTTAGTCAAAGGTTCTTAAATGAACCACCCTTTAATAGTCTGAAGAAGGTTTTCCTTTGCGAAACAAAAAGGTTCGTCTGATGTTTAAGGGTCTTTTTGGAACCATAAGGCCAAAAATGGTTCTTCTATGGCATTGTATGTATTCAAAAAATCTATTTTTGCATAGACAGCACTTTTAACTTTAAAAGAGGTAAAATGTATTCTCTAATTTTAATAAAAATAGCTACACTGTCTTTTTTGTTTAAATGTAGCTTAAATAAATTGATTGCAACCGCTTACCTTAAAAAATTTTATTAAATTCAATGAATCATTTTTTTCAGTGTAATCGGAACTTATTTTTTGCAGAATAAAAGTTTTTGTTTACATCATATGTGTGTGTACTGTGTATAATAATTATGCATATATAAATACACATGCATATTTAATTTTAAAAAAAATTGTGTATGTGTGTATATATATATATATATATATATATATATATATATATATATATATATATATATATATATATATATATATATATATATATATATATATATATATATATATATATATATACATTTATATACATGGGACATTTCTTAAATATATACATGCATGTGTGTGCATGTATATATGCATAATTATTAAACACAGTATATATATATATATATATATATATATATATATATATATATATATATATATATATATATATGATGTAAACAAAAACTTTTATTCTGCAATCGATTAGTTGCGATTAATTGTTATGCAGCCCTACTTCTTTGACTAGTTAGAAGTTGCTATAAATTCTAAAAATAGAAAAGTCTATTCAACTTTATTTTTTTATTATTCCAACTCCTTACTAGTCAAGAAAGTTCAAATGACTTGTTAATTATAGTTGTTTAAACTTAAAATTTTAAGTGGAACAAGGAAGGTTTTCAGTGTATATAATGTTCTATTTTTATAAAATTAAGTTATAAAATATATCATATATATTTAAAAACAATATTGTTTATTGAAAACATGTTTATTTACAGAGTGTATTCTTGGATATCTCTTCCATCATGAAGAAATGAAAGCGAAACGGATAAGATGGACAAGAAGGACATCAGGAATGTAACAGGTCGTTCATGAGCAGAATTGAATGGAAATATCAAAGGCAAAATAAATTCAACTCTCATCTGCTCTCTGTGGAAAGCACTGGTTTTAACACAACTTTATTGTGGTATAAGTGGGGCTGTTTTATACTGGCTATTTTTTATTGTAAGCACCTTAATTTACCAGTAAAGCATGGTGTACAGCTTTTTCTATTTTATGAAACATGCATATTTATAAACGCTTCAAACCTATGGACAGCTGGCAAAAAACCATTAAGCTTACATCCATAAGATGTGATGCAAGCTAATGGATTATTGAGGCTTTCATCAAATTATGAAGAAAATAAAAGTTTTCTTATTTCTAAATGTGTTTGTGTTTGATATGGGATCATGCAAAAATTATGCTCCACACGCATCAAATCTGCACGAAACATGCTTGGTTATCGATTTAATAGAAGAAAATTTTCAACGTGGACACATTCAAGTATTTTACAAATACAGTTTCATAAGATTACAAACATTGAGGTCAACTTTTCCAAATAAGAGCAAAACGATCATTTTTAAAGAATGCAACAATTATCTATAAACCGAATCATTATGTACAATACATACAAAATCTACATAGAAGTAAAGATTGTAAAACATCTTATAAAAGGTTGTAAACAGTTGTGCTACAAACCTTGTCAGAGATGAGAGGTATATCGAGATTACAGGTAGATCTGTGAATGTTTCAGACTCTCCTCACTTCATGTAAACTCATGATGAATATTCATATTCGCCCTTCATATCACCATGGTACATCACAATATAACAAATAATTCATAAAATGCTGTGTTCATACACAAATTTCAATCTACAGTATAGTTTTAATCACAAGAAAAACATCCCTGTTGTCAAATGTATATACAAGAGAACTTTTGTGATGCATTTAATTTATTTTAAATTAAAACAAAGTTATATGATTGCCATGTTTGTTGATATATCATGTGACCCTGGACCACAAAACCAGTCATAAGTAGCATGGGTATGTTTGTAGCAATGGCCAACAATACATTGTATAGGTCAAAAAATTATATTTTTTCTTTTATGCCAAATATCATTAAAGGTGCAGTGTGTAATTTTTAGAAGGATCTCTTTGACAGAAATGCAAAATAATATTCAAAACTACATAATCAGGGGTGTAAAAAGACCTTGCATAATAAACCCTTATGTTTTTATTACCTTAGAATGAGACGTTTTTAGATACATAATGAGGGTACTCTTACATGGAAGTAGCCATTTTGCCACCATGTTTCTACAGAAGCCCTTAACAGACAAACTTTTTTTACGAAGCTGTCTCCGAAGATGAAATGTTTGTCTGGTGGCGGCTACCGTAGCTTCTCTATGCGTTTAAAAAGTGATGAGTGAGCATTTAACTGAGCCATTGGTTGCAATTTGCAACATCACCACTAGATGCCACTAAAATTTACACACTGCACCTTTAAATAAAGATCATGTTACGTGGATATATTTAATACATTTCCTACTGGACTTCATTAGGACAACTTTAAATGCGATTTTCTCAATATTTAGATTTTTGCAAACTCAGTTTCCAGATTTTCTAATAGTTGTAACTCGACCAAATATTTTCCTATCCTAACAAATCACACATCAATGGAAAGTTTATTTAAAATTACCCTTATGACTGGTTTTGTAGTCCAGGGTCACATATTTCTTAAATTTGTATCTCATGCAATATACTATCATTTGTAAGTAAATAAATTAATGACATGGTTTTAAACTTCAGTACTGTGACAGTACGTATAGGCGAGTGAGTAACCCACATGATCACTTACAATACAATAATGTTATACACAAAAGTTTTTTTATTTTTATTAAATTATTATTTTAAGGCTTAATCTGTCATTTCATCTTATTAAGTAAAATGTTTTGAAGTGTTTTATGACTAATTACAAAAAGTAAACGTCAACTGAATTGAGACCTTTCAGATGTGTATATATATCAGGAAAAAACATTTTCTAAGGGAGTGGGTTAAGCGTACACATACTTTTAACATTAAGAAAATATTAGACAATGCAGTCATTCACATAAAAACACCACATACCAACCAAGAATATAACCAAAATAAAATTTAACCCAAACACATGAGGTCAAAAACACAACACAGAAGGGTAAATAACATAGATAGTACACAATAAGGTTGTATTTGTTAACATTAGTTAATGCGTTGGCTAACATGAACTAACAATTAGCAATATAGTTTCTTTTTTTAAATCCTTGTCACTGTTAACAGTTTCAACTTTTGATTTTAAAAAGTATTAGTAAATGTTGAAAATTAACATAAACTAAGATTAAAAGGTAACACTTTATAATAAGGGTCCATGAATCATGATGAACTAATACCTATATTAATTCTTAAACATGAACTAATGCTACTACTACAATTAACTACAACTTGACTCATGACTCAACACATGAATTCATTGTAAATTAATACATTAACAACAATTAATCATGTTGTAAGTAATGATGACTCTTCATTAGTTTATGATTAGTATATGCCTTAACTCAGCATTACTTCTTGTTTTATGTATTAATTTCCAATGAATTCATGTGTTGAGTCATGAGGCAAGTTGTAGTTAATGATGACTATTCATTAGATTATGATTAGTACATGCCTTAACTCAACATTAGTTCATGTTTAAATAGTTAATGATTCATGGACCCTTATTATAAAGAGAAACCTATTAAATAATTGATGTTGGTGTTTGGTCCATGCTAGCTAATGCAATAACTAATGTTAACAAATACAACCTTATTGTAAATTGTTACCCATTCATTTGCTTTGATACAGTATCTGACAACAGTAAAATGTTCAAAACATGTGCACAAGACCCTATAGAGCTGCCAAAATGTACCAAGTCAGAATGATTGAATTTATCAAAGTGAACAAGGAGATCTGTAAATACAACAGATGTCGTTGATCAATCATTTTAACAGTCTAGAAAACTGAGCTTTAAAAAAATCTTTAAAAAATTGCTTCTGTATCGAGTGATGCTTCATCACAAAATATTTAAGAGGATATGCAGCTAAATATGAATTGAGGTGGAGTCAAATCAAATCTGATTTAATAGAAGATTTCATATTCACATCAGTTAGTTTTTCTTTGCTGACAAACTCAGACAAAAAATGTAATTAAAAATCAAGCCATTTAAAAGTTTATCTGTTTTTTAATTCGTTTTTTCTTGATGTACATTGGGAATGCTGGAACACATGGTGCAGTCTAAACTGTTTTTAAACACATCAATATCACATTTGCATATGCTGCATACTTTAAAATTGCCAAAAAATAATAACAAAAATTGCATTTCCTGAGATAAATTTGAGAACTTGATACAATATCTGTGTCTCTGGACCACAAAACCAGCCTTAAGTAGCTTATATTTGTAGCAAAAGCTTTTATACATTTTATGCGTCAAAATGATTTTTCTTTTATACCAAAAATCAGTATATTATGTGAAGATCATGTTCTATTAAGATATTTTGTAAATGTCCTAACGTAAATGTATAAAAACCTTTTTTATGTGAGTGGATGCAATTGCTAAGGACTTCATTTGGACAAGTTTAAAAGCAATTTTCCCAATATTTTGATTTGTTTGCACACTCAGCTTCCAGATTTTCACATAGTTTTATCTCGGCCAAATACTGTATCTCAGTCTTATCCCAATTAGGGCTGTCACAATGATTAAATAATCATCTCATCGCCATTGTTTGACCTCATTGCGATGATTTCCTATCACCACAATGATTGCACATCTCTCTAAAAAACACAAGGGGGAGCTGCAGCGCCTGTATAAATGAGACAGTATCAGATGGCGCGCCTTAACTTACTGTACAGTGTAACGCGATACATCGCAAAGCCATTTAATACAGAGGAAAAAAACAGCATTTAAAGTAATGCTGCAAAACTTTGATAAGCAGTATGAACTGCCAGGTAAAACGTACATTTCCAAATCAGCAATTCCTAATTTAGGGAAGTAAATGATGCTATTCACAAGGAATTGATTTTTTTGCAGCCATTACAGACATGTGGTCCAGAAGAACTAAGACAACCTTAGTAGGATTGGCTACTATTTAAGGCCTGTTCTGGTATAGTCAGTTTTTTATTGCATTTTTATTTTAATTCATTCTTAGACACTTTTTTGTGTTTATTTCTTATGAAGAATTTTCCATTTTTGAAAGATATTTTCATAAATATGTGATATGTGAATTAATATTTACTTACCAGGTGAACCTTGCAAAAGATTTCATTTAAATAATCACAAGGTGTGAAAATTATTTCATGAACAAACAAAAAAAAATGTATGAGAATTAAATGTCAAAGCAAAAAAAAAAAAAACACAGATGAATCTTCATAATTTATTTGGCAATTAACCGTCAACCAAATTTCATAATCGTGACCGCCCTAATCCCAACAAACCATACGTCAATGGAAAGCTTTTTATTCGGCTTTCAGATGATGTATAAATGTACATTTAAAAAAAACCCTTTTGACCGGTTTTGTAGCCCAGAGTCACATATGACAACATCCACACGTGCAAACAATAAAAATGAGACACAACTTGACCATATATAGTACCAACAAACTAAATGTAACATCTGTAAAAAAAGTGTGACATTTAAAAAAGACTGAGACAATATTCTTGTTTAATAAAAATCCAGGTCACTAGACTCAGCATTTTTTGGGCTCTTCTGTGGTGCACTTCTCAGTCATTTCCTGGCAGAAATCGCTGGTTACGTTCAAACCGCTCGTCTGAAGCGACGGCTCTGACCTCATAGAGGTGACGGCATCCTGGCAAGTCACAGCCTCTCCGTGTGCTCGTACATGTGGGTGTGGTGACCCAGCTGTGGCCTGACAGTCAGTTAACCCTGGTGATGTCACCAAAGTGCTACGGGAGGTGAGAGTGAGGTCTATACTGATGGGACTGGGAGAGACACTATGGTCTGTACTGACTGAACTGGAATAATCAGGGTGCAGTTGATACAGAGTTTGTGTCTGACCTTGACTCTGCTGTTCCTCTCTGCAGACCTCTTGAGATAAAAAGGAAAAGTTTTCCCAGAGTTCTCCCATACAGACCTTCAGATGGTGTCGTTCTGTTAGGAGCTTCTGTCTCTCGCACACCTAACACAGGAGAAACAAAGACATGAATGAATCCAACATAGTAATTCATAACCTTATGTGTGTGATTCTTCAAGTACAGGATTTTGACAAAATATTTATAAAGCAACACTTCACAATAATGTTGCATTTGTTAATACTAGTAAATGCATGAGCTCACATAAATTAACATTGAGTGATATATAGTTTTTTTTTTACATTTATTCATCTTGTTAATGTTACTGCCAATACAATTGTTCATGTTAGTTCATTGTGCACTACTACAACTAATGTTAACTCTTACAACTTTGATTTTAAAAATGTATTAACATATGAAGATTTTGTGAACAAAGATTAATAATTGTTTTATTGTTTATTGTTTGTTCATGTTAGCTAATGCATTAAAGCGTAACTAAACCCCTGGTCAGAGCCTGACTCCACCCACTGCAATATTGGAAAAATGCAAGAAAAGTGGGCAGATCCCAACGGAGATAGAGGGGACGAACTAAGTGTGTGGTGAGATCGTAACAAGGGCGTGGTGAGCTTGAACCTGCTTACGTCACGAGTCATTTCTTGGACCCAACATCCAATAGGAAAATTCAACTGCAGTAGCCACTGTTCAACCTCAAGAGGGCAGCACTCAGACGTTTTTACACCATATATTGTAGTATTAAAACACTTATATCCAAATGTCAAAAAACTTACTAAAATCAATGAACGGCACTAATAAAGCATCATTCTTACAGATCATTAACTAAAAAAAGTTGGTTTGGGGTTTAGTTACTCTTTAACTTATACTTTTTAAACTTTTATTATCTCCCATTAATTGCTTTACCTCATGCTTTACAGTTCTGAAATGTTACATTTACCTAAATTGTCCCCCACCCGATGCAAACATTTAAACATCCCCTCTAAAATACAATTTAGGAAAAGCTTTATAAACAAACTCAGAAATACAGTTTAAAGTCAATATTATTGAAATGAAAAACTTTATTTATTTCGGAATATTGTGGCATGCAGTGGCGAACCGTGGGTACTTCAGCTGGGCCTTCAAAATATGCAATGAAGTGCAAATGCCTCTCCATCCATAATACTAGGCTATTCGTATTTCGTTAAATCATACAGTGAATGTGTAAAAATTCTGATCACGCAAAGTTGAATTACAGAATGGGCATTGTCTGCCTTTAAATGCAGTTTTAAAGTTTAAAATTAATTTAATCTAACTGATAAACACAAATACAGATTCTGCTGCTCTGTAATGACAGGGGCTCTGTAAATTTGCATTTAACCATCTTAAATTATGTTCTTTAATTTGTTTTTTATTTTTTGGAAATATATATTTAGGATACCTTGTTAATCTTTTTCATAAGGGGAAATATAGCACCCTGCGTTCTCAGTGCACCTCCTTGTGGCTTATAACTGTTGTCATAAGATATCCAGGGCTCGCAAAATCTCTAGCCCGAGCCCCGAGGTCCCGGGGCTATTACGAATTCTTGTCGGGCTACCAAAATGTGTCTCCGCCCTGCCCATCGGGTATAGCGAGGTAAAAAATATTTGAATGTTTTCGCATTCTCTCAGATTTAGTTAGGAAATTATATTGTATGTAATTCGGCGGCGTCTGTCAGTCATTACTATCCTCACGTAACAAGTGAAACTGTCAGGAAGTAAAAGTATAATTAAACCCATTATTTTTCTCGTGTTCGCGTCATATGCACAGTCTCCTCTGCACGCGCTTCTCCCGGCTGTGCTCTTCACGTGTACGCGCTTAAGTAATTTAGTTTTTACGTCAGCCCTATCAAAATAGCTACAACGACAATCACGTTTTCCGCCATTTACCTCAACCACTCTCACCGCAGAGATTCGGGCCATTAGACTGTATTAATATTAACGGTCTATGATCTTCGTCTTTGGTGTTTTACGGCAGCTCGCATCCAGTTTGTTGCATGATTAGGACTTCATGAAGGCTACAATGTATTGTTTTTTACCCGCCCCCTTGAAATCAAAACGTGATTGGTCGATTTGCCCGTCACTCTCCACACCAAAACACATAGCTTGGCCTTCCCTGGGATTCATGAAGTCCTAACCAATGAATGAGCCAGATAACCGGGCCTTAATAGAGACAGACGATTCTGATTGGATTAGATGTTTTCATGACATGAACCTGACAGTAAACTTAACGTTAGAACATAGATGAGAGAAAATATATTACATGTATTGTATTAAATTGAATTAAATAGAAATTTAAAAATGTAAAAACATATTTTTATTGAATATTATTTATTTGTATTATTATAATAAAAATATTTTTATTAATTTTTTTAGGCCTTCTCTGAAGGCGTAGAAGGCCCTGAAGGTTCCCCACTGGTGGCATGTTAAAAAATGATTATCTAAAAGCTTAATTATTTTTAATAAGTTAATGTGCCCTCATAATCTTTAATCAAAAATGCTAATTTACTCCTCTCCTTGAAACGATCGCTGCACCCAAAACCGCTCACTTCCATACTATATAGTAGGCCAAGTAGTGCTTTTCGCCAAAGTACTGCTTTGGCCCTTCACACTTTGATGACATCATGTAGTACAGACTTTAGGGACCCTTGACGCGAGTCCATGAGGGTGTACCGGAGTCATATATTGGGACAGATTTGAGCGTCATGTCAGAAATAGGAAAAGAAGTTGCTCATCAGTGTGAACTCCTTCCGTCCGTCGTCTGATTGCTCTTTCGCAAGGACTTCTGGGTTGGTAAAGTGCATGGAGCCTTCAGCAGTGCAGGCTTCGCTGAATACCACATCAAGGGTGCAAAAGGGGCGCTGATGAGCACACTTCAGAGCAGAAAAATGAAAGATGGGACACCCCACGGACTTAGAATAAGCAAGCACGCTCAATTTAGGGTCATGAGACCTAAAGTCCACATGAAGTGCGGCATTTGGGACACGGCCTATATGGTATGGAAGTAGATCTCTCTTTACTTCCGGTCATAGGGTATGGCAGGTGGGTGGGGCCCGGAAAAAGAGTAGCTACAGCAATTAGCAAATAGTAACATGATTATGATGGGGAAAATAAGACAATTGCTAATTCGGTTTCATTGTGACTTTAAACAGTATTAAATGCAGTAAAACACGGTAAAATAGAATGAGTATCTATACAATTTGCACTATTGTAAAAACAAAACTCACTGTCCCAATGGTGCGGTCATTACTACCCTAACCAAAAATGTCCTAAAGTCTTGTTATGTCAAGCAAATGAGACGTGATGGTGAGAAAACCTGACAGATGAAACCATTTCATTTGTCAAGATTAAAGTAGTCAAAAACAATTTTGGCAGACGGTGTAAAGAAATGCCGTGTGTGTGGTTGTCAGCATACCAGTTTATGTATTTCATGCTCGAGGTTCTGGATGCAGTCCAGCTTTCTCTTCCGGCAGCGCTGAGCCGCGATGCGGTTTTTACTGCGCCGTCTCATCTCGTGAATGAATTCTAGCTGATCTGAGGTCAGTTTGTGCATCTTTATCATCAGCTGAAAGTCGTTCCGTGGAAGCTCTGTGATCTGGTCTACCGAAAAAGGCAGTTTCACCTGCAAACATACAGCACATGAATGCTACAATTTAGCAAATTAATCACTGTTAAGAATATGATGGTTCACCACTAGATGACACTGCCAACTAACACTTAAAGTGAATTAAAACTACAAGTTACAAAAAAAAATGGCTATTATCAATTGACAAGCTGTTGGTAGATTGATGCTTTCTGTTAACCGATTAATTGCCAAATATTGGCATATTTCATTGACACCGTGGCCCTAACAAACATTTTGACAACGTAAAAAAAGTCCTGGTGCATTTTAGAAGCCGTATGGCTTTATGCTATATGAAAAAAACCAAAGACTGTTAGCTATTTAACAAAAAATGGTACACGACTTGAGTGTGTCTGACCCAATCTTCTGGCTCTAGTTGAAAATATGTCATCATAAAAATAAAGACTGTGAATTCACTGGGTCATTACTTTAAACATAATTAGAGATTTATACTACAGGGACAGTGGTGATCTATGCATGTAATTATCTTAGGCAAAGAGCCACGGTTTAGTTTTTCTTCGGATTATTCAGCCAATCACGCTGCAGATCCGGAAATGTCATGCAAATGAAGATGTCCTACAAATCCTACAAATAGACCGCCTGTATTCCTGTTTCGGCAAAGGCGAAACCTGACTTGAGGCATCGTCGAGGGAGTGTATCAGTGCTGACCGTGACGAATACACTCTCTCTTATGACCTTGTGCCACTGCTCAGGCTGTGTAAAATGGAGGTCTATATTTAACCGCTCTACTACAGTGGGGACCGCAATAAGGGTAGAATGACAGATTACGCTTCCAGCAGCACATGCACGTTTTCCTTCCTGCTTTCAGGCAGTCAGGTCATTTCTGGGAGAAGGAGCTCATACTGTGAAGTAGGACTCATCTGTTAGCCTGTGAGGTGAAGCGGACCATCATCAGATGGGTGCCTTGGGGGCCCTTGCCCCACTTCTCTTTCTGGGGACCAGCAGCTGGGAGCTCGAAACTCCAGTACGGTGAAGGGCATAATAAAGACGACTGAAAAAAGATTGGTTTCTGCAAAGTGTTACACTACCCACCAAGCAATAGCTGTCATTTCATCATCTAGGACCGGATAGTCCGGCTATGAGTAACCCACTTCTTGCCAAAATAAACTTGGTAATTTGGTTGCATGTTATTTTAGTATGATATATCATCATGTAAGCAAAGTCAACAGTAATTACAAGGTGTTTAGTTTCATTTATTTGTAATAAATTAGACGTCTATTACAGTAAATTTTCAACATACAAAACTCATTTCATTTATCTCTCTCTTTTTTGGCAAAACAATACTTTTGTATTCGGTATTATACTACCAAAACATCACAAAAAATGTATCCTCTCAAGTGGGTCATTAGAAATCAAAAGACTAAATGAGACAGCAAATGATCATACACAGATTCCAGTGTGTACGATGTTGTCAGTAGGAGGTACAATTATGTCAATGGGACCCAAGAAACAAGAACGGCTCTGAGTTTGTTGCCATGGCAACTCTTGAGTGTTTGCAGTTTTATTCTCTCTCGAGCCTTTGAAAATTGGGTATCATATATGAGAATGGGCTGCAGTCATTAAAAAAATACTACACTACCACCGTTTTTTAATATTTTACTATGTTTTTACCTTAACTTAGACAAATTAATACATACCTATCTTTTTTTCAATGTGTACACTTAATATTTGTACAGCGCATCGTGAATGTGTTACCATTAGCCTAGCCCCATTCATTCCTTAGGATCCAAACAGGGATGAATTAAGGAGTGATGAAACACTTCAATGTTTTCCCTACACTGTAATATTGACAGAAGTTTGAGAAAGAGTGGGAGAGTAGTCAGGAGGAATGATATTACGGCGCCTGAGGTCGAAGTGCTTCAAACTAAGTGCTCTTCTGCCATACAATATAGTTCTAATTTTTTAGCTGCTTAGAAAATCGCCACGTTTTATTTTGTGCCACCATACTTACTCGTGTAACTACTCATGTAACAGTCTTTAAATAGGGAAAACATGAAAGTGTTTGGTCACTTCTAAATTCAACCCTATTTGGATCCTAAAGAATAACTGGGGCTAGGCTAAATGCTAACACATTCATGACGCGCTATACAAAGATTAAGTGCACGCACTGAAAAAACATAGGTATGTATTAATTCGTCTAAGTTGAGGTAAGAACATAGTAAAATGTTGAAAAACGGTGGAGTTTTCCTTTAATATATTTAATTTACTGGCATTTTTATGTGTAATAGCACAGTGGTGCGTGACAGAAATGTAATGCTCTATTTGTAGAGCATTGCACCAGCAATCCAAAGGCAATGGGTAAGATCCCAAGGAATTCAAATACTGATAAAATGTACAGCTTAAAAGGCATTTGGGTCTGCTAAATGCATAAATGTTAATTTATTAGGCATAAGGTTTCTCTGTCAACTTTCGTAGCATGTACATAAAAATGATTTTTACAAAGAACAAACCTCTTCTCTGCGCTCTTTGCTCGGACCTGATTCGCTATCTCCATCAGAGAATGATCCGGACTCGTCACTAGAATTAGTGTCATACAATTTCTCGCACTTGATCTTCGGTGGCCCGGACATGCTGTGCTCCCTGTGTTCGAGTGTCAGGCACCGCTCCATGGTGGAACAGGGAGAGGTAGAGAGCTCAAACTGGGGCAGGCTGGAAGGAGAACCACCACTGCCATCCTCAGCATAAGAATAGGAAGAGCAAGAACTGGAGGTCCTGATGTGGCTTTCGGTACGAGAGGAGCGGGGACACATTTTAATGGGCACCGGACAGCTGCTCTTTAGGCGTCGGCGGTAGGACATTGGAGGCTCCTGAGAGCCAGAAGTGGGGGACAACGTTTGGGAACAGGGAAATGACTGGCTTGAACCCGACCATGGGTCTTCGCAGGTATCCTGACAAAGATAACTTTCACGAGGGTAGGAATGTGCCGGTGCAGAAAGATGGTTGGGGGTGCGAGAAGAAAAAATGACACTTCTTCGGTCGCTCTCAAAGGAAAGTGACTTGGACACGTTATCGGTTAACTTCTCGGCCCTCTTTGAGGAATCCATGGCAAGTTGCCCAATGAAAGCCTGACAGTCCTTTTGAAATTCACCTTGAGTAACATGAGATGTCTTGTTGGCACGCTGCAGATCAGTGATAAGACACTGATCCGAAGTGACTTCCTTATTTACAAAGGAGCGCAGGCACACTGTTAAACATTTGCTAACTGGAAGTTCATCGGGTGTTGAACTAAGCATTCGATCATCTAATTCCATTTCCATGTCCATCTCGATGTCCATCTCAGTCCCCCTACCCTTAACCAAACCATCCTGCTCAACCTCAGACACGTCCAGTGGCTCAAAATCCTCTCCACTGGTTGGTTCTTCTTTCACTTTGGAGAGATCCGGGCCCAAGTTTGAGGTACTGCTGTATGAGGAGGTGTTCATGTTGTGCTGATACTTTCTATATTTGGGATAATGAGGTTGGTCTGACAGGTCGCCGCTTGCTTGTAATTCCTCCCCATTTTTTGACAGGCTGAGGTCACAGGGGTGCAGCCTCGATCCAAACAGAGGCGATTTAGAATCGTCCTGTGGCATGTTTATACCCTTTGACCCATGATGGTTCAAAGGTTGAGGTGATGGAGGGTTTTGGCTGGTGTGTGTGTTGTCAACCTCACTTTTCATCTGGTCCTGTAGGAAGAGGAAGCAAGAGTCTTCTAGGTTGTGTATGCCTAGGAATTCTGCACAACACATGACATCCTGGATGTTTTCCCTGTTTAGTAACAGCTTGGCTGTGTAAGCGAACTGCAGGAGCGGGCCAAAGCCTCTCTCAGTGATCTGCAAAGAAGACAAAGTACATTAAAGTCAACAGTAGTTTCTTTTAAAGATCCCTTTTTATTCAAGGTATAAATCTTATCAGAATACTTGTTGCCTGAATTGAACCCACACCAACTGAGCTACAGGAACACTTACTATATTTTGTTGTTCAAAAGAGCAAACAAATACAACCAGAGCAATCTTCTAATCCTCAAATCAATTGACACAAGTTAGAAACAACATCAGAGTCTATGCAAAATGTTATTGAGTACAATATATCATGAGCTTACAAGCTTCATGTCAGGGAATAAAAAGAAGTGAAGCACACAGTTTCAGGAGTGAAAACAAACCGCTCTTCTCATCACTTTCAATCACGCTATCCCTCTCGCAGGTATCGACGAACGCTCGGGGCAGCACAGACGCATCAGGAACATCATTTTTAAAATAGAAAGTCATCCAACTGAAATACATGTCCCCTAGATACTCAGTCCTCCAAGAGCTGCTAATAAATTGAAAAGCTGGGGGGAAAATGCTGAGCATTCTCTGGATCTATTTTCAGCTTACATCAGCAGCTGCCGCCTGCAGTAGTGTGTCTTTGTGGACGCCAAGCGCC
Organism: Misgurnus mizolepis; assembly: GCA_025389145.1. Classification (NCBI taxonomy): domain Eukaryota; kingdom Metazoa; phylum Chordata; class Actinopteri; order Cypriniformes; family Cobitidae; genus Misgurnus; species Misgurnus mizolepis. Next base: position 51,297,341 of record JAIFKI010000001.1, on the reverse strand, counting down.
ATATGAGATCCCTACAACCAGTGATTCTAATGAGGGCGGCAGGCAGGGACGCATGGACACATATAAGGAAAGGCTTTACAAGGAAGAATAAGCTTAGGATTGCTCTAAAGGGAAGATATGAACCTCATATTATGATCATAATGCAAAATACAATTTGGCGTTTTCAAGGCTAGTGATAACTAATTGAGATGCAAACGGGGCCTTTTGACATTTCTGGGATGTTGCAATACAGGTGAGATTTGAGCTTGCAAAGCCTCTACAGTACAGGGCTAGCATAACACGGAGTCATGAATAAATCATACTGGAGCCTTCATAGTGATGTTCTGTAAGGGAACCCTTATACGGCTACTGTCAAAGACAGTAACCAATTAAACCATGTCAAAGCCAAAGAAGAACTCTTGACACTTCTTACTATCCATTTGTTCCTCTCGATCTAAACAGGGCTGGCACCATGGGGGTCTTACAGGCACTATCCCGCCCCCTCAAGATCACCATTAAGGTTGAATGGGATTTTAATGATAAAATCACATTTGACATCAAACATCTAAAAAATAGATGAATAAAAATAAAGTTGTAACATTCAAGGTTCCATATATCAGTGGATTGTGAGGTTACATTAGAATGAGGTTACAGAACGCATCACTGGTCTTGCCATGCTTCACGCAGGCTGTTGCAGGTTCCGGACTCACCTTCTGCGGCAGACTGATGACAGGCTCATGTTCAGTCTGACCCCTGAGCAGCAGTGAGAAATACTGGCTGCTGGCCGCAAGCACTGCCTTGTGGGCACGGATCTCCTTCCCCTCCACCAGCACCGTCACATCACACAAAACGTCCTGCTTCCTCTGTTCATTTAGGCACAGGAGGATGTTGGCACAATGCACTGTCGACTCATACACATACATGGGAGCTTCAGTCTTCTCCTCCGTAGACATTCCTCACTCGGAGCCTGCGGACAAAGCGAACACATGGGTTGAGTTTACAAACAGAGCTGCGAAACTCGCGGGTCAGCAGCTGTGACACGGCCCTGTTTTGAACTGCGGTGCATGAGTCAACGAATACCTTGACTGCTTCACATTACTCAAGTTTTTTAAACTTATAAAAAAAACCTGAAGGAATCCCACACAAAAACATGGTCACAGCAAAAGCTTCACAGATGTCACACATTCAAATGATGGTTTATTAGCAGCCTGCATTAGCTACAAAAGTGAGCTGACAATTAGCACTGTGAGATGGATCTCTAATGCAACATGAGGCAACTAGTAGCATCTCAGAGAGACAAGTCACATACAGTACAGATGGCAACTTGTCAAAATCAATGGTCTCAGAGACAGTGACAGCATATTGTATACGGTACCAAACAAGTAAACGGCATTAACAAAAAAGGAAAAGTTGCAAGAAATTAAAGGCGGAGTGTGTGATTTTTGAAAAACACTTTGGAAAGGGAGTCAGGCCGAATACCAAAACACACTTGTAGCCAATCAGCAGTTAGGGGCATGTCTACTAACCAACATCGTTGCCTGGGTTGCGTATGTGTGGGGTGGGTCTATCAAAAGAAGGTGCAGATTCTGTTGGGGTAGCCGTTTGGATTTAATTTGTGAAGGATGGACGCACTTTTTTTGGACTTGAAGGTCGTGGACTATGGGTGGACCCCGTAACATTACATTTAATCAACTGAAAGATTTAAAACATTTTCTAAAATATTCGAAAATGTGTTTGTCTGAAAAACGATGGACACGCAAACAGCCAAACCACATACGGTAGTTTCCGGACTATAAGTCGCACTTTTTTCATAGTTTGGCGGGTCCTGGAACTTCTAGCCAGGTGCGACTTTTACGTCAAAATTATTTCATATGAACCAAAAGAAACCATTACCGTCTACAGCCGCGAGAGTCCGCTCTATGCTGCTCCTATATTTATGTAATTCAATGCATTCAGTGATGTGGAATGACTTCGGGACCTTTTTGAACTTGATTTGGCTTGTCTTGTTAATTTAGCCTATTTAGCCTCCCAGGTAAGTTCTGTATGCTATTGTGTATCGTGTAAATTACTTTTTATGTTATTATGTTTAACATGTACCGGCACCTATTTAGCCTGCTGTTCTGTGCTATTGTTTAGTTGAATAACTTGCCTTTTTAGATTAAATGTCTGTTCTTTGGCTTGGATTTTGTGAATAAACATTAAATAAACAATAAACAAATCATTTTCTAAATAAACGCGACGTATAGTCCACTGCAACTTAAACATGTTTTTTCCTCTTCAAACTGCATTTTTGACTGATACGACTTATACTCCGAGTCCGGAGCAACTTTTAGTCCGGAAAATACGGTACAAATTTTCTGTCGTCATGTAATGGCCCATAGGTTAAGACAACCAACTAGCAACCAAATATGATCCAACACATGATCAAATATTAGGAACACACATACATTTTTTTTTACCCCTTTTAGGGTGAAAAGTGGCAGTGGGGCCACTGGCCTTAGACAAGTGAGTTTCCGTTTCCGTTCTAAAGATCAGTTGCGAGGCCCCATAAATAGACTTGCCCTGGGCCAACAAATTTGCTAAAATCCTCAACTATAGGTAATACACTTAAGCAGCAATAGTTAAACTCTTTGGAACCGAGCTGATTTAAACCACATCACTGTGTGACACCTGCATTACACGTGAACGGCCCCTAGTCTGATCCACTGGCTGTTCTTTAACATGATGCCCAGCTGATGCCTGACCAACGACCACCGGCGGAACCTGCTTAATCTCCACTTAATCTCCTTATCCGTTTCAATGTATATATAAATATATATATCTCCCAAGGGTTTTTCCCTCCTAGGACTTTTTTACTTCCCCGGCTAAAAAGTCTGGGTTTTTTTCTCCTAGGGGGTTTTTCAACCCGGGGAGGCAGCCTTCTTGGGCTTAACTTAGCACCCTCTCCTATACGTAACATTAGTAATACGCTTGCTTATAATGTTGATTCATAGCCGCAGCAAATTTACCTGCTTTGCTATCGTGTATTATGTTGTGCTATCTGTCGATTTTCTGTGCTTTTCTTTGCTTCTACTAATGTAAAGCTGCTTTGAAACAATTACTTATTGTGAAAAGCGCTATATAAATAAAATTGAATTGAAACATTTTATGCATGTCAGAGTCATCCTGTCGAAGTTTACTTTGTAAAACTGACCAGCTAACTCTACTGCACATTGTCTTTTTACTTAAAGTCACATTTTCTTTCCTATTGACAATTTAACTAAATCAAAGAACAACTAAGCTACAACCAGTCTACTAAAGACATTTACTCAGTCTAGCACACAAACAGGCATACTGTATATCACTACACAGTTCAGCATCCTGGCCTTGGCAATCTCTGCGCATGAATCATTAACATGTTTTCAAGTAAAGCACACACAGACTGTCTGATAACAGCTGTCATTCCCATGCACTACCCGCACTAATGAGATATCACCACAACCATGTCAGATCATTCAGAGATGCCGCTCTGAAACGATGCAAAAACAGCATGCAAATACACATAGAAGGGATTACAGAATGTTTCATCATCATCATCAACACACGATGCATGACAAAGTCAGACAACAAGGCCATAATAAACAGATGAGCATTTTACAATGAAACCTGAAGTCATCAAAAGATGTTTGTGAAATAGATTAACATGCATCACAAACTAGGCTGTGGAAACACAATGGTTGTGATTTCTATAGATTTAGTCTGTTCTGTGTCTGATCCTTTAGGACTGAAAGGAAATATAATTAGAAGGCATTTTTTTTAAATGGCCACTTTGTTGACCAGCTCTGAAGTCTTCTTTATAAACCCCTAATTCTCTGACCTAGATCCACAGCCAGCACCAATATGGCTTGTATTGTGGTGTAATTTCTTCCAGTAGTTTTGTGGTAGCCAATGGTACTACTAGCAACAACAAGGTCATGGGTTTGACTTGCAGCAAGCATGCACACTTAAAAATGCATAGCTTGAATGCACAGTAAGTTGGTTTGGATAAAAGTGTCTCAAAAAATGCATCAATGTAAATGTAAATATAGCTGCAAGCAGTAATTGCAGGTTCAAGCCAACAAGGGCAAAAAAAAGTTGAGTTTGGGTGAACTGTTTAAAAATACATGTCCTTACAATATTCTGATGCAGAGATATGGGAGTTGCTAAATGGTTGCCAGGGAGTGAATAAATAAAGACTTTACAAACACACTCTTTAAAGGTGCCAAAAAAATGCATTGAAATAATACGTTAAATTATTCTCTGATATCTACATAGAAGGTGTGTGGCTTTATTAAAGAGTAACTAAACCCCAAACCACTTTTTTTTAGTTAATGATCTGTAAGAATGATGCTTTATTAGTGCTGTTCATTGATTTTAGTAAGTTTTTTGACATTTGGATATAAAGTGTTTCAATACTTCAATATATGGTGTAAAAACGTCTGAGTGCTGCCCTCTTGAGGTTGAACGGTGGCTACTGCAGTTGAATTTTCCTATTGGATGTTGGGTCCAAGAAATGACTCGTGACGTAAGCAGGTTCAAGCTCACCACGCCCTTGTTACGATCTCACCACACACTTAGTTCGTCCCCTCTATCTCCGTTGGGATCTGCCCACTTTTCTTGCATTTTTCAAATATTGCAGTGGGTGGAGTCAGGCTCTGACCAGGGGTTTAGTTACGCTTTAAGTGCAAAAATTATCCAGAAATGATTTTACATGTCCATTTACAATCCTAGGACCTGCTCTTATAGGGCGTACACACCAAACGCGAATTTAACAATTTTCGAGAGTAGATTAAATAAAAAGTCAATGCAAAGATGCGAACTTGCGCAGTGCAATTGTCGCAAAAAACACATGCTGCTATTCGCCTCAAATGCGGCTTTGTGTAACATATTAAACCCAAGCGGAAAATTTGCATGAAACGAAGTTAAATCCCGCGGGAGCAAGGAACGTGATGCTTCGCTTTTGGTGTGTACGCAGCATTAGAATTAAATGGTCTGTTATTATCTTATTTGAAACGGTCATGAATAATAATTTTGTGCTCTGCTCTGATTGGCTGTTTCTCAAACCAGTTCAGTAGCTCTGTGTGCACTGACCCTATGTTTTAGCCTGTATCAGACAAAGATACAGATTGAGAAATAATCAATTGTTTGGAGATTGTTACTGAACATTTCTGGGTTGTAATTTTGTGTTTTCTCAGTATGGACCTGCAAAACGTAACTGTAACTCAATAGTAGAACTTCCGTGAAACCCTAACATATAGTATTAACTAACATATAGCGCTAACTTAACAGTTACAACTTTGTTTTTAGCATTGTAACAACATTGTAATTAATTTATTGTTGGGGTGTACATAGTGACTTTAACGTCAACTACGTAGTACGTAGTGACTTGTAGCCAATCATCAGTAAGGGGCGTGTCTACTAACCTCTATTGTTTCCTGGGTTGCGTATGTATGGGGCGGGTCTATCAAAATAAGGTCCAGATTCTATTGGGGTAGGGGCGTGTTTGTTTAGGTGATTTCAAATATCTACATTGGCTTTCAGAGATTGTGCACCCTGCTTTTAAGTGAACCAATGAACCCTAATTTATTACATAAAATTTAGGCATTTCAACAGTTTATTATAACAGAAACTGGTAGTATTTGGAATGAAAGTCAATAAAAATGAAGTTCAAGAAATGTGCATTAAATCCCAAAGGACAAACGTTAAATAATTGATTACAGAGCACAAACGTGGTAACCTCATTTTCCACAAGACTGCCAAGACATTCATTAAAAAGAACATATAACTCAAGGCCTCCTCACTTCAGGGGGCAATACGGCTGTTATGACCACCAAGAGAAGACCGGCCTAATTTCATACTGACCTGATTAAAGCGGCCACCCTTTTAGTAACGACCCTTAAAAAGCCTTTCTGAGAATAATAAGAGTATATTAGCTTTAAGAATAGCTCACATGAGTTGAGAGTGGTCTTGACAAGTTGAACGAAAGAATAAATGGTAACACTTTACTTGAAGGGGTGTTCATAAGACTGACATAACACCTTCATACCGACCTCAAACTACCTAGCTTTATGGGTTAACATTACATTAAACTGTCATTTAACAGTCATTAAGTGTTAATATTATGTCAAATAATACCTTACATACCTTAACAAAATGCAACAGACACGTCAAAAGATTATACTTAACTTTATGTATGTGCACAAAAAAAAACTGACAACTAACAAAACTTGTTCTTCCTCACATAGAGGGTTTTGAAATTATCTGACATAGAAGAAAAATTAACATAACATTTAATTAATTAATTTAAATAACCGTTTTCCAGTGATATGGACCAAACGCTGCATGGCTTAACCCATTATTGTACTGTTTTCATTTAATTTTAGGTTCTCCAAATGCAATGAAATATAACTGTATCAATTTTAATTATTATTACTATTGGATGATTGATTTTATTTCTTAAACACATGGAGGAAACTTAAAAAAAAAAAACAATATGACCTGAAGAATATTCATGATACTGTAATAAAACTATTTGACAGATTATTAACACTTAATGGCATTTTAATGACAAATTCAATTTGTATCACTGGTAAAAAGTGGTCAGTTATGTTGTCTTGTTTATGTCAAGTTGTCATGACAAGACAAGTTACTGTATGATGTATTGGTTTATGTCAAGTTGTCATAACAAAGACATCTCACACATTGTCATCTTTGCATTAAAAATGACATAATTAAAGGGGACAGAGAATGAAAAACCATTTTTACCTTGTCTTTGTTGAATAATGGTAGTCTACCCACATTCACAAACATACAAAAAGTGCTAAACATGCTAAACATCTCAGTCTCATAGAAATTCCTCTTTTAGAAATGTCAGCCAGAAAACGGCCAAATCTGAAAAACTGATGCTTATGACATCACAGGCATCTAACTGCCCCTCCACTTTAAAATAATTGACTACATTTTTTGAGTGGCAGCAAAGTCAGCCAATCAGTAATGAGATTGCAAGTTAAGCCAGTAGGGGGAGCCAAATAGGTGCAAAACCACTTGTTTCAAATCCCCCACCCTAATAGAGCTATCTGAGAGAGGTTTTTAGGAAGCTTCTAAGGCATTACAGACCCAAACAAAAAATTTTTTGTCTACATGTCTCATCACAGAACAAGGATAAATACTCTGTTCAATCATTCTATGTCACCTTTAAATGAATGACACTTAATGACAGTTGTCATAAACGTGCATAATATCTCCTTCATGTTCATGACACGTATCATGTCATAATTATGAAGGTGTCGTGTCAGTCTTATGAACACCCCTTCAAATAAAGTGTTAGTAAATAAATTATAACATATTATTAATATATGGGTTATTTTCAACCCAGCATTGGGTCAAAAAAAAAAGACGAACCCAAAATGCTGTTTCAACCCAAAATGCTGGGTTATTTCCACTCATTGTTAGGTCAAATATAAACATTTTCTTGGTTAATTTAACCCAACTGCTTCGCTCATCCCTTTTTGACCCAACGCTGGGTCAAAAAAATTATTTAGGGTGTAAATTTGTGGCAAAGCTTCTGTTGCAAAGAAGAAGGGTCATATCAGATCGTACTGAACCAATATAGACGGTATTGTCTCGTATTCCGTTGGGAAAAAATAATCATATCTTTCCAAAACTCGATATACTGCCCAGGCCTAAACCTTTAATTACTATACCACACCTAATGAGTGGAATGAATCTCATCTTTGGAAATCTCTTATAACCTCGACATAACTCTTTGCCTGTCTGGCGCTCTTGTGGTGAGAACATTGAATGAACACATCCTCATTACACACAGGCTATTAAATGTGGCTGCTATTTGCAGATCCATGAGCTCATCGCTATTGTTACAGTTCGTGGCAGGTTGCTTTTGCAGCAATCCAGTGCTGTCTGGTGCTTTTACGCCTCCAGGATAGAGACTGAGAACGGCATAGAAACAACCAGAGAGGCAACACACCTCATGTAACAGCTCATCTTGGAGGGATTTTCCAGCAGGAAATTTAACAATGACATCATTAAGTTTCAACAATGAACTTTTGTGCTGAAAATAAGGTTAGCTGTCTCTGTTTCAGAGGGTCACTGTCAGGTTCACAAGCCAGAATAAAGGATGTGAACAAATGATGTTGTGGGAATGGATGTCTTTGAAAAATGCAAGCTATTTTTTGGTACTCTGTGGGAAATTTCCCATAATGCACTAACGATTCCATTCACAGCTGTCCATCTTGAGCTCACCATGTAATTTGGACACAAAATTCAAACCTTTAGCGTAGCGTGTGATAAGTGCAGTGCATAATAATATTTGATAAAAAGTGCACATAGTAATTTAATTATTTAAATGTGACACATTTCCACAGGTTTAAACACCCACCCCTACGTGTAAGTGTCCATAATTATATAAGAACTCATATTTTTTTATGTGCAAAATGAGCAAACTGTTATGCAAAGTTTTGTTAACTAAAAGACAATAGGGGTAAAATCAATTCTGTTCAGGATAAACAGGTGAAATATAATTAATAGGGCATTCCTGTAGGCTTTTAAATATATATGGTGATTCCATGCCAGAATATTTTTGGCACTGGCTGTTGAAGCCTAGCTTGAATGAATCATGATTTCCCAAACTAAAGTGAGAAGTGACTCATATCTGTCTTTAATATGGGCAACAGTGACACAGAAACACAGCAAGCACTCTATAAATAAACACACACACAGGCGCTTGCATATTCAGTACAAGCAGTACAGACAATCAGCAGATGTTCATAAGGGAGACATTAAAATATATATTCATTTACAGACTAAAGCAATGAGCCACTAGAGGCTGTTTCCTTTTAGACTCTAGGGTGATTTTACCATGAGTAAATAGATTAAACTCAAACATTTTTCATGTTGCATTTTTAATGCTATGCAAAGCAAAGCTTAGCAACGCAACTAAAACGCTTTACATTTATGTTACACTGTAAACCAGAACGGTACAATGTACTTTTTTAAAAAAAGTGAAATGTACTCAAACCTGTGAAGAAAGTTTATTCAACTTTAAAGTTGTATGTGTCTTCAATTCCCAGATTTAAGTTCCACAAAATAAAAATAAAATGAGTCAGAAACACTTAGCTAACTCATTAAAAAATTAATTTATAACTTCCAAACAGAGTCAATTCAATACCACAGCCTAATTTTAACAAACACTGCAGCAAATAATTACAAACTTTTACAAACCAAATCTTGTGATGAGCTTTATGGCATTCAGTGTGCCAGCTAAGATAAGAAATCTCACTGCAAATTTATTTAATACTGAATCAACAAGATTGGTTAAATCGTACTTTCCAGTTTCCATCATGCATTGCATGAGCCTGCATTACAAGAGCATTTTTATTTATTAAGTGATATTTTATGTGATAAAAAAGACTCAATAGTGTAACACAAAATTGTTTCAATCCGACTGAATTTAATCCGATTGAAGGTTACGACAATACAGTTTACATGCACCATAAACATTGCAATCTGATTAAAATGTCCGTTTACATGTAAATTATATATAATCTGAACTGAATGTCTGCGCAAGCGCACAGCCAGGGTTGCCAGCATTGCATATCAATTCCATCCCAATGGACTTTCAAAACTAGCCCTAAAGCATCCCAATGACTATTCACAACAACACCATACAAATGAACAAAAACCTTCCATCTCTAACCTGCAAAAAAAAAAACACCCATGTAGACAGTTTAAACAGTAGCCCAAATTTGAACTCGAAAAAAAGCAGAGGACTTGGCAACGCCACCCAGCACACAGCATTCCTCATTCCTTTGGCTCCCCTTGTGATGTCAGAAGGGGATAATGCCACCCCTTTAATCTGCACTATCCAACCACGGCACTGCCATTTAGTGCAGAGATCAACTGATTTGCATTTAAATGGACACACCCAAAAATGCAAAAAAAAAAAAATTCTCAGACCTACAAAGTGGCAATTTTAACATTTTATAATAAGTTATCTACTGTATATGGTATTTTGAACTAAAACTTCACATTGGAGATGCAGAAGATTTATTTGACATCAAAAAAGACATTTCCTCTTTAAAATAAACAAAAAGTAAATTATTTTTTTTGATTTAAAGGTGTAGCAGAGCATTTTCTCAAATTTTAGAAAAGAACTGCCTTCTCCACTTTTAAAAAAAATGCAGTTGCGCAACACTCCTGATTGACAACTAGGAGGACCAATAGTCTTGATGATCCACCCGGAAAAAGAAAATCCTCCGCAATACCTTTAAGGAAACGTTTTTATTTATTTATTTTAAAAAATGTAACTATTAAAACTGACAGTCTTTAAGTTTATACACCTAAAAAATAGAGGCAATCAGTTGCCCCCAATTTTTTTATTCGGGTTAACAGTGTAGCTTTGTTGTGTCAAGTCACTCGCTTGTAGTGTACAGGCAGTGTGGATGGCTTGTCAGCATGACCAAGGTCTGGACATCCCATCTAAACAGATGGTAATTGAGGCCAGCATGGGCCAGAGAGACAGACTAATGAGGTTAAGCCAGCAGGGTGGACCTGATTTTCTCACAAAAAATCATAAAAAAATGTTTTTCTCACTTTTCTGGTTCACTTGTCCTTTAAGAAGAAACCCTTACATGCACACCACAAGCTCAAATATCTCAACGGAATGATTAAGAATCACTAAAACGCTTCAAAGATTTTATCTTTCTGGGATCTCATTAACTGGTCATTAACCAGCAAAATGAAGAAATGTGAAAAGGCAAATGTTGAAATGTCTAAGCACCTGATAAAATTTTTCATCATACTTTACTCATGCACCATTTAAGTGTAAACACATTTTAAGACAATTTCCATCTTGTTTATGTGCAGATGATTTAAAGGTGTACGAAGGCATCTTGCGACAACAAACTATTTAAAGAACATCTAAACAGGCCTCACAAACTATATAAAAAAATAACGCAATAAGAGTAACATAATCTCTATGTTGTAATAATGAATAACATTTGACAAAGCATAGGATGATACCACAAGCCTTGTTACTGTACACTCTTATAAAAAGAGGGATGGTACCTTTAAAAAGGTCCTAATATGTACCGTTTAGGTACAAAAGTGTACTTTTTAAAAAAGGTACCGCACCAGTGATAACTTTTGTACCTTCGTGTACCTTTTTTCTGAGAATGTAATATTAGTAAAAATGCTGTCAGTGTGGCAGTACCCTTTAAAAAGGTCCTAATATGTACCAATAGGTACAGATATTTAAACATTTGGTACCAATATTATATATACCTCTGAGATACCAATATGAAGTCTTTATTGTGAAAGGGTACCGCCACAGTGACAGCTGGGGTGCATATTGTGACTATTTTTTTGACAGTGTTAGCACACATTTAAAACTGAGGAAACCAAAAATACAATGACATTTTGGACCACCACCCTGAAAATGAGATGAAGTTCACTGTTGTCATTTCAATACATTGTATCCAAAATAAGCACAGGTATTTTAATCCACTGGGAATGACCTTTCCTTTCCATTACTCCATTTTCTTAGATGTCATCCGTTACTCTCTTATTACAAAGTCAACGACATCACATATCGCCCGAAGGATGTTTGCTTATTCTGAGACCAGAATTAACCAAAGAGATCAGTTTTAGTATGTCAAAAAACTCTTTGTCGGATATACAGTGAAATCTTAAATAAATTGGATAGTTCTGGTCCTGTATGCAGCAGTTAAAGCCCATGACACAAAACACCTGTTTAGCCAGCTACTGTACGGCATTCACAAAGGCCATAAAGATTCATGTTCGCACTAGATTCACAAAATGATTTATAAAAGCATGTGTTTTTATTGTTAATACTGTAATAGATGACAGGTTTGGGAATCTAGCCGTATATTCCCTGTAGATACTGTAGCACAGACTTTAATATCCCACTGCTTAACTGAACTTCTATTAAGGGTGACATAACCCACAGATATTCCTATTTATAAGTCAGCCCATATCTGTTACCCTCAAATTTACTATACAGTTGGCCACCCCGTGACAAGGCAAAACTCAAGAGTTTATCTCACTTTCACTACAGTATTGTATATCAAGACTGAATGCAAGCCACATATCATACTGAAACCCCTGTGTGTTTACTGCTTACTACGCAGCTGGTTTCCTGCATTCATATTATGTGCTGATTTGACTCTGTCACTTTTACCCAAGTCAGCTGATGACCTATTTCAAAAAGAGGAGGATAAAGGTCCAAACGCTTCTTTCATCTCATCATCAAAGTAAAGGATTCAGGTAAAACAGAAAAAAATGCACCGCTAAGCATCCTAAAGACAGTCAAAGAATTCATAGATAATAGATAAGAGAAACAGACACACAATTCTTGTGCACTATTGTTTCGGTGTGAAGGCCTACCTTGAGGTTAGTGGATTTAGTGGTTGAAGCAGCGATGACTGAGATATGCACAAACTGAAACCATTTGAAACTATTCACATTATGCATTTGGCAGACACTTTTATCTAAAGCAACTTAACTTACAGTGCATTTAAGCTGCTCACTTTTTTAGTATGCGTGTTAACTGGAATTCAAAGCCCTGACCGTTTGTGCTGCTAATCTCGTGCACTACTAAGTGAGCTGTTCAGGAAAAGTAATTCTTACAATACACAAACCCCTGTCAGATGACTCATAAATCTTTTTCATGTAACTGTAAAAAACATCCAGAAATTATGGTACTGTATACAGTTTTTAAGGTACTCTGATCTAAAAGGGAAATCTCTTAAAGGGACACTCCACTTTTTTTTAAATATGGTCATTTTCCAGCTCCCCTAGAGTTAAAAATTTGATTTTTAAAGTTTTTGAATCCATTCAGTTGATCTGCAGGTCTAGCAGTAGCACTTTTAGCATAGTTTAGCATAATCCATTGAATCTGATTAGACAATTAGCATCGCGCTAAAAATAACCAAAAAGTAGAGCCCGACCGATATATCAGCAGGCCGATATTATCGACCGATATTAGGCATTTTCCAAACTATCGGTATAGGGATTCATAATGGCCGATAAATGATTTTTTTTTTTTTAAATGGACGAAACAGCCTTCAATAGATTTCCTCACTGTTGGTGTTTTTGAGGGAGCGCTCTGAACCAGTAGCTGCTGGTGGTGTATAGATTTAGGCGTCAAGCCACTGCTTGAGTCAAGTGATCAGCAATTTATATTTTGCTGTTGTTGTTATTTATCAGAACTTAACAGAATTTGTCTCCAGTCCTATTCAAAGTTATATTTATGAACCAAGTCTTTTAAAACTGGTAACTTTGATTTGGTTGTTGTTGTTTTTGTGTTTTTGGTCAAAGGCCTTTACGTTTCATATCTTAAGTTTGTATTTGTAAACATTTTTTTTATCAGAACTTTAATATATTTTGATGTTCCTCTGTTCTGTTGTGACAATAAAAGAAACAAGTTTATTTTTAAAATGCATTATCATATTATTTAAGTTAAAACTCATAAATAACTACAAATAACTAATGTTATGGAAATCTGTTAATGTTTCTGGGAAAAATATCGACCGATATATCGGAATATTGGATTTTAAAACCAACAAACATTTGTATCGGTATCGGCCTTCAAAATCCTTTATCGGTCGGGCTCTACCAAATAGTTTCGTTATTTTTCCTATTTAAAACTTAAAACTCTTCTGGTGTTACATAGTGTACTAAAACAGACGAAAAATTTAAAGTTGCGATTTTCTAGGCCGATATGGCTAGGAACTATACTCTCAAACTGGCGTAATAATCAAGCATTTGCTGCCGTAACATGGTGGCAGGAGGCGCAATGATATTACGCATTGCCCAAAAATAGTCCCCTTGGTAACTTTCAATAGCAGGGGACAATTTTCAGGCACTGCGCAATATCATTACGCCTCCTGCAGCCATGGTACGGCAGCAAAGTGCCATGGCTCACTGGCTTCACCAAGTCTATCTCATAATAAATGACAACTGGTGGTCAAGTGTATTGGCGCTTTTCCATTGCATAGTACCCCACGGTTTAGTTTAGTTTGGGTCGGGTCAGCTTACTTTTGGGAGCTTTTCCATTGGGTGCAGTACGTAGTACCCGATACTTTTTTTCGTACCACCTCGGTTGGGGTTCCAAGCGACCCGAGCTGATACCAAACGTGACGCGAAAACACTGTAGATCACTGATTGGTCTGAGAGAAGCGTCACGTCATCGCTATAATGTAAATATTAGCTTTAGCTTACTGCTAGCTTGCGCTGTCTCAAGCAAACATGTTGTTATCTGTGTTCTGCTATAAGTTTCCAAACACCCTTTTAGTGATGAAAAACATCCGCAGGTTGAGAATCCGGGACACCATAACAGTTTTTTTCAGACTTGCAGTTTGTGGCGGCACATTCGCGACGTGCACGTCCGCATTATATATGCTTAAATGCAATTTGAATGAGGCTCAGCGGAGCGCCATCGACTGACGCCACGGGTCGGGTGTTTGAACAGAAACGGTCATGTGAGACAGAGGTAGGGATAAACGCGATGAGCAAACATCTATTTGTGGTGGCCAATTTTAATTTTGTGGCAGACTGAGAAATAAATGAATGTATGGGAATGTACAACAATGCTCTCACGTGTATGATGTCACAGCAGTAGGCAGCGTAAATATAACGACACGCCTATAATCCCTCCCACTACGAAGTGATACTAAACTCGATGGAAAAGCTAACCACGCCAAAGTGAGGTGAGCTGACCCGACCCAAACTAAACTAAACCGTGGGGTACTATGCAATGGAAAAGCGCCATATTACAGCTGTTTCTTTTACTGTGCAAACATACATAGCATAAAATTATGCTATGAATGTGAATGATGATAGCGTTATTTCTTTTCTAAGCAACCAGAGTAATGTTTATCATCTGGCAGATGCTAAAAAGCGTGATAATCCCAAACTTTTAAATTGAGGAAGAGACACAAGGTGTGGTGAGCAAAGCATATTGATCTCTGTGAATTGGGCCAGTAAGCAACCATCAAAACAGAGTAGAACCGCATAGCTTGTTAAAACCACTTGAAACACCATAGCAACAGCATAGCAACAGCTTAGTAATGGTTAGCAACAGCATTTTATTTTCATTGAAGATTTTTTTTTCACAAAATAAGCATTTCTAATACTAAAATTCATCCTTACTGACTTTTTTTGGGTATGGCTATTTTGTCTAAAAACAAAAGAGATCCTAATATTGTTTTGTCCATCTGCATCTAATATAAAACAATGCAGCCCTCAATATATGAGAAATAATTCAGCTTTCACTCCTGACTTCTGTTTGCTTCTATCAAATCTATTTTACGCCAATGAAGAAACAAGTCCAATGTTGCAAACACAAGCGAAGACAAAGAGCATCTGTTTCTCAACTGGTGATAAGCGTCAAAACCACAAATGCTGACAAAACATGCACAAAACATAAACAGGTGCTTTCATCTGAAAAACAAACAACTGTTACATGACTAGGGAGATGTTTCTGCACATTCGATAGAGAGACTAGCCATTGATTCTGCACTGCCATTGATTTTCATTATTTTATGCCAGACTGTAGAAATTCCTCGAGTTATTATCACAGTTAGGTCACAGCTCTAAATAAAGACCTGAATGAGACGTCTAAATGTACTGTGAAAAGAGCTTGCAGTTGCAAATTAATTAAAGTAAAATGTGATGAATTCATCCATAATAAATCTGAATACTGAGAATCTGAATGTCAGCACAAAAAAAATCACACAGGAAGTTAGCTACTCTATATTTTGTCACACAAAATACCTGTGAACATCTCATCTCACAGGATGTAAACCACAAACACCCTTATCCACCCATATTAACTGTGTCATATCCACAACACAGATCAGATTTTGCTATGTGAATGCAATACATCGAGAATCACAAATAAAGCAGTGGTTGGTCCCTGGCTGGTTGTCATATAAAGGTATATCATCTGCTTCAAAACACAGTAAGATAAAGCAACTTTGAACATTAGCAAGCATACAATGAGGATCTACAAGCCACCAAGTAATGCATTGTCACTCTTCTTTCATTACAACAGTGATGCAATTCCACTTATTTTTAACAAGCGCTTCAACATCCTTTAATCTAACTTGGTCGGAGCATGGTGAAACTACGGATGCCATTATGAGTATATAGCTTGGGTTATATTTGGATGTGACCACAGATGTAACCCCTGATACACATCAGTTTATCTTTAACAGAATTCACACACCTCTGCCTAAAAACAAAACCAATTCTAAACAACACTTCATAGTAAGTGTTTGAGTACTGAATATTTACATAAACTCCCTCTTATGTGTGAATGCATGGATGAACATAGTGTACACAAAAGCAAAAATAAATGGTTATGCTGATCAACATCAATGCCAAACCTAAATACTACAGAAAGATGCATAGATGGATAAATGAACACAACATAATAAATAGAATTGTGATAAATATGGTCTTGCTGTTTACCATGAGTCTAGTTTCAAATGCATCTTATTAGATAAGCGCCCATTACGGATTTCTATTTATAGATATACAGAACAAAACAATTCACAACAGTGCACTGCTGATTCACTGTTTCCCATTGTCTCGGTCACAGTGTATATCTGCTTTAATCCACAGTTGTTGTACCTGCCATTCACTATAGTGACTAAATGCAGCACGAAGACCCAAAAATGTCAGTGCAGCTCTATTGACTGGATCCAAAGGCATTGACGTAAGCTTTCTGGTGCTGAGACATAGCCTCTTCTGTTCAAGGGTTGGACCACAAACAACACAGTCTGTCAGACAAAAACATCCAATAACTGTCATGAAACAAAGTAACATGCATGCAGATTTGTCACTTACCTAAACTTTCACTTCTTCCTGCACGAAGACGCTTTCACATGGTCTCCGTTATCCGTAAGACGCTCTTTAACAGTCGGACCATGCACGGTATTCGTTCGTCTTTAAAACAGTTGAAATCGCGTTCAATCTCCGCCTGCGTTGAGCTACACGCGGGACCGCGCGCTTCTGCTTTGCTCTTTGCTGATTGTGGGATTTCCAGCACGCGCCTCCTCTAAATTGCTACATTGTTGACATTGGGGCGATGACGTCATGGCGATGCGCCCACAGCACGGTATGAGAAAAAATGGAACGAGCTGTGCGGGGCTTCCACGATTTGTGAATCTCACATTTAGGTGCATGTAAATGAATCACCCAGATACTGTGGATATTAATTTAACGCGTTTCGGGTGCTAATAATTTCATAGATTATGTTTTTACTTGTTCTTTACACTTTACAGATTCAGTCCTGCATTTAAACCTCTCTAGAAACTTTTTAAAAGAGTTTGTAAAGATACACTTTACATTTTTTTTTTTTACACATTTTTGACTATTACAAATAAATTCTAATCTAAAATGTGTCTTATATTGATGTGTAAAAAAATCATTCCGTTTTATCTTTATTCATAATGTTACTTATATATTTATTTGTTATTTTTACATGTAACAAAATTTATGTGATTTTTTTTTGTGCTGGGCAAAGATTAATCGCGATTAATCGCATACAAAATAAAGGTGATTTTTTTTGCATAATATTATTTATTCGTATTGTGTGTAATTATGGTGTATATATAATTATATATTATAATATAAATATATAAAAATATAAATAAATATATATATATAAACATGTAATGTTTCTTAAATACCTACATGAATCTCTGTGTATTTATATATACATAATAATTACACACAGCACACATTCATATATTAGGCAAAAAAAATCACTTTTATTTTGTATGCGATTAATCGCGATTAATCTTTGCCCAGCACTAGATTTTTTTTAATAGTAGTGTTTTGCAAGAAAGTAAATTGTAACAATAGCCTATACTGAGATAGCTGGAAAAGAATGACAATACCAAGTTATGTATTAGAATAAATCACAAAAACAATCCCTGTTTTATAGTTGCCGTATCATGCATACTTGGATGAGATTTTTAGGCCAGCACATATTACAGTATAAGCATAACAGCACTTAATCTCACTGTACCCTGAAGGAACTGGCAAGCAATTGTATGAATTATCAGGTTGTCGCAGACAGCTCTTGCTTCTCCTTTGATTCTGGTCCAAACGAGCCATAATTTCACTTGTTAGGTTTAAAAATAACCGCGACTGATTCTCAAAGGCGCAAAGTGGCACTGACATCAAAGTCCTCTTTATCGTATAAAATGAAGACCTTAAAATGCAAAAAAGCCTTGGTTCTGCATCTACATCACAAAGCATCAGTAAAACCTGTCATAGTGTGCATGTTGCACTTTGGAAAAGGATGGCCTCCAATATTGTCTGAGCTATTGAATGCGCTTTATACACAAAGAAATGTTTGTCGTTTATAAGGCAGCAGAGTGTTAACAACAATGGTGTGTTCGTGAAAAATAGTTTACCCTTACATTTACTTTTTCATTCTTAATTTAAATAATATGTTACTTTATTGACATTACATAGCCTATCTACAATATATCTATATTGAAGGGGATCTACAACCTGTATAAGGGCCCTGCAGTCAGAAAAGATTTGGGATGTATATTGAGATGTATGTACATTATGAACATAATATCCTCCAGCATTCAAAGCATACCATAAATGATGTGCATGATGCAAGTAGCCTTGTAGTTACTTTCCTTATGAATAATGCGCACAGTGCCCCCTAATGGATATGATTTAAATTGCGAATGAGTTAACAATTAGTAGTGTCCATAATAATAATAGCAATGATAATAATAGCAATGGTAATAAAGTTTGATAATTAATAAACAAAAAATAGTCGAAGAGATATTTTAAAGTTAAAACACAAACCTATATATTGCATGTTCTGTCATCCTGCTACATTACATACCCACTGTCGCTGGACTGTACTGGCTCAAACTGGAATAGACAATGAGTAAATGAGACATGAGTCTTTTGCAAAGCATCTACTATCAGCCGCCGTCTGACAGCTGTCATAGCGATCATGTCACGCTGGGTCGCTCATGAATATTAATTAGAACACGTGACTGACATCTTACCAACCAATGAATTATTCGTAACGTCGCCTCCAGTCCAGTAGAGAGCAGTAAAACTCGCCTACGCGTTATACAGTCTGCAACTGCTGAATAAACAGCACTGAAGAAAAGCTACTGTTTGAGACTTCCGCATGTGTTTAAAGCTGAATTTAATTTACGATGTGTCAGATATAACTGCATCAATACAATATACAGAAAATGTGTTTTGCGTCACGTGATGTCTCTCGTTCTCAAACAGAGGTAACGTTATGGCGCTGTTTATAGTTAGTTATGGCTTGCTTGCTTTATTTATTGCTGTATTAGTTTACACTCATATAAATGAATATGCATACGTCTAAAGTTTGTGTTCCTTTTATTAAAAGTGGAGGATTTGTGTAGTCAAAGAAGTTAGTGATTTGTATATGTAAAGCAAGTTGTGCTACCTACCAAGTGTCTTGTTAAGACAGCACCTCATTCTGCCTAAGCTACTTCAACTGCAAGTTTTATAGAAATTGTTTTGTGTTTTACAGCTGTGCATGCATTCCTGAAGATGAAGATGATGGAGAATATACATTGAGGGTTTGATTTTAACGTTTTGTACTGCTGTTGTTTAACATGTGTCGGTGGAATGAACTTTGACCTATCTGTGAGGTAATGGCAAGGTTTAGGCGAAAATCATTTTGTGTAGTTATTGCTTTAGCTTTGGTTGTTTTTATAATACCAATCATTCTAAAGTCCATGAATCCAGAAGATAACAGTTTTGCCTTGAGATTTAATCCATTTTCAAGAGAATCGTATAAAGGTATCAAGCGACCAACTTCGGCTGAAAGCCTGCTGAAGAAAATGCAAGAATTCCCCGAACCAAATTATAATGTGCATGCATTCTATTATGCATGGTATGGTAACCCACAGTTTGACGGAAGATATATTCACTGGGATCATCCAGTTTTACCTCACTGGGACGCAAAAGTGGCTTTATCTTATCCTACCGGAAAACACAAGCCTCCTGATGACATTGGGACAAATTTCTATCCTGCGCTGGGGCCATACAGCTCCAGAGATCCATCTGTTTTGGAGGATCACATGCAACAACTGCGTCTGGCTAGTGTTGGTAAGAACCCTGCATGCAACAGGTATTTTGTTTATATTTATCCATCCTTATCTATCTACTATGCTTTTCCTATTCTTGATCATATTAGGTGTTCTTGCGATTTCATGGTATCCACCTAATATGAAGGATGACAACGGTGAAGAAATTGATGGCTTGGTGCCTTTGATTCTGGATGCAGCTGAGAAATATCAGTTGAAGGTGTTGTAGATACTGACAGATGGAGTTTTGAATTATTTAAAGCTTTTGTATCAGCATTTGTATCGCATTTGTTTTTGTGTTTTTCCCAGGTTGTTTTTCACATTGAACCATACAAAGGACGTGATGATGTAAACATGCATGAAAATACTAAATATATTGTGGAGAGGTAAGTTTAATACATTTCATACAGTTTTTGCTGTTCATTTATATCATTAGAAAAAGGTTTTAAGCTTTAACTAAATGTTTTTCACAAAAAAAAAAAAAAAGCAAAATTATTGTTGATATGCTGCATTCCAACTTGGATTTAAGATATTTCCCACCTTAACCCGGAAATAACAGGTTGGAACGGCGCTCTTTTAATGTTGCTAAACACTTTTAATGTTAGTTCAGAAGATATTTTTAGGTGTGAGGTGTAAATATCCTAAATCCCTTTTGTTTGGAGCATTATTGACTTTTACTGTTCCCTTCTTCTCTGCAATAAAATTTAAAAATAAACGTTTTTATTTTTGTTTATATGTCTATGTGGTGTTTTTAATAGCTTTAAGACAAACCATGTGCAAATTCATCATTCAACACCACAGATATCCATAATATCATAAGATTTCTAAAGACATCTCATTCTCACAGTTTGAAATCGCCTTGGTTTGCTACGTCACAAACACATGCAGTGTGTAATAGTCTTAACCTGCTAACATCAGCGGTTAAAACATGCATTGGAAACCGGTAGTTGTGTCCGAAACTACCGAAATTAGCATAGATTTACGTGTACAAAAGGATGCAGTTGGGGACTAATTCGCATATTCATATCTATGGCCTGAGATGTGCAGTTGAGTAGAGGCGGAGACTAATTTGCATATTCATAGATTCATGTATACTAAATGAGGGAATTACATTTAAGCAATTTTAAAGCATGTAGAAATTACTGTCACAGGAATTTTTTTACATATGCTATTATGATGCTCAAAGATGAGTTTTAATTGTAAAATTATCATCTACAGGTTGACTTAACTGTAATGGTAACAAGTGTTCATAGGGTTGTTTAAGTATAGGTGGACATTTTTTTTCCTATTTGCCCAGGAACAGAAAGCAATTAAATTAATTTTACAACTTTTATACAGCTTTTAAGCATTAATTACATTTGTGATCTTTGCCTGCGTTTAATAAATTAAAACAAATATATTTGTTACAGGTATGGAAAGCATCCTGCTTTTTACAGGTACAAAACAAACAAAGGCAAGTTTCTTCCCTTGTACTATATATATGATTCCTACATAGAAAGTCCAGATGTTTGGGCACAGCTACTAAAGTCGGATGGTAAAAACACCATCAGGAACACACCATATGATGGCATCTTTATTTCTCTTCTTGTAAACGAAGGACATAAAAAAGACATACTGTATGCTGGATTTGACGGAGTCTATACATATTTTGCAACCAATGGTTTTACCTATGGTTCCTCGAATCACAACTGGAGATCCATTAAAAGCTTTTGTGATTATAATGACTTGATATTCATACCAAGTGTAGGCCCTGGTTACATCGACACTAGTATTAGGCCTTGGAACGCCCAAAATACAAGAAACCGCATTAATGGAAAATATTACGAAAATTCTTTTAATGTGGCTCTGGCAACACAGCCACAGATCATTTCCATAACGTCTTTCAACGAATGGCATGAAGGATCGCAAATTGAAAGCGCTGTCCCCAAGAAATGGGGAAAAACTGTGTACCTTGACTACCTTCCTCACAAACCTACAATTTATTTGGAGATAACGAACAAATGGGCCAAAAAGTTCAGTGAGGAGCAAAAGAAATGGCTGGAGTTGGAATAAAAGTACTTTAATTAAGCGATACTCCTAAAATATCGGTCTTAGAAGTGCTTATTAGAACAAGGTTTTATTTCTTTAAGTTGTGTGCATTTGTTTCACTTTTTGTTTTATAGGTTTTTGCCCCTGTCTAGAAAACTTAGATCAGTCATATTGCACATGAAAGCTGTAAATAAAATGTGGTCTTGCTTTGCACTACAATAAATTAAGGAATTAATTAAGTTATTGTTTGTTTATTAATTATTTAATGGTAATTAGCAAATGAATCGTTGTTAACAATAAATTATTCAATGACATGAATATTGATTATTTGTCTGTCATTAGGAATCGCTGTTGTTTCTTTACATCACATATTTTTACACACACACACGAATGCATTAAGAAATCATTTTAGGATTTGTCTATTTAATGCATTCTGGCATGCATTGGGCTGCAAAGCAATGCATTTACGCAGCAATGATGAACAAAGGAATAATCCTTTGTACAACACACATAATCCAGTCTAACGCCACAGATACATGTTTTGTTTTTTGCAATCCTTACTTGTTTAATGCATTCTTATATTAAGTGCACACACATAAATCCATGTGCATATTATGCGTATAAACAGCACTGAAAAGGTAGCCTTGCACGTGCGGGGAGGGGGACATTATTCTACATCGCATCACACGGTGTTACATGGCGTCTTCTCCAGCGACGCACTTGCACATTATTCCTGTTTTATACCCATAGGGTCTGTCATGTTTTAACTTGCAGGCACAGATTTCGAGTCTGTCACCATTGCGGACACATTGCAACATGCACTGATGCGCAGGCGAAGGCTATGGGTTCAGGTACATCCTGGTCCTGGCGAATTATTTATCAAAAATTACCATCATCGGAGATATTTCAGCACCGTACAGATATGCGAGGCGTGTGGTATACGTGAAATAAATGAAGAACACGATGTGGCTTTCCATCGAGAATGACTGCATATGAAGAGGTGAGCTAAATGATTTACTAAAATTAGGATACCTGTATGTTTTCATATATTGCACCGCTGTGTAAATATCACGCACGCATTGCATGCACCGTCATTTTTCATTCATCTCTTGAGGGATTTTTGCGGTGCAATAATTAAACATGGCACGGGCGCAGGGACGTTTTCTTCTCCTTGGAGTGCTGCATGCGTCCCTTTGGATACAATGCGGGTTTGCTTAAAATAGAGAACGCGCGCGAGAAGCGGGGACATGTAATGGAGGTATAGCGATATTCGGTATGTCATATGTGATTTAAGATGACCTTCATTATTGGTGAAAGCATATTTCACCTTGCATGAATCCATCTATTTTCTGCAATGTGGTTTCAGATCCTTATTATTAAACGTATTAACACCAAATCAACATCATTGATACATTATTTAATATACCGGAGCTTACCAAATACTTTAATGCATTCAGGTATCAAATAGATTTGCTGTCATGTTTATGCATCTTTTATTCTTCTTCATCCTCGATTTACCTTTATTTATTAGATCTGAAAACTCAGTCACGCAACTCGGCTGCCCCAAATACATCACAATACATTTAAAACAAAATGCCTTCCTTTCTCAAAGACAATGAGGCAAAAACATGCAACCTAGTTTACCTATAGGGTCACGCATCCCTTGTAAAACGCGTATTGTTAGGCAAAAACATGTAAAGCAATGTAAAACATGTAAATGTTTACAGCTAATGTAGTGAAAGGCATCCAACTCCTCAGGTAAGGTAAATTCAGGTACATTTTGACTGTCAAAGTGTCCCAATACTTGTCACACACAAGCAATGGATAATCAGGACCTTTCATACCCAGGGGTGGTTGGGAGAGGTGGATTTAAACAGCCAATTTAAGCAAATCTTGTAAAATAAAAAAATATGTTATGCATATTCAATAATTCAAACCTTTTATGCATTGATGTGACTGTTATGACCACAAAACTACATGATACAGAGAGTAGAAGCTTAATCTGCACATGAATATCATTTAAAGGTGAGTTTTGTTTTGTTATGAAGGCTATGTCACAAATGCATATTAATTTAAAACATCGCATTTGTTTACACGTACGTCGATTAAAACAAACCTCAAAAATGGGCATGGCTCATTTCGCCACCATAATACCAGCATGGCGCAAACAAACCGTAGCCTAAACATATGATTATGGATCAAACGAACGAGTTGAAACAGGTGTGTTATATAGGACAAACATCCAAAATATGCTGTGGTGGGAGAACTTTAAACAAGTAGGACCGAGATGCACAAACTTACAGTAATTACAAATATTTTATAATATATTAAAATGTAATTTTCATGTAGCTTTACCTTCTGTCAGTTAATCACACATGCGCTCTGTCGATGCTTCTACAGGAATTCGCGCGCTTGTACTATTTAAAAGTTAACGGTCGAATCTGTCAATTACTGTGAATACTGACACTGCTGTCCAATACTACAATGAATAAATTGCAGTTTATTAACGCAGTTTAAGTCAATGTAATGTTCATTCAGGGTTTTAGGTTAACTTAGGTTAATCTTGTATAGTCATGGAATGTAAGTTTAGGTTCTTAAATTTAAGAACACAAATTCTTATACCTGAAGGCTATATTGCCATTTTAGGAGGTATAGCAATCATGCCCTTATGAAAATTAACAATGGTTTAATTCAGTGATTAGCCTATGGGTTAACTATGGAATGGCCTATTTGAAGTAAAAACCACAAACTTGCATAAACAGGAACCACAGTTTAACCAAGATATTTGTAACCATGGCATATCAAATCAATAGTAATCAATCCACAAAAAAAACGTGTTACAATAATAAAGCCATTTTGAGCTGTAATCTGGTTTTGAGTAATGTAGAACAAACTTAATCTAGATCAGGGGTCTCCAAATGTTTGTGAGCAAGGGCTAACACAATCTGGAGTGCTACTTTTTTTGAGATAGTCTACCTTAAAACTTTTTTGTTTTACTTCTATTTTACTTGTTGATATGTTTATCATTGTTCAAAATGTTAACAGACATAAAAGAAGGCTAGCTAATATTAAATTATGTTATAAATAAATATGAAAATTAATAGAATGTGCTTCGGCAACTCACAAACTCTGTGTGCAACCATGTTGGAGATCACTGATTTATTTGATGTGCATCTTGTTGCTGTCGTCCATTTTACTGAACTTGTGCTACAACTCTGTAAAGTTACAAAAGGGCTATAGAAAGATAAGTAGATAACCCAAATCTAGGTTAAGGGAAGCCGTGATTTACAGCCTAGCATATATAAAAACTTAGTGGTAACCAAACAAGAATCTTAAAAGATCTGTTCTGTGCTGAGAAGCAAAGCTTAGCTGGGTGTATTACAAATATTATAAATTTACTCCTTTAGGTTTTTAGGCCTGTAGATTCAATAATCTCCTGATATCCTGAAGATGGCAGTGTTACCATACACAAACCTGACCTTATTGTGTAAAACTGAGTGTGTTTTTCAGAATGATTTGACATCAAATGCTTATAAATAAAACAGTTGACCGTGATCACAGCACTCTATTCTTTTAAAATGCCTTTATTGTCCTCAAAACCCGTTGAAGAGCTAATTTAACTTTTGGTAGGTAGCCAATATGAGAGTGCATTAAGATGCTCTCTGTATTGTTGGACATTGTTTAGTTGTCATCATTTTGCTGTTAAGTAATCTGTTCAATCTGTTATGCTTTCTAATGAAACCTTGATGAGAAGACCTATGGTTTTAAGTCTAAGATTCTTGTTGTGGTGACGGAAAGAAGATCCTGCAAAATACAATCATTGTACTCTCTGGATATAAGCAAATCTATCAGGTAAATTATTAATTTTTAAATTGTTCATATTGCATTTGCTAAGCATGCATAACAGTTTTGTTTGTGTGCCCTTCTGTTTTCTCTATTCCTTCATGTTCACATTAAAGGCCAGAGCATGCCATCTACATCAACATCCAGAATCCTACGACCCCTCCTGCTTGGTACCTTTTTACTGGGATGCTTTGTGACTTTATTTTTAATGTACATCAAACCATCAACGAGCTGGCTGTCAGGTCCCATTGAATCAGAAACGTCCACGGCCAAAGTGAAAAGCCTCCTTACCAACAGAAGTGAACAAAACCAGACCACAGTCCTGGTCTGGCTTTGGCCTTTCGGAGAAACCTACGATCTTAACGTCTGCAGCTCTTTGTTCAACATCGATGGCTGCTTTGTCACAGCCGACCGAAACCTTTACAACAAATCCGACGCCGTCGTCATACATCACAGGGACATCACCAGCGACCTGTCCAACATGCCACCTTCGTACCGTCCGACCTTGCAGAGGTGGATTTGGATGAACTTTGAGTCGCCATCGCATTCATCCCAGTTACCTGGTATCGAAAACCTGTTTAATTTAACCCTCAACTATCGGCAGGACGCTGATATAGAAGTGCCTTATGGATCGATCGTCGCAGCCCAGGGAGAGGAGGACTTTGTGCCACCCAGCAAGAACAAGTTGATCTGCTGGATAGTCAGCAATTGGAACCCAGATCACGTAAGGGTCAAATACTACAACGAATTATACAAGCACATCGAGGTTCACGCCTACGGACAAGCTTTCGGCGAGTACATTTCCGACCAGGACTATTTTCCGACAATTGCGAGCTGTAAATTTTACCTGGCGTTCGAGAACTCTATTCACAGAGATTACATCACTGAGAAATTGTACAACCCACTTTCCGTTGGTACGGTGCCTGTTGTGCTCGGACCCCCAAGAGAAAACTATCAGAATTTTGTGCAGGGAAATGCATTCATCCATGTCGATGATTTCCCGTCTCCAAAAGAGCTGGCCGATTATCTCCTGTTCCTTGACAAAAACGAAGAGCTTTACCTAAAGTACTTTGACTGGCGTAAACACTTTAAAGTGAAAAAGGCATATTTTTGGGCAGAACATACATGTCTGGCTTGTGACTACGTCAGACGGCACAATGAGTACAAGGCAAAGAACAATCTTGATAAATGGTATTGGGGATAATCCACATGTTGGTCTCCGAACCAGGTTGCTTAACAGAAGGTTCATGTAACATAATTTAAATAACGGTCTGTTGTTAGCATTTGCAAACAATTGACTTTATTTTTGTAAAATGCCCCAAAGTAGATCTTAATTTATTTTGTGCTCGCATTTTTTTACATGCGTTAATACCGAGCCCCTAAGGTGACATTGGAGTAAAAAAATCTAAAGTTTAGTTTCGCGTGCTCACATGAAACATTCGCGTGCGCACTTGAAATTTTCGCGTGAGCACACGAAACTAAACGCGATAGTTTCACCTGCGCACGCGAGAGTTTCATGTGGGCACGCATAACTAAACTTTATTTAATTTTTGCTCCATGTCCCCTTAGGGGCTCTGTACGTTAATAAACTTTATAAAGTGAAAAGTTGGATCAACTTAAAAAAATACTTCAATAAAAATTAGTTTTTCAACATGTATGTTTAAGTAAAAAAATTAAGTTGAAAAAAACATACATTTTGTTGGTGTTACCAATTGATCCACTTTTTTACTTTTTACAGTGTGTTCTGTATGCAAATCATAGATTTTTTTTTAAATAATAATGATTATTATTTCTGCTTTAATCTGCATTATTTTGCATTTTATTTTATGTATATTTGTGAAAAGACAATTATGACCAAAATTAATTTAAATTCAGTACCATCATTTTATGCACCTACTGTAGGTACATCAGACTCGATAAAATGTTTATTTAATGAAATAAGATATATTTATGCTTTATTTATATTATCATTGGTTATTGTGTACATGTTAGTGAGTCACCTATGCAGTGTTTACAGAACTTATGTTGTGAAAATTTTTATTGTACTGGACTGTAAATGTATAATGTGTACAGTATAATATGTATTTTAAGGAAACCTGCCTTTCATTTCCATGGTTTTGTATGGATTTTTTTTTACAATCATGCACTCAAATTTTACCGTTTTGTCTGTGTTTGACCTTATCATCATAGTTATAAACATAATGTAACACTGTCAACACTTTTGCTATTGAAAAACAAATATGCCAGCGGCGGGTCATTGGTAATATTTCACTGTACCGTGTAACTGCTGATAATTTCATTGTTTATTAGCTTACATGGTTTGGTTATGTATGTGTCAAGGTACTGTAAAGTACTGTTTTTAAAATATTTAAGTCATATTAACTTTGTTTTACTGACAAATGTGTTTTAAAAGATAGATGGTGCCATATTCACAGGAATGTGACTGACTGTATGTTGAGGTATTAGACCTTTCTCTAAATGTTGCCAAATGCTTGGATGTTTGAGACAAATGAAGCTGAAAGCTAAAAGTTGCTTTTCATTTATACAACATTTATGTAAATTTGGAATGAAAAGCGTTTATCAGAAACCGTGCTTCAGTTTCAGATGCAAACATACAAGACTTGTTTGCTGCCAAAGGTTTCTTTCTTAAAAAGAGAAACATCTCTGGGATTCACAAGACAAGATTATTCAGATCCCCAGATCTCCTTTCACAGTGAAAGACTCTTTTTTGATGTGCTTGATCAATTTAATACTAAATAAGGGTTCATTATTGATCACTGAGAGCATAATCTGCAACCTTGCATTGTTGATACTCTTGTATGGATATTGGATAGGTTGTTTGTAAAAGATATTGGTCATTTACAGGTCCGGTTCTTGACAAGCACACGTTTATTCTTGGTATTTTGATGTCTAAACAACGGACATGCATTGTTGTTCTGTCTCAGTTTCCCCATGAAACAATGATGAAATACATAATGTTTGTGTTTTTAACTTTTGTATTCATGAGGGAACATCGGTTTTGAACAAATGACGTTTTTGGTGATTTTATCCATTACCTGTATATTACTGTTAAATGAGCCGGACTTCTTTTATACAAATGAGGAAAACTGAGAAGATGCATCTCGGATCAATGTTTGTTTGAAGATAATCTTTTGGCCTGAACGCTCTTTATGCATTGTAAATAGCCGCATTGTCGGATGATCTCTGACCTGTAGCGAATGCCGTGGGGAAGATGCGCTGAAATCCAACAAGCCCTTTCTGAGCCTTTGCACCAAGGAAGAAAAGAGGCGGGTCTGCTGCTGAGGACAAAGATGGCAGTGTTTCTGCCGCTTTCTGCCCATGAGGCAGATTCCTCAAATTTGCTCGATCTTGATGCTTTAGACTGTTGCACTGATGTTGAGGAGACTTGATTTCAATGATTTATTGAACTGGTGTTCATTTAAAAGAAGTTGACCTGTGAAATAAGATGTTTTTGTTGTACAAAGTGAATCAGAGATTGCTTACTGACCATAATTATTGACTTGTATTGTTTTGTCCTCTCTTTCCATTTTTCCTGTGTACAAATGTTTGCTGTGAGCTCTTGGTGCCCTTTAAAACAGTACTTGCATTATGAGTGTGTCCGTGGCGTCTGAATCAGAGCACCTGCTGACTCATCCATGTAGGCTGGTTGCACAGGCGCCAGCATGGAGTATGATATCTCCTCTATGCATTAATGCAAAATGACCCACATTCCTATTGTGCTGAGGAACCTGAGGGTGTACAGAATTGTTCATTTCAACGTTTATTGCCAAAATAATGTTATTTGCCAAATGAGTTACTGTAGATGTCTGTTAGTGAAATAAGAAGATTAAAATAAAACTACATTCATATAAAGTTGTGGGTTCTTGTCTTGATTCTGAGATTCTGTGAAAAAATATTTTCACCACCCGCTGTTGAACAGCAACATGCTTTTCAGCAACATATCTCTGGCTGATAAAAATAGCAGAGCAAATCCACTGTAAGTTGAATGATGACACCAAAGGGACAGTTTGGCATGCTGGCCATCAAATCCCCCGCTGTTGTTGTGACCTCTGTGTTGATACGCTGGCATTTAGAGTTATCCATCTGTACCTTCTAAGGCTGTGAATCCAACCCTGTCCTGGAGCGCCCACGGTAAGATGTCCCCTATCAGACACACCCAGTTCAGGTCTTGCCAGATGATGAGTTTAGATGTGCAAGTTTAATCAGATATGACTCTATCTGTGAAATACAGGCTAAAGACTCATAATAATTTGTGTTTATTGTTGTTAAAGATTACAGTATTCAAATTGTCATTTATAATATTAAAATGTGGGTATTTTGGTATTTTATTGACACCACGTTTATTTTTGCACAAAAATATCGGAAGTTGGCTTCCTATGCACTGATTTTATTATTTGACATGATCTTACTTAGTCAATGTTAATGCACTGTAAAAAAAAACTTTGCTGCTGTTTAATCAACTCCTTTTACAAGTCAATTCACATTTCTATTATTTTATCTTGACAAGTGATGAGTATAAAATATATAAGTTCTACCAACTCATCTCTAGTCAAGATAAATAATTACAGTGCATTGAAAATGCGCTGTACTGTTCTTACTGGGCTTTTTATTACAGTGCATTGAAAATGCGCTGTACTGTTCTTACTGGGCTTTTTATTATTATTAGTGGTGCTTGCATTTATGCAAAGCATCACTATTACTATTGCTCAGGGATATTATTAGTGGTGCTTGCATTTATGCAAGGCATCACTATTACTATTCCTCAGGGATATTATTATTATTATATTTTATTCTTATGTCTGCACACTTTTTCGGCGCGTAACTCGTCCCGCACGGTTTGTCGTAGACACATGAATGAAGGCTCAAATTGACCGGTTTATTGAGGAGAGGTGTGCTATGACTTTTATAAGCGATCGGGTGCAGGATTTCCGAAAGGGGGGCGAAAAACCACCCCAAAAATCCCATTGACTTAACATTGGACCGAACTTTGACGGGTCATAGCTCCGCTCGAGGATTTTGTAGAAACATGTGGGTTCTAACATTTGAAGAGGGTGGTAGGCTCTGTAAGAACATACATCACATTGGGGTGTTAGTTGTACCCCTGGGGTGTAAGAGGCACCCGAAATTTCCCATTGACTTATAATGGGGCAGGAAACATGCCCATATAAGGGAATAAAAAAGTTCCAGATGGAATATCTTCGCTTTACAATGTCGTAGAGACATGGGGGTGGGCTCATTTTACTCAGACATCCAATCAATTTATCAGGATAGTCCCAGAGCTATTAAGCCACGCCCCTAGCAACCACTTTTAAGCACCCTAGCAACATAAAATTCAAACAGTTATATCTAGGCATCAGAACATCGTAGAATAACGGGGGTTGGATCGTTTTACCCGTGACTCGGAGGGTAATCACTGGCCACATCATTGGCCACTCCCAAGCCACGCCCCTAGCAACCAAATGTGAGCACCTTAGCAACAGAGTAAACAAAGCCTTATATCTTCGCATCAGAACATCGTAGAAACACGGGGGTTGGACCATTTTACTTGTGACTCGGAGTGTAGCAACTGGTCACATCATTGGCCACTCCCAAGCCCCGCCCCTAGCAACCAAATACAGTACCCTAGCAACAGAGTATACAAAGCCTTATATCTTCGCATCAGAACATCGTAGAAACACGGGGGTTGGACCATTTTACTTGTGACTCGGAGTGTAGCAACTGGTCACATCATTGGCCACTCCCAAGCCCCGCCCCTAGCAACCAAATACAGTACCCTAGCAACAGAGTAAATAAAGCCTTATATCTTCGCATCAGAACATCGTAGAAACACGGGGGTTGGACCGTTTGACTCGTGACTCGGAGTGTAGCAACTGGTCACATCATTGGCCACTCCCAAGCCCCGCCCCTAGCAACCAAATACAGTACCCTAGCAACAGAGTAAACAAAGCATTATATCTTCGCATCAGAACATCGTAGAAACACGGGGGTTGGACCGTTTTACTTGTGACTCGGAGTGTAGCAACTGGTCACATCATTGGCCACTCCCAAGCCCCGCCCCTAGCAACCAAATACAGTACCCTAGCAACAGAGTAAACAAAGCCTTATATCTTCGCATCAGAACATCGTAGAGACACGGGGGTTGGACCGTTTGACTCGTGACTCGTAGGGTAATCACTAGTGGATGCCAATTTTTTCCCTAGCAACCAAATGCAGTACCCTAGCAACAGAGTAAACAAAGCCTTATATCTCCGCATCAGAACATCGTAGAGACACGGGGGTTGGACCATTTTACTTGTGACTCAGCATGTAATCACTAGTGGATGCCAATTTTTTCCCTAGCAACCAAATACAGTCCCCTAGCAACAGAGTAAACAAAGCCTTATATCTCCGCATCAGAACATCGTAGAGACACGGGGATTGGACCATTTTACTTGTGACTCAGCATGTAATCACTAGTGGATGCCAATTTTTCCCTAGCAACCAAATACAGTCCCCTAGCAACAGAGTAAACAAAGCCTTATATATCCGCATCAGAACATCGTAGAGACACGGGGGTTGGACCATTTTACTTGTGACTCAGCATGTAATCACTAGTGGATGCCAATTTTTTCCCTAGCAACCAAATACAGTCCCCTAGCAACAGAGTAAACAAAGCCTTATATCTCCGCATCAGAACATCGTAGAGACACGGGGATTGGACCGTTTTACTTGTGACTTGGCATGTTATCAGTAGTGGATGCCAATTTTTTCCTAGCAACCAAATACAGTACCCTGGCAACCAAATAAACAAAGCCTCATATCTCCGCATCAGAACATCGTAGAGACACGGGAGTTGGACCGTTTGACTCGTGACTTGGAGTGTTATCACTATGGAATGCCAATTTTTTCCCTAGCAACCAAATATAGTACCCTAGCAACAGAGTAAACAAAGCCTTAATATCTCCGCATCAGATCATCGTAGAGACACGGGGGTTGGACCGTTTGACTCGTGACTCGGAGTGTAATCACTATGGGATGCCAATTTTTTCCCTAGCAACCAAATACAGTACCCTAGCAACAGAGTAAACAAAGCCTTATATCTCCGCATCAGAACATCGTAGAAACACGGGGGTTAGACCATTTTACTTGTGACTCGGCATGTAATCACTATTGGATGTCAAATTTTTTCCTAGCAACCAAATACAGTACCCTAGCAACCAAATAAACAAAGCCTCATATCTCCGCATCAGAACATCGTAGAGACACGGGAGTTGGACCGTTTGACTTGTGACTTGGAGTGTTATCACTATGGAATGCCAATTTTTTCCCTAGCAACCAAATATAGTACCCTAGCAACAGAGTAAACAAAGCCTTAAATCTCCGCATCAGAACATTGTACAGACACAGGGGTTGGAGCGTTTGACTCGTGACTCGGAGGGTAATCACTAGTGGATGTCAAATTTCTCCCTAGCAACCAAATACAGTACCCTAGCAACCAAATAAACAAAGCCTCATATCTCCGCATCAGAACATCGTAGAGACACGGGGGTTGGACCGTTTGACTCGTGACTCTGAGTGTAATCATTATGGGATGCCAATTTTTTCCCTAGCAACCAAATACAGTACCCTAGTAACAGAGTAAACAAAGCCTTATATCTCCGCATCAGAACATCGTAGAGACACGGGGGTTGGACAGTTTGACTCGTGACTCGGAGTGTAATTATTATGGGATGCCAATTTTTTCCCTAGCAACCAAATACAGTACCCTAGCAACAAAGTAAACAAAGCCTTATATCTCCGCATCAGAACATCGTAGAGACACGGGATTTAAATCATTTTACTTGTGACTGGGTAAATCATCATTCTTAAAAGATTTTGTCCCGTGAAATTTGCCACGGCAAGCACCACTTCACATTTTCTTCAGGAAATGTACCTATCTAGTTATATTTTATTCTTACATCCGGACACTTTTTTCGGCGATTAACTCGTCCCGCACGCTTTGTTGTAGACCCATGAAAGAGGGCTCAAATCGACCGGATTATTGAGGAGAGGTGTGCTATGACTTTTATAAGGGATCGGGTGCAGGATTTCCGAAAGGGGGGCGTAAAACCACCCCAAAAATCCCATTGACTTAACATTGGGCCCAACTTTGATGGGTCATAGCTCCGCTCGTGGATTTTGTAGAAACATGTGGGTTACAACATTTGAAGAGGGTGGTAGGCTCTGTAAAAACATAGATCACAATGGGGTGTAAGTTGTACCCCTGGGGTGTAAGAGGTGCCCAAAAGTGCCCCAATGAAAAGTCAATGGGGCAAAATCCCATAGACTTACCATTGCAAAAATTTTGACGGGTCATAGGTCCGAGCCAGGATTTCATAGAAACATGTGGGTTACTAAATTTGAAGAGGGTGCTAGACTCTGTCAGGACGTCCCCCACAATGGGGTGTAAGGTTACCATAGCAACCATTTTGGGCACCCTAGCAACCTATACCATAGACTGCCATTATAAAATGCCCGGATGGATATCTTTGCACCACAGTGTCATAGAGACATGGGGGTGGGCTCATTTTACTCAGGCATCCAATCAGTCTCTCAGGATCCTTACAGACTTACTAAGCCACGCCCCTAGCAACCACTTTTGAGCACCCTAGCAACATAAAATACAAACAGTTATATCTCGGCATCAGAACATCGTAGAGACACGGGGGTTGGACCATTTTACTTGTGACTAGGGGTGTAACAATTGGGCACATCATTGGCCACTCCGAAGCCACGCCCCTAGCAACCAAATTTGAGCACCCTAGCAACCGAATAAACAAAGCCTTATATCTCCGCATCAGAACATCGTAGAGACACGGGGTTTGGACCGTTTTACTTGTGACTCGGAGTGTAATCACTGGGCACATCATTGGCCACTCCCAAGCCACGCCCCTAGCAACCAAATACAGTACCCTAGCAACAGAGTAAACAAAGCCTTATATCTCCGCATCAGAACATCGTAGAGACACGGGGTTTGGACCGTTTTACTTGTGACTCGGAGTGTAATCACTGGGCACATAATTGGCTACTCCCAAGCCACGCCCCTAGCAACCAAATACAGTACCCTAGCAACAGAGTAAACAAAGCCTTATATCTCCGCATCAGAACATCGTAGAGACACGGGGGTTGGACCGTTTTACTTGTGACTCGGAGTGTAATCACTGGGCACATCATTGGCCACTCCCAAGCCACGCCCCTAGCAACCAAATACAGTACCCTAGCAACAGAGTAAACAAAGCCTTATATCTCCGCATCAGAACATCGTAGAGACATGGGGGTTGGACCGTTTGACTCGTGACTCAGAGTGTAATCATTATGGGATGCCAATTTTTCCCTAGCAACCAAATACAGTACCCTAGCAACAGAGTAAACAAAGCCTTATATCTCCGCATCAGAACATCGTAGAGACACGGGGGTTGGACCGTTTGACTCGTGACTCGGCGGGTAATCACTATGAGATGCCAATTTTTTCCCTAGCAACCAAATACAGTACCCTAGCAACAGAGTAAACAAAGCCTTATATCTCCGCATCAGAACATCGTAGAGACATGGGGGTTGGACCGTTTGACTCGTGACTCAGGGTGTAATCATTATGGTCTGCCAATTTTTTCCCTAGCAACCAAATATAGTACCCTAGCAACAGAGTAAACAAAGCCTTATATCTCAGCATCAGAACATCGTAGAGACACGGGGGTTGGACCGTTTGACTCGTGACTCAGATTGTAATCATTATGGGATGCCAATTTTTTCCCTAGCAACCAAATATAGTACCCTAGCAACAGAGTAAACAAAGCCTTATGTCTCCGCATCAGAACATCGTAGAGACACGGGGGTTGGACCGTTTGACTCGTGACTCAGAGTGTAATCATTATGGGATGCCAATTTTTTCCCTAGCAACCAAATACAGTACCCTAGCAACAGGGTAAACAAAGCCTTATATCTCCGCATCAGAACATCGTAGAGACATGGGGGTTGGACCGTTTGACTCGTGACTCAGAGTGTAATCATTATGGGATGCCAATTTTTTCCCTAGCAACCAAATACAGTACCCTAGCAACAGAGTAAACAAAGCCTTATATCTCCGCATCAGAACATCGTAGAGACACGGGGGTTGGACCGTTTGACTCGTGACTCAGAGTGTAATCATTATGGGATGTCAAAATTTTCCCTAGCAACCAAATACAGTACCCTAGCAACCGAATAAACAAAGCCTTATATCTCTGCACCAGAACATCGTTGAGACACGGGGGTTGGACCGTATGACTCGTGACTCAGAGTGTAATTATTATGGGATGCCAAATTTTTCCCTAGCAACCAAATACAGTACCCTAGCAACCGGATAAACACAGCCTTATATCTCCACATCAGAACATCGTACAGACACGGGAGTTGGATCGTTTAACTTTTGGCTTGGAGTATAATCATATATGGTCCCCAGAATTTTGCCACGGCAAGCACCACTCACATTTTCTTCAGGAAATGTACCTATCTAGTTAGTGGTGCTTGCATTTATGCAAGGCATCACTATTACTATTCCTCAGGGATATTATTATTATTATATTTTATTCTTATGTCTGCACACTTTTTCGGCGCGTAACTCGTCCCGCACGGTTTGTCGTAGACACATGAATGACGGCTCAAATTGACCGGTTTATTGAGGAGAGGTGTGCTATGACTTTTATAAGCTATCGGGTGCAGGATTTCCGAAAGGGGGGCGAAAAACCACCCCAAAAATCCCATTGACTTAACATTGGACCGAACTTTGACGGGTCATAGCTCCGCTCGAGGATATTGTAGAAACATGTGGGTTCTAACATTTGAAGAGGGCGGTAGGCTCTGTAAGAACATACATCACATTGGGGTGTTAGTTGTACCCCTGGGGTGTAAGAGGCACCCGAAATTTCCCATTGACTTATAATGGGGCAGGAAACATGCCCATATAAGGGAATAAAAAAGTTCCAGATAGAATATCTTCGCTTTACAATGTCGTAGAGACATGGGGGTGGGCTCATTTTACTCAAACATCCAATCAATTTATCAGGATAGTCCCAGAGCTATTAAGCCACGCCCCTAGCAACCACTTTTAAGCACCCTAGCAACATAAAATTCAAACAGTTATATCTAGGCACCAGAACATCGTAGAATAACGGGGGTTGGATCGTTTTACTCGTGACTCGGAGGGTAATCACTGGCCACATCATTGGCCACTCCCAAGCCACGCCCCTAGCAACCAAATGTAAGCACCCTAGCAACAGAGTAAACAAAGCCTTATATCTTCGCATCAGAACATCGTAGAAACACGGGGGTTGGACCGTTTTACTTGTGACTCGGAGTGTAGCAACTGGTCACATCATTGGCCACTCCCAAGCCCCGCCCCTAGCAACCAAATACAGTACCCTAGCAACGGAATAAACAAAGCCTTATATCTCTGCATCAGAACATCGTAGAGACACGGGGGTTGGACCGTTTTACTCGTGACTCGAAGGGTAATCACTAGTTAATGCCAAGAGGTGTTAAGCCACGCCCCTAGCAACCAAATATGAACACCCTAGCAACGGAATAAACAAAGCCTTATATCTTCGCATCAGAACATCGTAGAGACACGGGGGTTGGACCGTTTTACTCGTGACTCAAAGGGTAATCACTAGTGGATGCCAAGAGGTGTTAAGCCACGCCCCTAGCAACCAAATATGAACACCTAGCAACGGAATAAACAAAGCCTTATATCTCCACATCAGAACATCGTAGAGACACGGGGGTTGGACCGTTTGACTCGTGACTTACAGTGTAATCACTAGTGGATGCCAATTTTCTCCCTAGCAACCAAACCCAGTACTCTAGCAACGGATTAAACAAAGCCTTATATCTCCGCATCAGAACATCGTAGAGACACGGCGGTTGGTTTGTTTTATTTGTGTCTTGGAGTATAATCATATACTGTCCCCAGAAATTTTGCCACGGCAAGCACCACTTCACATTTTCTTCAGGAAATGTACCTATCTAGTTATTATTATTATTCTTCCAACCAAATTTCCGCAATTAATACGGCTCGAACCGCTTAACTTAGAAACTTCATTCAAACTCTCAAACGTGCGGACTATTCGGGAATAGTGTGCTATGACTTTTATAAGCGATCGGGGGTACGGTCTTCGCCCCAGGGGCGAAAAAGCAGCCGAAAAATCCCATTGACTTAACATGGAGACAAACTTTGACGAGTCGTAGCTCAGACCTAGAATTTCACAGAAACTTGTGACTTGCCACATTTGAAGAGGCTGGCAGGCTCTGTAAGAACATACCTCACAATGGGGTGTAAGTTGTACCCCTGGGGTGTAAGAGGCCCCCAAATTTCCCCATAGACTTATAATGGGGCAGGAATCATGCCCATATAAGGAATAAAAACGTCCCAGATGGGATATCTTTGCAGCGCAGTGTCGTAGAGACATGGAGGTGGGCTCATTTTACTCAGGCATCCAATCAGTCCCTTAGGATCCTTATTGAGCTATTAAGCCACGCCCCTAGCAACCATTTTGGGCACCCTAGCAACATTTCCCATAGACTGCCATTATAAAATGCCCAGATGGATATCTTTGCAGCACAGTGTCACAGAGACATGGGGGTGGGCTCATTTTACTCAGGCATCCAATCTGTCTCTCACCATCCTTATTGAGGTATTAAGCCACGCCCCTAGCAACCAAATATGAGCAGCCTAGCAACATAATAAACAAAGCCTTATATCTCTGGATCCGAACATCATAGAGACATGGGGGTTGGGTCTTTGGGTAATATTAGCTTCATGCTAGCTTCATGCTAAGTCATACTAGCTTCATGCTAGTTTCATGCTAGCTTTATGCTAATTTCATAATAAATCTTGCTAACTTGATGCTAAATCATGCTAACTTCATGTTAAATCTTGTTAACTTCACGCTAAATCATGCTAGCTTCATGCTAATCATGCTAGCATCATCTTAATCATGCTAGCATCATGTTAATTTCATGCTAAATTCATGCTAACTTCATGGTAATCATCCTAACATCATGCTAGCTTCATGCAAATTATGCTAGCTTCATGCTAATCATACTAACATCATGCTAGCTTCATGCTAACATCATGCTAGCTTCATGCTAATTATGCTAACATCATGCTAACTTCATGTTAATCATGCTAACATCATGTTAATCATACTAGCTTCATGCTAATCATGCTAGCATCATGCTAGCTTCGTGCTAATCATGCTATCATCATGCTAGCTTCGTGCTAATCATGCTAGCATCATGCTAGCTTCGTGCTAATCATGCTAGCATCATGCTAGCTTCGTGCTAATCATGCTAGCATCATGCTAGCTTCGTGCTAATCATGCTAGCTTCATGCTAGCTTCGTGCTAATCATGCTAGCTTTATGCTAGCTTTGTGCTAATCATGCTAGCATCATGCTAGCTTCATGCTAATCATGCTAGCTTCGTGCTAATCATGCTAGCTTCATGCTACCTTCGTGCTAATCATGCTAGCTTCGTGCTAATCATGCTAGCTTCATGCTAGCTTCGTGCTAATTATGCTAGCATCATGCTAGCTTCATGCTAATCATGATTGCATCATGTTAGCTTCATGCTAATCATGCTAGCTTCATGCTAACTTCGTGCTAATCATGCTAGCAACATGCTAATCATGCTAGCATCATGCTAGCTTCGTGCTAATCATGCTAGCATCATGTTAGCTTTGTGCTAATCATGCTAGCATCATGCTAGCTTTATGCTAATCATGCTAGCTTCATGTTAGCTTCATGCTAATCATGCTAACATCATGCTAGCTTCATGCTAATCATGCTAGCATCATGCTAGCTTCATGCTAATCATGCTAACATCGTGCTAGCTTCATGCTAATCATGCTAACATCGTGCTAGCTTCATGCTAATCATGCTAGCATCGTTCTAGCTTCATGGTAATCATGCTAGCATCGTGCTAGCTTCATGCTAATCATGCTAGCATCGTGCTAACTTCATGCTAACATCATGCTAGCATCATGCTAATCATGCTAGCATCATGCTAGCTTCATGCTAATCATGTTAGCATCATGCTAGCTTCATGCTAATCATGCTAGCTTCATACTAATCATGCTAGCTTTATGCTAGCTTCATGCTAATCATGCTAACATCATGCTAGCTTCATGCTAATCATGCTAGCATCGTGCTAGCTTCATGCTAATCATGCTAGCATCGTTCTAGCTTCATGGTAATCATGCTAGCATCGTGCTAGCTTCATGCTAATCATGCTAGCATCGTGCTAACTTCAATGCTAACATCATGCTAGCATCATGCTAATCATGCTAGCATCATGCTAGCTTCATGCTAATCATGCTAGCATCATGCTAGCTTCATACTAATCATGCTAGCTTCATACTAATCATGCTAGCTTTATGCTAGCTTCATGCTAATCATGCTAACATCATGCTAGCTTCATGCTAATCATGCTAACTTCATGCTAGCTTCATGCTAATCATGCTAGCATCATGTTAACGTCATGCTGAATCATGCTAATACCATATTTCATCATGATAACTTTTTTAAATCATGCTAGCTTCACACTAAAACATTTCAACAGCCAGGTAAACTACTAGATTAAATTTCTTTTACATTTCTGTCAATCAACTTTTTGCATTTTCATGCACTGGTAATTCCTTGGGAATTGCATATCTAGTTATTATTACAGTGCATTGAAAATGCGCTGTACTGTTCTTACTGGGCTTTTTATTATTATTAGTGGTGCTTGCATTTATGCAAAGCATCACTATTACTATTGCTCAGGGATATTATTATTATATTTTATTCTTACATCCGGACACTTTTTTCGGCGATTAACTCGTCCCGCACGCTTTGTTGTAGACCCATGAAAGAGGGCTCAAATCGACCGGATTATTGAGGAGAGGTGTGCTATGACTTTTATAAGGGATCGGGTGCAGGATTTCCGAAAGGGGGGCGTAAAACCACCCCAAAAATCCCATTGACTTAACATTGGGCCCAACTTTGATGGGTCATAGCTCCGCTCGTGGATTTTGTAGAAACATGTGGGTTACAACATTTGAAGAGGGTGGTAGGCTCTGTAAAAACATAGATCACAATGGGGTGTAAGTTGTACCCCTGGGGTGTAAGAGGTGCCCAAAAGTGCCCCAATGAAAAGTCAATGGGGCAAAATCCCATAGACTTACCATTGCAAAAATTTTGACGGGTCATAGGTCCGAGCCAGGATTTCATAGAAACATGTGGGTAACTAAATTTGAAGAGGGTGCTAGACTCTGTCAGGACGTCCCCCACAATGGGGTGTAAGGTTACCATAGCAACCATTTTGGGCACCCTAGCAACCTATACCATAGACTGCCATTATAAAATGCCCGGATGGATATCTTTGCACCACAGTGTCATAGAGACATGGGGGTGGGCTCATTTTACTCAGGCATCCAATCAGTCTCTCAGGATCCTTACAGACTTACTAAGCCACGCCCCTAGCAACCACTTTTGAGCACCCTAGCAACATAAAATACAAACAGTTATATCTCGGCATCAGAACATCGTAGAGACACGGGGGTTGGACTATTTTACTTGTGACTAGGGGTGTAACAATTGGGCACATCATTGGCCACTCCGAAGCCACGCCCCTAGCAACCAAATTTGAGCACCCTAGCAACCGAATAAACAAAGCCTTATATCTCCGCATCAGAACATCGTAGAGACACGGGGTTTGGACCGTTTTACTTGTGACTCGGAGTGTAATCACTGGGCACATCATTGGCCACTCCCAAGCCACGCCCCTAGCAACCAAATACAGTACCCTAGCAACAGAGTA
Organism: Misgurnus mizolepis; assembly: GCA_025389145.1. Classification (NCBI taxonomy): domain Eukaryota; kingdom Metazoa; phylum Chordata; class Actinopteri; order Cypriniformes; family Cobitidae; genus Misgurnus; species Misgurnus mizolepis. The sequence goes on along the minus strand of JAIFKI010000001.1, from coordinate 51,255,451 downwards.
AACAAAGCCTTATATCTCCGCATCAGAACATCGTAGAGACACGGGGGTTGGACCGTTTTACTTGTGACTCGGAGTGTAATCACTGGGCACATAATTGGCTACTCCCAAGCCACGCCCCTAGCAACCAAATACAGTACCCTAGCAACAGAGTAAACAAAGCCTTATATCTCCGCATCAGAACATCGTAGAGACACGGGGGTTGGACCGTTTTACTTGTGACTCGGAGTGTAATCACTGGGCACATCATTGGCCACTCCCAAGCCACGCCCCTAGCAACCAAATACAGTACCCTAGCAACAGAGTAAACAAAGCCTTATATCTCCGCATCAGAACATCGTAGAGACATGGGGGTTGGACCGTTTGACTCGTGACTCGGCGGGTAATCACTATGAGATGCCAATTTTTTCCCTAGCAACCAAATACAGTACCCTAGCAACAGAGTAAACAAAGCCTTATATCTCCGCATCAGAACATCGTAGAGACATGGGGGTTGGACCGTTTGACTCGTGACTCAGGGTGTAATCATTATGGTCTGCCAATTTTTTCCCTAGCAACCAAATATAGTACCCTAGCAACAGAGTAAACAAAGCCTTATATCTCAGCATCAGAACATCGTAGAGACACGGGGGTTGGACCGTTTGACTCGTGACTCAGATTGTAATCATTATGGGATGCCAATTTTTTTCCCTAGCAACCAAATATAGTACCCTAGCAACAGAGTAAACAAAGCCTTATATCTCAGCATCAGAACATCGTAGAGACACGGGGGTTGGACCGTTTGACTCGTGACTCAGAGTGTAATCATTATGGGATGTCAAAATTTTCCCTAGCAACCAAATACAGTACCCTAGCAACCGGATAAACACAGCCTTATATCTCCACATCAGAACATCGTACAGACACGGGAGTTGGATCGTTTAACTTTTGGCTTGGAGTATAATCATATATGGTCCCCAGAATTTTGCCACGGCAAGCACCACTCACATTTTCTTCAGGAAATGTACCTATCTAGTTATTATTATTATTCTTCCAACCAAATTTCCGCAATTAATACGGCTCGAACCACTTAACTTAGAAACTTCATTCAAACTCTCAAACGTGCGGACTATTCGGGAATAGTGTGCTATGACTTTTATAAGCGATCGGGGGTACGGTCTTTGCCCCAGGGGCGAAAAAGCAGCCGAAAAATCCCATTGACTTAACATGGAGACAAACTTTGACGAGTCGTAGCTCAGACCTAGAATTTCACAGAAACTTGTGACTTGCCACATTTGAAGAGGCTGGCAGGCTCTGTAAGAACATACCTCACAATGGGGTGTAAGTTGTACCCCTGGGGTGTAAGAGGTCCCCAAATTTCCCCATAGACTTATAATGGGGCAGGAATCATGCCCATATAAGGAACTAAAAACGTCCCGGATGGGATATCTTTGCAGCGCAGTGTCATAGAAACATGGGGGTGGGCTCATTTTACTCAGGCATCCAATCAGTCCCTTAGGATCCTTATTGAGCTATCAAGCCACGCCCCTAGCAACCATTTTGGGCACCCTAGCAACATCTCCCATAGACTGCAATTATAAAATGCCCAGATGGATATCTTTGCAGCACAGTGTCACAGAGACATGGGGGTGGGCTCATTTTACTCAGGCATCCAATCAGTCTCTCACCATCCTTATTGAGGTATTAAGCCACGCCCCTAGCAACCAAATATGAGCAGCCTAGCAACATAATAAACAAAGCCTTATATCTCTGGATCCGGACATCATAGAGACATGGGGGTTGGGTCTTTGGGTCATATTAGCTTCATGCTAGCTTCATGCTAAGTCATGCTAGCTTCGTGTTAGTTTCATGCTAGCTTTATGCTAATTTCATAATAAATCTTGCTAACTTAATGCTAAATCATGCTAGCTTCATGTTAAATCTTGTTAGCTTCATGCTAAATCATGCTAGCTTCATGCTAATCATGCTAGCATCATCTTAATCATGCTAGCATCATGCTAATAATGCTAGGATCATGCTAATTTCATGCTAAATTCATGCTAACTTCATGGTAATCATGCTAGCATCATGCTAGCTTCATGCAAATTATGCTAGCTTCATGCTAATCATGCTAGCATCGTGCTAGCTTCATGCTAATCATGCTAGCATCGTGCTAGCTTCATGCTAATCATGCTAGCATCGTGCTAGCTTCATGCTAATCATGCTAGCATCGTGCTAGCTTCATGCTAATCATGCTAGCATCGTGCTAGCTTCATGCTAATCATGTTAGCATCGTGCTAGCTTCATGCTAATCATGCTAGCATCGTGCTAGCTTCATGCTAATCATGCTAGCATCGTGCTAGCTTCATGCTAATCATGCTAGCATCGTGCTAGCTTCATGCTAATCATGCTAGCATCGTGCTAGCTTCATGCTAATCATGCTAACATCGTGCTAGCTTCATGCTAATCATGCTAACATCGTGCTAGCTTCATGCTAATCATGCTAGCATCGTGCTAGCTTCATGCTAATCATATTAGCATCGTGCTAGCTTCATGCTAATCATGCTAGCATCGTGCTAGCTTCATGCTAATCATGCTAGCATCGTGCTAGCTTCATGCTAATCATGCTAGCTTCATGCTAATCATGCTAGCATCGTGCTAGCTTCATGCTAATCATGCTAGCATCGTGCTAGCTTCATGCTAATCATATTAGCATCGTGCTAGCTTCATGCTAATCATGCTAGCATCGTGCTAGCTTCATGCTAATCATGCTAGCATCGTGCTAGCTTCATGCTAATCATGCTAGCTTCATGCTAATCATGCTAGCATCGTGCTAGCTTCATGCTAGCTTCATGCTAATCATGCTAGCATCGTGCTAGCTTCATGCTAATCATGCTAGCATCGTGTTAGCTTCATGCTAATCATGCTAGCTTTATGCTAATCATGCTAGCATCATGCTAATCATGCTAGCTTCATGCTAGCTTCATGCTAATCATGCTAGCATCATGCTAACGTCATGCTGAATCATGCTAATCATGCTAGCATCATATTTCATCATGATAACTTTTTTAAATCATGCTAGCTTCACACTAAAACATGTCAACAGCCAGGTAAACTACTAGACTAAATTTCTTTTACATTTCTGTCAATCAACTTTTTGCATTTTCATGCACTGGTAATTCCTTGGGAATTGCATATCTAGTTGAAAGTTGAAATGACTTTAAGGCAACAAATCACTGTTTACACTGTGATATCATGGTTATATTTTCACAAAATTTTCTTTACATTATTTGGGATGATTTTACGTAGAAACGGGTCAAATGTGTGAGAAAAACAAAATGATGTATGTGGCCATAACTACAGCTACAGTAAGTAAAAAATCGGCCATTCCACTGAATGGTGCCGTTTTTGTCCCCAGGATATTATATGCAAGAAAATTAATTATAAAATACATTTTATTATTAAACAAAGTGTCCTGCATATTACTCTAACTGCAAATTTTATCTCTATAATATACCTAGAACACTACCTAGAAAAATATCATTTGATATCTGTCCTAGCTTTCTACATTTTACTTTTAAATATTAAATATTATGTATATATATATATATATACATAATATATATATATATATATATATATATATATATATATATATATATATATATATATATATATATATATATATTTTTTTTTTTGCATTTCTGTGACTCCATATCCCATTTGTGCCTTTAATATTTTATCATAAGAAAATCATAATAGTTTATAGCCTACACATTTAGGATGTGTCCTCAGGTTATCAAACACTCCTGTTACCCCAAAACATACTGTTCTGTTACACTTAAAAAAATGCTGGGTTATTTTCAATCCAGTATTGGGTCAAAAAGGGACAAACATTGCCGCTGAGTTAAATGAAAAAATTGAAAACATTTATATTTGACCCAACAAAAGGCTAAAAAATGCCTTAAAAGGACACAAATTGTATCTTTCTGTATTGATTGTATCTTGAAATGGTTTGCATCATTCGAATCACAAGAATATCAGCTTTCCAAAGATATGTGACATGTTTAGCTTTTTGTTTTTGAGTATTTGATGAAGTTTTCTGTCAAATAATGCAGTGTCCCTCCCACGGTACACTGGAATTTAACCAACCCAGCATTCTGGGTTAAAAACAACCCAGCATAGGTTAAATTACAACCCAAGGGGCTGGGTTCATCCCTTTTTGACCCAACATTGAAAATAGGTTAACAATAGGTTGAAAATTGGTTGAAAATAACCCAGCATTTTTTAGAATTTGCTCAGAAGATCTGAGATTGACCAATACCCATGTTTAATAATGTTAAATTGTGTGTATTATTAGACTAATGATAAAAAATGAACTTTTATTTATTTTGATAATTTACAATTATTATTTAGCAAATTATTATTGTTTTAATGCAACAAAACACACCCTTAAAGGGATAGTGCACCCAAAACTGACAATTCTGTCATAATTTTCTCTTCCTCATTGATTTCCATAGTAGGAAAAACAAATACTATGAAATTCAATGGGTAGCATCAACTGTGGGCTTACCATCATTTATTAAAATATCATCTTCATCATTTATCACAATACTTCCATAATATTTGTTTTCCTACTATGGAAGTCAATGGTTACAACCAGCAATATTAGTTACAATATTAACTGTAATGATGCCCGAACATCCACTCAGAGCACCTTACAATGTCAAATAAAATTGTCAAAATATGTACACTAGCTGTCACTGGGGCGGTACCCTTTCAAAAGTACAGCTTTGGTCCTAAAGAGTTCACTTTGAAACCTCAGAGGTACACATTGGTACCAATAGTGCATTAGTTCCTCAAAGGTACATATTGGTACAAAATGTATACTGCACCTAATGTACATATAAGGACCTTATTAAAATGTACTGCCCCAGACAGTGTAACAGACACAAGCACTTTCAGTTCGTAAGAATATCTTGTTTATAAATGAAACATTGTTTCTGTTTTAGTGAGCATTAGTTTATTTAGTTGAATCAGCTTTTCAAGTATATTCTGTCACCTTGTCCCACCATTACCTCTATCACAAAAGCATCTCAGGATCCCGAAGGGGTGTACAGTTCTGCAAGATCATAAGGTTTGCGATCACACCTCTTTGTCTCCTCATCCACCATGCCTATCCTGTTTCCACCTGAGAGCTTAGCTGAGTCTCAGCAGCTTGTAGCAGATGGGAAAGGCTATCGTCGGGCTGAGAGGAGATGAATAGTGTCAGCCCACTTATTGCTGTAAAGGCCACCTGATCTCGACCCGGAGACTCCACTTATGCTGTCAACACTTTGTTATGCCTGTTAGTCCACAGCATAATGTGTAACTGAGACTCAGCTGCCTTCTCCATGCTTGTAATAACTGAGGTCAAATCAGCAGATTTTTATGCAAAATCTATTGTATGTCACAGCATATTAAATACACTGTTGATAGGAATAATGAGATTAAATGGGGTCATCATTGCTTCTGCCAAAATGTTTGTTGGAGTTGTAGCTTTGTAGCAAAAGACAAGTCTTATAGGCTATCACCAGCTTTGTTTTAGCAAAGTTTTAATGACAATCCATATTTATTTTTAACTCTATTAAGTTTAAAAAAGAAAATATGTACAAAATAAAATAAAAACTAAATGTTATTAATGTAATATAGCAGAAAATTATATTTCACAATATTTCACAAAAATATTTAATTTAAATGCACGTTTAATTTTTATAGCAGTCAGATGGTGTAGTTACAGTATCTTCCAGCAGAGGCAAACCAAGCTATTTTAACAAGCCAAACCCTGACTACTATTGGTCGTTCAAGATGTCAGAAACGTGTCAGATGTGGCTTCCTGGCAAAGCATTTTAAGCATGCTGTCATGTCTACTGTTAACAAACCTCAGTACTCAAGGGGATAACGGAGTTAACTTTAAATGTCTGTTATTAAACCAAAGATGTTTTATTATTCCGTAGCAATCCATGAACATGTCAACAGTTGTGGCATGTGTTACTGCATTTACTATCATTGTGTCAAGTATTGCTTTGCCATGACAGTAGACAGTCAACAAACAAAACTCCCAAGTTTATGCAAATGTTTGCTGTAGCCCTCCTATCCTATAATATGCTGCTTTCCTTTCACAATGAATAAATCGGCTAAGGTGCATGTTAGCTTTGCATGCATGCATTCATTCATTATAAGATCCCAGAAATCTTACTTCTTTATATTTACAATATAATAATTTGCTCCTAATCTCTGTTAACAGACATTAAAGGGATACTCCAGACAAATATCAAAATTACCCTATGATGTACTCACCCTCAAGCAATCCGAGATACATGCGTCCATTATCTTTCAGACGACCACATTTGGACTTATTTTAGTCCTTGCTTTTCCAAGCTTATAATGGAAGAAAACAGCGATCAGGGAACAACTTTAAACCCCAAAACAGTGCATTCATCCTTCACAGAGGTAATTCACACGGCTCACATGGTTTAATAAAGGTACTTTGCAGGTAATCAATGTGAATGTATAAAAAATATCCATATTTCAAAGTTTATAAACTGTAATAACTACACTGAAAAAAATTATTCATTCAATTTACTCAATTTTTTAAGGTAAATGGTTGCAATCAATTTATTTAAGCTACATTTAAACAAAAGTTTTTTTGTTTTGTTTTGCCTTTCATTTTTTTTGTTTAAATGTAGCTTAAATAAATTGATTGCAACCACTTACCTTAAAAAAATTTAGTAAATTGAATGAATAATTTTTTTCAGTGTATACTCTAAGAAAGGATGTGTTAATCTTTTATTTTGTGTTAAAATAAAACACAAGTTGTGTTAAAAGTAACACAAAATGTGTCGTTTCAATAATAACAGAGAGATGTGTGAATTCTGGGACAACGCATTTTTGTCAACATAATCTCCCGGAAAGTCGTGTTATAGTCATGCAAAATTGTATTAATTTATTTGTGTCCATGGCACAAAAATCAAATTTTTTTCGTGCCATGAGCACAAATGTTTTTTTTTCGTGACATTCGCACAAATTTCTATAAATAGTTTTTCATGTCAATGGCATGACTTTCCTTTTCGTGTCATTTTATGTATTTTTGTCACTTGGAGTTGGGGTTAGATTTGGGGTTTGGGTTTGGGATGTACTTTTATGTATTGATTTCTACATGTTTTTCTTCTGCTTTTAAAACTATTCTCGGAGTTGCTGTTAGAGTTGGGATTTGGGTTAGAATGTCTAAAAATGTAACAGAAAGTCATACCAACCCTAAGCGACAATGGTAAGAAAATAGGAAAAAACAATGACAAAACAATACATAAAATGACACGAAAAGAAAGTCTTGCAACGGACTTAAAAAACTATTTATAGAAATTTGTGCAAGTGTCACGAAAAATACATTTGTGCTCAAGGCACGAAAAAAAGCTTAATTTCGTTCCATGGACACAAATAAATTAATAAAATTTTGCGTGACTATAACACGACTTTCTGTGAGATCAGTCTGCATTTAGTTTATTGTCCCTAAACTAACACTAATTTGTTGTTTTTAACTAGGTGTAGCTTTTGGTAACGGTGCCATCTTGGACTCTTGAGAGTTTAAGCGTAGTGAGCGTTCTTTGCCATGGGTATGTTGTGCAGTGACAAGTGAGAAGTGTTAAAAATAGGGATATTTTTCGTACAAAATTGCATTGATTACCCGCAAAAGAACTTTATTAACATTTTGGAGCCATGTGGATTACTTCTGTGCAGGATGAATGCACTTTTTTCAAAATCAGTTTTTAAAAGAAATTGTTCCCTGATCCCTGTTTTCTCCTATTATTTGCTTGAAAAAGCAAGGACATACTAAAATAACTCAAAATGTGCTTGTTTTAAAGATGATTGACATATTTCTCTTATATATATATATATATATATATATATATATATATATATATATATATATATATATATATATATATATATATATATATATATATATATATATATATATATAAATATATATATATATATATATGCCTGAGGGTTAGCAAATATTTGGCTGGAGTATCACTTTAATAAAAAACCCACATATTTAAAAATACACAATGTAATGACTGTCCTCACTTCTCTAGTTTCAGACAAACGTGTGGTCTCTCTGATGCCTAGCAACCCAAAGTCTGTGCATGTTTGTTTTGTACTGAGATATGCTGCTACTGTAGCTGCACAGTCAGAGATTAATCTACTGGCTTCAGCAGACGTGCTCGAGGCTAAAAAACCCATGATATTGGATGCTTACTGATGCATACATTCATGTCGTGCTGACAGGTGTAATGTGTAAAATGACAGATACAAAATGTTTTATAAAGATAACTACTGTGAAGAATTACTTAAGAATGGCATGCGGTTTCTCCAAATCGTAGCTTTTGACAGCCAGGACAATTTACATCAAAAGACATTAAAGCAGAATCCAAAGATAAATATGTAAATTGACTCATTATTGTTTACAGATGAATGTTGTACTGAGCGATGAATGTTTTTTTATCCATATTTGAGACAGGTAATGTGAGCCAGAACCTTGGATCAGAACTATCTCTGAGGGACTACATGCGTGCATGACGGATTAAGTTCTTTAACTGCTGATCTTTTTGGAGCTATTTTTGCACTCGCATCATTTCTCTCATCCTCTTGAAAAATGATATGACTACAACATCTGAGATTAATTTTTAATTAGTTGGATGCGGTTCATGTATACTAAGACAGTACAGCAAACTTTGTGCAAACTATCAGTTTTGTGGCAAATTTCCCAAAATTATTACATTGAACCAATGTGATTTTCTAAAGCGTGACTTTATTACGTTGACCTAATGTAATTTTCATTGAAATCAAACATCACATTGGATGAATGTAATTTAATTACATAGCAAATTTTTATGTTAAACTACTACATTAAATTAGTGCGGTTTTCTATAACTCTTGTAATTTTCATTAAAATCAAACACCTCGTCAGATAAAAGCATTTTAATTACGTGGCAAATCTCCACATAAAATTGTTACATTAGTATATTATCATGGTTGTTGGATTCAATTAAACTCTTTCTTTGGAATTATCGATAATAACACTTAAGCAATGTTGTTTTCCTCAAACTTCGCTTTATTATATTGACGTAAGTCAGTAATGTAAATTTAATTAAAATCAAACATATCAAACATATTAACTGTATCTTCATTATATTAAACCAATGTGTTTTTCCATAAGATAAACTTAATACACCAAATATATTACACTGACCCAATCCAAAACTTTCACATTAATAAAAAATATTTTCTTGAATATGTCATTATGTAAACAAATAAAATACTTTTTCAAAAAAGATTGTTTATTTGAGAATAAGTAGATTAAAAAGGTTTTATTAAAAAATAATTTAGGGGCCGTTCACATATCGCGTCCTTTGCATGCTCAAGTTCGTTATGGGGACGTTCACGTCACGCCTAAAACGTGTGGAAAATGCTTTACGTGTAGGTTCTTGTCAGATAACCTGCGGTGCACTTGCAGCATTCTAAAAAGTTGAGATGTTTTTAATTATGCGGTTCAGACGTACCGAGCCCCTAAGGTGACATTGGAGTAAAAAAAATCTAAAGTTTAGTTTCACGTGCTCACATGAAACTATTGTGTGCGCACGCGATTGTTTCATGTGCGACTCGATAGTTTCAAGTGCGCACGCGAAACTAAACACGATAGTTTCACATGCGCATGCGAAACTAAACTTTATTTAATTTTTGCTCCATGTCCCCTGGCTTAGGGGCTCCGTATGGACACGCCTGGAAATATTTTCAGAATGCCACAAGCGCACGGCAGATCATGTGACACAAACCTCAGGAGCCCAACTGCCCAATCGCATTGGAAAGAAGTAAAAAGTGACGCACAAATAAGGTTTGCTGTGCATTTTACAAAAGCAGTTTATTTTAAATAATCAATAAAACATACTCAATTTCTTCGAAGTAGTCTGTTCACAAATCTTAAATAATAGATGCGTTTCAACCCTACATTAATATTACAAAAAAAAGGCTGACATAAAAAGGGCACAAGAACAATAACAAAAGTTTGATACTGACCTGAAGGGTTTAGCAACCTTAGTTTCCAGTACAACCATGTTGGTCCCAAGTTTCAACCTGTTGAAAACAGAAGAATTTATGAGAAAAACAATGCATTTTACGATGTGTTGTTTAACGGGTGCAGTGACTTTCAGTGCATGATGCCCTCAACTTCGCACATCTGAGGGATCACAGTGCATTTGTCAGGTTTTTATTGAGTTATAAAAAAATAATAATCAGTAACAATGACTCACATAAGTCAGATTTCACACACTGTAAAAAGTGTTTCTGTCCCTTAGTAGATTTAACAAAAATAAATTGAGTAAACTGTATTAAAAAAAATTGTTGTTTTTTTAATCAAAATATGAGTTAAAATAAAATAAAAATTGGAATAAAATGATTAATTCTATATGAACACATTATTGAGTAAATTCAACTTAATTTTATTATCTATAATCGATTTAAATTTGTAAGAAAGAAATTAACTTAATAATTTTGTGTTAAAACTACATGAATTATTTTAGTAAACACAACTAACTAGGCAGTGGACTTGCAGTTCCCAGCATGCTTTGCATGAGACTGCATTTGGAGAGTGAAATTTGAATTGAAACTTTTTTTGTTTTGTTTTTAACTATAAAGAAAGACTTGTTAGTGTTTAATGTTCATTTATCTTTAATATTTGGAAGAGTTTCTGTTTTTTCTTTGAGTTTTGTAGTTACCATTGTTCAGAAGATTGGTGCTTGTGCATAGACTGCATACTGAAGTATGTCGCGCTTTACAGCTGCCCAATACGAAACTGAGTGGGTGCGTTGTTTGAATAAACGTTTCTAGCCCTCATCTCACGGCATAAAAAACAACAACTAACGTAACACAGTCTCACCCCATTTCGTCAATATTTGACGACACTTGACCATTCGTCAATATGCGTCGGTTTAGGGTTAGATTACGCAAAATTAAACCGTGTACGCGAAATTAAACAGTGTACGCGAAATTAAACAGTTGTCACCTGGCGTTGGGGTTAGAAACAGTTGTCACCTGGCGTTGGGGTTAGAGTTAGGTTTGGGTAGGGATGTCATTATGTAAATCTAACCCTAAACCGACGCGAAATTGGTAAGAAAATAGGAGAAGAGACTGCAACGGACGTAATAGTATTGAAGTCCCCAGTTCGTCAAAAAATGACGCGAAAGGTATACCCTCCACGTCACATATTGACGAATGGTCAAGTGTCGTCAAATATTGACGAAATGGGGTGAGACTGGGTTGACTAACCATAAATATGTTACCTGTACCAAGAAAAGTAGGTTTATCTAACTGAGTAATACTAGTACAATTAGTTAACTCAACTCAATTTTATTGCATTCATATTAAGTAATGTTAGTGTGTTCAATATACTTAAAAAAGGTTGCAAGTTGACTCAACCTAAAACTTCCCATGCAGTCACTTGCCTCACTTTTTATAAGTTAGATCTAGGTATTACTTTTTACAGTGCATGAAAACAAGGCATTTTGAACAAATTAAATTAGTGAATCGTTCAAAAAGTAGAGAATGAGTATAACAAATGTAATCACCATTGCGTTACATTTACAAACGATTTATGCCATGCGATTGGTCCTACTTTTGTATTTTCTCGTGTACACAGATTCTAGATTAATAAAAAAATCATACAAACCCTGTTTCTCCAAATAAATCCAAGAATTTGACCTTGTCGTGATGTGAAAATACCTTATCTGACTGTTCTCCAACAAAATACAATTTTGGCACCATATGGCTTCAAAAGACAAATAGCATAGATAACTCAGCATGTCTTTGTATTCCATAGAGGAATTAATGACTGTATCTTTTTATAAGACTTTATCATTTTATTACAGCAGCTGCCAATGACTTTTACATTAGGGCTTTTAGCAGAAGTCAAGGAAACACCTCCGTATGAAACTGTTGCACAGTCAACAGACCTTCAATCAAGCCACAGCAATTTCAAGGCTGTAGAAAAAAGCTTGGCAACCATCAAAACATTTGGCTTCAGCTCTTAAAGCTATCTGTGGTTGCTTGAGGGCTCCGATGTAGATGCAATGTGTTGTATTAAGTGTCTGAGGACAGTGCAAAGTATAGTGACACAAAGAAAAATGTAACTATAGTGACAGCGTGTGTTGAAGATCAAAAGGGTGATTTTCTGTAACATGTTGAGTGCCCTAACAGAAAACAGAAATATAATGTAAAGGAAAGAAGGTCACACTGTTGTTAAAACATATAGAAAGCTTCATTTGTCATCTTGACCATAAGAAGGGTGTTGTGATTTGATTCCCATAAAAGGTGCACAGATAAGCAACTGGTTTATTATCCCCAGGGGATTCAGCTAATAAGAGCAATAGTATTTATAGAGGGTCATTTTAATGCACCCATTCAATCTCTGACCATCCTGTACTCACCCTACAGCCCTTCTGAAACTCATTGGAGGTACAGTTGTACTCACTCCTAAAGACAAAGATCAGCTTTACAGATAACTTTAATGTTGTTTTAAGATTTATATAGTTTTCAGTTTTGTTGCATAGCATTTATAGGTAGTATATATTTTATGGATGGCACTTTTCTGATTGCTTTAGTCATTTAATGATTCTGTTTTCTGCTTTCAAGGCATAAACATCTCATCATGTCCATGGAAAGATTCGACTGCCATTACTGCAAGGACAGTTTGCTCGGAAAGAAGTATATTCTGAAAGAAGACACGCAGTATTGTACGAAGTGTTACGAGAATCTGTTTGCTAACTGTTGTGAGGACTGTTCTATGCCAATCGGGTGCAACTGTAAGGTAGGCTTAAAACTGCAAATAACTGTTAATTTAACATATAAATCTAATTGTTTTTGATTTGCAAACATTGCTTTTTTGCATGCATACTTCAGGACCTCTCCTACAAAGACCGACACTGGCATGAAAATTGCTTCAAGTGTGCCAAATGCAGTAGATCGTTGGTGGACAAACCATTTGCTGCTAAAGATGACCTTCTGCTTTGCACCGAGTGCTATTCTCATGAGTACTCCTCAAAGTGCACAACATGCATGAAAACCATCATGCCAGGTACAATGCATTATCCCTTTGCAAAGCAAATGGTGGTGATTTTAACATTTAAGCAAGAAGTGGTGAGTCATTAAATCATTTAAATGGCAACACTGTAGCTAGGGCATTGTTTGTTTCATACAGAAACTCTTTTGTCATTTATGACCCAGTCCATGAAAACCCAGTTAAAGTCATTTTTGTGATTTACTGTTTTCTATATAAAATCGTGAAAAAATCTTGATATATTTAATATTGACTGAGTAAGACCATTGAAAATGAAAAGATTGAAATTAAAGGGGACATACCATGAAAATGTGACTTTTTTCATGTTTAAGTGCTATAATTGGGTCCACAGTGCTTTTATCAACCTAGAAAATGTGAATAAGATCAACCCAGTGACTTAGTTTTGGTAAACCTTTCTTTGCAAACATGTTTAAAATAGGTAATTGAAAATTGGCTCCCCTGGTGATGTCAGAAGGGGATAATACTGCCACTTAATCTACATTAACCAACCACGTCACTGCCATTTAGTGCAGAGATCAGCTCATTTGCATGTTAAAGGACACACCCAAAACAGTAAATTTTTGCACATACCTACAAAGTGACCATTTTAATTTTGCTATAATAAATGATCTATATGATATTTTGAGCTAAAACTTCACATATGTACTCTGGGGACACCAAAGATTTTTTTAAATCAAATTTTTATGCTCCTAATCTCAAAATTTGATTATGAAACCTAAGCCTGGGTTTCACAGACAGGGTCACATATCACTTATCTATCTTGTGAATTATTTTTGAATGAAAAAATAACAAAAATGCAGGATGAGAGTTTATCCAGAGAGAACTGATAAGATGAAAGTCATGACAGGTGGTTGGAGGAGGAGAGGCTTGGTGATGTCCAATGAAAATGTTTACTGAGCAAGAATGAATCATTACATTTTTAATACATACAATTTTTGATCAAATGTCAATTATCATTTGACCTCAATTTTAAACATCCCTATTTCTATCTGTCGTTTACACGTAGGTTCACGGAAAATGGAGTACAAAGGGAACAGCTGGCATGAAACGTGTTTTCTGTGTCAGCGCTGTCAGCAACCAATAGGAACAAAGTCTTTTATCCCTAAAGATAACAATTACTTCTGTGTCCCTTGTTTTGAGAAGCAATTCGCCTACCAATGCTGCAGTTGTAAAAAAGTAAGTCAGATACATTTGGTAAAGGAATCAGACATATAAAGTTTTATTTAAGTATGCAATTACTCATCTTGAATAATATTGCATATGTATCTAATTGAACTAAACCATGCCCGCTATTATTTCTGTAGGCCATTACAACCGGAGGTGTCACATATCAAGATAAGCCCTGGCACCGTGACTGTTTCACTTGCATCGGATGTAAGAGACAACTGGCAGGCCAGCGCTTCACTTCACGAGAAAATTACCCATACTGCCTGGATTGCTTCAGCAACCTGTATGCCAAGAAATGTGTGGGCTGCACCAAAGCAATTACTAGTATGTTTTCATCCTTTACAAATCACATCTGGCAAATCTTTTCATGTAATTCAACATTAAAAGTGCTGTAAGCAATTTTTATGGAATGCACTTACTGTAGAAAACCTTTCAGTTACTTGACAGATATTAATGAAATAGCTGTCTGGAAATATTAGTCTTGTCAATCTTACAGCCCCAGAATGCTTAAACTACAAAGACACAGACTGAGGTCTATTAAACTTCCTAAAATTATTTCAGAACACTTGAGCCCTATACTGACAGGTCGCGTTTTCTATGAGGAAGTAATTTTTTTTTCAGATGCACTTTTTAATCTTAGTTTTATACAAATTTACCAAGTCGATTGAAAGTCTTTGATTGCCAGTATTGTATTTTCACAGCATGTTTCCTTGCGTTTGGCATGTGATTAACCACTCTGAATTTTTTAAATTTTCAATCCAGTGTTGGACCAAAAAGGAGCAAACTATGCCGTTGGGTTAAATTAACCCCCCCCCCCCCAAAATATATACATATATATTTGACTTAACAAAGGGTTAAAACAACCCAGCATTTGGGGTTGAAACTATTAAATCAACACAGTTGGTTCAAGTTAACTTGTTGCCTTAAATTTTTTAGTTAATTCTAATTTAAAAATATAAGTTGACACACCCATTTTTGCACTTTTTGAGTTAACTAATATATATTTTTATTAATTAATTAATTTATTTTTAAAGTTGAATTAACAAAAAATGTTAAAGAAAATAGCTAACTTATTTTTTTTAAGTTGAACAAACTCATCTTTTTTACAGTGTGATCAATGTGATAAAATATTTATTAATTTTCATAAAGGGATAGTTCACCCAAAATTGAAAAATAATTTACTCACCCCCATGTTATTTAACACCTTTATGAATTCCTTTATTCTGTTTAACACAAAATAATACATTTGGATTAGATGGTAAGCACACAGTGGACGGTACCCATTGACTTCCATGGTATTTTTTTCTGTACTATAGAATCAGTGGGTAGCATCAACTGTGTGCTTACCATCATTTATTAAAATATCTTCTTTTGTGTTCAACAGAATAAAAAAAATCATACAGGTATTAAAGGGGACATATCATGAAAATCTTGTGATGTCAGAAGGGGATAATACCGCCCCTTAATATGCCCTATACAGGCATGGCACTGCCATTTAGTGCAGAGATCAGCTCATTTGCATTTAAAAGGACACACCCCAAAAAACACATTTTTGCTTACACCTACAAAGTGGCCATTTTAACATGCTATAATACATGATATGGTATTTTGGGCTAAAACTTGATATAGGCACTATAGGGACACCAAAGCGTATTTTACATCTTAAAAAAGTCTTGTGAAATGTCCACTTTAAATAACATTAGGGTGAGTAAATGAGGACAAAATTTTCATTTTTGGATGAACTATCCCGTACCACTGCTCACCATATCTTTGATGCAGTTTCAAAGCATTGTGCATTGAAGATCAGAGTTTTGGAATAAGGGGGCGTGTCCCAGAAGTAGAACATTGCTTACAGGACCTTTAAAATTAAAATGATAGCATTGTACTTTACATGAATTTTCATCTGTGTGGTTTAGGCTTGGCAGGTACTAAGTACATCTCCTTTGAAGAGCGTCAGTGGCACAGCGAGTGCTTCACGTGTATGCAGTGCTCTGTGTCTCTGGTGGGCCGTGGATTTCTAACCCAGCGTGATGACGTCCTGTGTACTGACTGTGGTAGGGAGAAGTGAGCTCACCTGAGTGATTTTTTGCCAGAGGGGAAATGCTTATTATAAATTTGGCTTTCTGATTAAATAAATTGAAAAATGTAACAGCTTGATAGGTGAATAAACATTAAAAAAAGATTAATTGTATGATGAAATAAAGTCATTTTCTGTGTAGTCGGGTGTATAGGCTGCATATTGTATTGTGTAATGAGCTTGCAACTATGATTTAGAAACACTTACATTTACACAAATATGAGTATTGAACATGAACACATTAGATTTGTACTTAAAGCACACAATAATATTGTGTTTTGACTTTTTTTGTCAATAAATGCATAATTTCCTCTTTCCTGCCTGTTTTATACAAATATATTATATAATGTGCAACAGTTATCTAGGTTTTTACTTGATATTTCCATTACAATTGTGAATTTGGTAGATGCTTTCATCCAAAGTGACTTATATCACATTCAAACCATACTGTACATACATTTTAATAGTATGTGTGTTTCCTATGAATTGAATCTTCTTATAAAATGCTCTACTACAGGAACTCTTACATTTTTATGTAAGAATTATTTTTTTAAATGGTCCCAAGCTGTCAATGGGGCGGTACCCTTTAAGAAGGTTCTTTTTTGTACCCTTAAGGCACAGATAAGTATACATTTGACACCAATATGCACCCTTGGTAGTATGCACTAGGAGGCACTATAAAGTCTTTTCATTTTTTCATAATATTTCATAGCACCACAAAATATGATGGGTCTTTAAATAGTATGACTGACTCATACAGCATAAACTGTATTTTGCCTCATCTCATGTGACTGGACATCTTTTAAAACATATTACGCTAACTTTATTTATTAGTCTTTGCCTTAGTTCTTAAACATCTGTAGTCTTTAACGGGTATTTGGCATTGTGCAACCATGCACTAAGTAAAAGCGGTGTAAAACTGCTGACATTGACTTCCTCTCAGGATGAGAATCACACGGGATGGTCAAAATTCACTTGAGTGGAAAAACAGACAGCTTCAATATTAATGAGGTGAGACCATTTTCTGCAGTGCTCGTTTCATTTAGCGTTACGACCAACAAACACAGTATTTTATGAAAATGTAACTGTAACACTTTGCAATAATGCATTTGTTAACATGAACTAACAATGAGAAATACTTCTACAGCATTTATTATTTCTTAATTCATTCATTTTAAACAATTACTATTTGGGCGGGGCTAAAACGGTGGCTCGATGACGCAATGAGCCACCGAGCATGGCCCCGCCCCTAACACACAATCGCGAGCATCTATTCAGATTGTACCTGTATGTTTCAAAACACCGGAGATTTGGGGTTTTAAGATTACGGACGTAACGTGAATATTCATAAACTTCCACAATCTATTAAATGTGCTGAGACCAAAACGTCACATTCTTTTTAATGCGCATGCTCGGGAAGTTCTGCTCAGTGAAACCAATAGTGTATCTCAGAAACTAAAATCTCATAACACCAGCATCATTCCCGCAAGTGGGCGTGGTTTCAGTGCCAACAGTGGACACGCCCCCAGAATCCTGCTTGTTTTTTCACCATTTTGATAAATTATTTTATTTTATTTTATTTTGGATGGGTGGTTAATATCACATTTTGTCTGTGGTGTGACAAACAGAGAATACATTTAATATCAGACTTTAGTAATAGCCTACAACCTTATTGTTTTCTCTTTTTTTTGCCAAACTTTTAAGGTTCTTGATTATTTTTAGGGTCTATTTTTGATCCAAGTAAGTGACCATGAAAGCTTTTCTGCTGTTCTAGTTTTCCAAAAATTCCCCTCAGGGAAAGGCAGAGAAATCAAGCATTTAGTGGAGTGTTTGTTAAAACCTCTATATTGGGATCAAAGAGGAAGCTGTGGAGTATCATGAGTGGTGAAGAAAGCTTGCTGTGCAGGAGGTGGAGAAGAGACAGATGGGCCGAAGCGGAGCCATCACCCAGCCCCTATTCTGAATCGTTTCTTGGTACTGAGAGACGGTTCTGTCACGATGCTCAACATGTTCTCCATGCACCCATTTCTGCCCTAAAGAAAATACAGAACTTGTTACTTTTTGTGTCTATTAAGTCTGATGTGCAGATTGCAGTCTGTTTTTGTGGATCTCTTTGTAGCTTCCAGCAAGAAAAAAAATCAATGAGCGTTTATAATGTGTGTGCAGACAGATGGGAGTGTGTGAGACAGGTGGTTCGGCCTCACGAACCCATGGCTCTGGCTGTGCAGGAGACCTGTATGTGTGTGGCCACTTTGACAGATATTTTCTCCATGATTATCAGAGCCAAACCACCCTCGACCTTTTCCCACATAACCTGGGAAGACAAAATATCATAGCCAGCAAATACGGAAGAAAGGAATTCATTTTAAATGGGCCAGGATGTTTGGGTAAGATTTTTGAACTTTGCGCCCCCACGTTTCTGCAGTAGCCCTGAACGGACAATGTGCTTTATAGTGCTTTTCACTATGTTGTCTCAGAAGATGACGTGTTTGTTCTAAAAAAAAAAAAAAAAAAAACTTTAGCTAACTCTCTTTCTCTCTCAACAGGTATTGTTTCGGAATTGTGAAAACTTGTAACTTGGCATAAGCAGCACCTCTTGTATTATTGCCTCCTTATGACAAATCGCTTGATTGTTTCCTTTGTAAGTCACTTTGGATAGAAGCGTCTGCTAAATGCCTAAATGTAAATATATGAATCTTCTTGCCATAAATTTAGCCATAGATGCTGGAATGGTGTAAAGAATAACTGCAGAAGAAGACTGAGCAGTTGGTTGCAATTCACAGTCTCACCGCTAGATGCCGCTAAAAATCTACACATTGGACCGTAAAATTGTTGAGTACAAACAAATTGACTGTATGCAAGTCATTTATGTTTACACATTTGGCAGAAACTATTATTCAAAGCAGATTACAGTCCATTCAGGCATTTTAATCAGTGTGTGTACATAATTGCTCTACACATTGAGCTACAGACACACTTATTTTGACCTCCTTTTTAAATTTTTGACTACACTGCAAAAAAATTGACATTCTTACTTAGTATTTTTTTCTTGTTTTCAGTCTTAAATCAAGATGCATTTTCTTGATGAGCAAAATGACCTAAGGAATTAGTTTGAATAAAGTAAAAAAATATATATATATACAATTGACGTGAATTTGTGCTTATAACAAGCAAAATAATCTCAAGAAAAAAAAGTTCAAGATTCATTTTCTTACCCCATTAACATTTTATTTATTTATTTATTTATTTAGCTTGTTTTAAGCACAAATTCACTTGATTCTTATGTTGTTGTTTTTTTGTGCTGAAAACAAGATAAAAAAAGAAAAAGTAAAAAAAATTTGCAGTGTAGTTGTGAGTTCCTGTAACTAGAAAGTATAAAAAAATAAAAAATAATAATAAAAATAAATAAATAAAACAAAATAAAATAAAATAAAAAATTAAATTAAATTAAATTAAATTAAATTTAATTAAATTAAATAATAAAAACAATAATAAAAAATAGAATAAAAAAATAAAAAAAACAAAAACAAAATAAAATTAATTTAAAAAAAATAAATAAATTAAATTAAATTAAATTAAATAATTTTAATTTTAATTTTAATTTTAATTTTAATTTTAATTTTAATTTTAATTTTAATTTTAATTTTAATTTTAATTTAATTGCTTATCTCAGTTTTAATAGCTTATTTTAAAGTAATGTAAAAACAGATGAGTGTCCTATCTGTTTTATAATAACATCCTCTGCAACACTGTTTCTTTTTTGCTGATGTAACCTTTTAATATTTCAAACCTCGCTCTCCAACTACCTGCCTCTACACTCTAAAAACAAACGGTGCTATATAGCACCAAAAGTGGTTCTTTGCTCGTAATCATAGAAGAACCGTTTTTAGTGCCATATAGCACCGGTGAAGCACCAGTGCTATGTAGAACCAAATGTGGTGCTATATGGCCCCTATATGGTTCTACACAGGTGCTTCACCGGTTCTTCACCGGTGCTATATGGCACTAAAAACGGTTCTTCTATGGTTACGATTCAAATCAAAAGTTTTGGTGCTATATAGCACCGTTTGTTTTTTTAGAGTGGCTTGAACCAGCTTTCACTAAGCTTATTAAATAAACTTATTTATTCTTATATTAAATTAAATTTAAGCTTCTTGTAAATGTTGACTGATATCATCATTTGTAGACAATCTTTTTGAATATAGCTATACATTTTCTCTTTGTAAAGAAAGCATTTTTGTTGGGGCTTAGAAAGATATTCATCGCCTGTCATCAGTTCCCCTTGAGTATCAAATTCAAGAGCTTGTTAAAGAGGAGAAAGTTGATGAAGCTCTTACACTGCTGGACGGAGTTCAACATCTCCTGCCAAAAGATTCTTGCAGAGTAAGAGCAAAGATAACGTCCTAAACACTTGATTTATGTCTTGTCCTCCTCTGATATGTTAGTAGCCTAACTGTGAAGTCTGCCAATGCAAATCAGGGAGCTCTATAATACATGGAGAAAGCTACTGCATTTTACTATTATCTGTGTTTATAGGCCTTTACGTTTGTTTAAAGCCACGGGGAAAACAGATCATGAAAATGCTTATTATGATGTTTTAGGTGTACCAGTCAAACAGTGCTGACTAAAGACCATAATGAGCTCAATGTACACAGAAATGAGCCATGGTTGCATTAAACAAAATGACAGTGACTTATTTTAAATAAGAATATATTAAAGCAATTTCGTTTGTGATTTATTTTTCCTATGGATTTTCATCATAATACTTTTAGGGCCTACTTCAGAATGTCATCTCTACATGTGGAATAGTAAAGTTATCAGGAGGCTCAAAGGGCACTTATTATTCAAAATCCACTTTTACAAGGCGTTCGGACATAAATGTGTGTTCGCAGTGTGTGAACAAAACAACCCTAATGAAAATAATCCTCCCACTCCTTCTTTTTTAATTCCCATTAAGCCAAAGCAGTCTCATTAGACATGCCGTTTTGATTCTCTTGTTCATGTGATGTCACACTGATAAAGCCCCACCCACAGCCACTGTCTGACTTGTTGATTTTACCCAAAAAGCTTTTCTAAATGCGTTGTTAGCATGTTGTAGCACTAATGCGGCTAAAATACTGTCCCAGAAACTATTCACATAAATTAGATCTACTTTTAAACGAAAGCAGTAAATCTGCATTAAAGGTACACACCAGAAATAGGGACATTTTGGACATGCAATAATAAACGATCTGTGGGGTATTTTCAGCTAAAGCTTCAAAGACACACCTGAGACTTATATTCCATCTTGTAAAAATGGGCATAATATGTGCCCTTTTAAGGAGCTTTTCATGTAAATTATGCCATATCGTTTAGTTGTATTTGAAAAACTGATCTGACAGCCTAGGTTGTAAAAACATTACAATGACCATGCACCTAATCTTTTTGTCTAGTAAAGTGAAGCAGACCCAAGGAAAATCATGAGCCTTTATCCATCCATGTCTGTTGTGAGTGAAGATTTCACACCTCAGACAATAACAGTCAGCAGTGCCAAGGATCTCTGAACCTAAGCCGAGACAACCGGAGTATAGCTTCTTGGACGACATTTTAAGAGAAGTCAGGCAAACAGTTCAAGGCCAAATCTGTCTTCAGGATATCGTCTCTGTGTTTTTTAAGCTGTATTTGGAACAAGGAGAATATGAGAAACTGGATCAGCTAAAAATAACTATAACCTTCACATGTGTGTGTGTTTGACCTGGAGCAATACAGAAGATTTGAGGTAAAATCCATTATTTTGGGTTATTCACATTATTTTTAAGTTATTCCAACTCAAACTAATTGGTTGCCATTTCAGGGTTTTCACTATAGGACTGCTCCTAGCAAATGCCGAAAACAGCATTCCAAGGAACAACAGGAATCTGTACTGGGGCTGTCCCCGGGGCTGTACACTTTTAGAAAGTACCTTTGCACCTAAAGAGCTTTTATTAGTACATCAGAAGTACAAAATGTATAGATATTGGTACCTAAATGGTACATATACGGACCCTTTTAAAGGTTACTGTCACAGTGATAGCTTGGACCATTTGTAATGACATAAGATGAACAGAGTTGAGACACAAATTATAGCAAATACTTTGCCATATTCTGTCTGCCATATTCTGAATACAAAGATTTATGAAAATGTCTTATGAATCTGCATATTATCTCCAATCTTTATGTGGAGAAGGTCATCTTTCTTGGGATATTTGTTAAACACAAAAAGGCCTTGCAGATTTTAGTCTATAAACATAAAGACCAACATCCTGCAGAAAGCTATTGTTGGAGGACCTCTGCTGGACGAGATTGGGATTTCACAATCTTGGAAATCTCTTTTTCTAACCCTCCTTCCATTTCTTTCTGACAGTGTAGCTCAGTTGAGCATTGAGTTAGCAAAGCAAAGGTCATGGGTAAGTTCCAGGAAACAGATATACTAACATAATGTATTGCTTTGCATAAAGTGTCTGCTAAATGCACACGTGTAAATAATTATTATAATATTTGAATTATTGTAGATCAAAATTAAAATGTCCAGTGTTACAGTTCTTTCCCCAGATCATTTGCTTTAAAATGAAAATGTATTCACAATCCATCCAGCGCATCGATATGCCAATGCAAAAATAATAAACTATCCCAGCCAACCATGTTCTTCATGCTTCACATAAATTCAACGAGTTTTACACAAGACGTCCTTCAACTTGATTTATATTTGTTAGGCCGAAACTGTAATTGACCTTTGGCTCCGCTAACCCCTAAAGTACACATTTTCACCCGGGTGCCAGGGAACGAACTACCATTACCATTATAAACATCCCAACATCTCTTTAACACCCACTGGACTGGGTTCAGTCGGAACGGTCTGCTTCTTTTCCAAGCATAGTGTGGACTTGGCAACCCGACAGACCAAGGCTGTACACCGCTACGGGACACTCCAGACAAGCCAACTTATGTGGACAAACCTGCAGACCAGACACGGAGCATAGACATGAAAAAATAAACAAAGTAATGCTATCCTCGTGAATCATAACATGTAGGAAATATCCAAATAAATCACTGTGGAAGAGAACTGCACTATTTTTTTCCTTGCTTCCTATAGTAAATATAGCTCCACCATTCTGTAAGATCAAATGCAAAACCCTCTAAATACGTCTGCTGTTTTCTTGTAAATGAGCATTTTTATTAGGCGTATATAGGTTTAGTCATTTCACTTTTAGCAATGAAACGGTTGTTGATGTCCTTACTTCATTTCATTGGTATTTAACAAATTTGACTGTCTCAAGCAAAAAGCATGTGCTTTAGTTTGTTTCTTAGTATACAAGCAACTACAATTAGAAAAGTAAATATAAAGCAGGTGTGTGCATAAGAATTATGTGAACAAATATACTACTGTACAACTATATTATTATGTGATGACCTCCCTTTTTTGGCTGTAACTCATCCTGCCCCCGGATAAAGGTGTCCATTTTTGTTTTGGGCAGTGCCCAATGCATCTTGGGCTTTGAGGGCTATACAGAGACAACTGTCCATGAGTTTTGCAGAATTACGACATTTTTAATATGTCTTATTTACACTAACCTCCTTGTGTCCGTCAGGTATTGTTTATATTCATCAATACTAATAAAATTAAAGCAGTCTGGTGCAGATACTTGCAGGTCAGCATGTCCTTTGGAGAAGAGCCCGGGATCTTTTAAGGCTGCGAGCACAGATGGCCATTTTACAGACGAGGAAACAGGATGGATGCAAAAATGAAGAGTTACTAAACAAATTTTGGTAGAGAACCAGGCACTGGTCTGTCTTTATAAATACCTACACCACAGACAGGAAGAACAAAACAAAAACATGTTCTTCTGGTGCTACTAAATATAAAAAGGAGACATCTAAAATCTAAAATTGTTGTGTTTGCTTCAAAACGTTTCTACTTTTATTTACTTTCCTAATTAAAAACATGGTTTTAAACTGAATCAGATTGATACTGTGTTTGCATTTGTTTATGGCTATAAAATGTATGGACCTACACAGAAATAAAGTGACCAAGGACATTTTTACCCAGAAAATTAGATATCGTTGTTTACGTAAAGGGGACAATTCATAAGACTTTTTTTAAGATGCAAAATACATTTTTGGTATGTGAAGTTTTAACACAAATAGATAATTTATTATAACATGATAAAATTGCCACTTTGTAGGTGTGAGCAAAAATGTGCCGTTTTTGGGTGTGCCCTTTAAATGCAAAATGAGCTGATCTCTGCACTAAATGGCAGTGTTGTGGTTGAATAGTGCAGATTGAGGGGCTGTATTATCCCCTTCTGACATCACAAGGGGAGCCAAATTTCAATTAGCTTTTTTTCACATGCTTGCAGAGAATGGTTTACAAACTTAAGTTACTGGGTTGATCTTTTTTCACATTTTCTGGGTTGATAAACGTACTGGGGACTATATATAATAGCACTTAACTTGTGCAATACATACACCAAATTCCACTTTGGCGTGCATATGATACGCCAGTCCTTCCCATTCACTTAAACAGTGCATCTTTTTTGGTCGTTTTATTTATTGATTTCTCAATTTTTTTCTGTTTTTTAAACCATTTTCGCTTGGGTTTAGGGTTAGATTTTAGATATGCTTAATGAGGTTATTTAATATACAGGTTTCTCCATGTTTGTGTCCATATTTAAGCCATGGTCGCTTGGAGTTGGGGTTAAAGTTGGGGTTTGGGTTAGGATGTCATTTTTATATAACAAAAAGTTGTTCTAACCCTAAACCCAAGCGAAAATGGTAAAAAAAAAACAATAAATAAAACGACAAAAAAAGATGCACCGTTTAAGTGAATGGGAAGGACTGGCGTATCATATGCACGCAAAAGTGGAATTTGGCGTATGTATTGCACGAGTTTTACACTTCGTGCTATTTATACGCATCTTCAGGAGACTGGGCTGTGTTCTTTATAAACCAAATGCAAATTTTTCTAAGAAGTTTTGCATGATTTTTGGTTACTATGGGAGTGGATGTGACCAACTCAGTCACCAACCATTCCAATAGTACCAGAAAACCGTTCAAGGGTCAAAATGAACTAAAAGTGTTAAATAAATGACTTCCCTTGACTTCTTCTTCTTGTAGATCTCACTGTTGTTTCAGATGTTACACATTTTTAAAAGTAAACATTCCAAAAATCTGCATTTGGGTTTGAAGAACAAAGAACGAGATTGAGGGTACAAATGACACAAGCGTGAGTAAATAATGACAAAATATTTGGATAAATTGTCATGCAGATATTGTCTTGAGAAGACGTAGGATATCTTAATTGTAATTTTGCATTTGATCAAAATAATTGTGACTTTAATTTTATTTCATCTTTTTAAAATTATAAAATTTTTGTCCTTTCTGCAGCTGTCATGCTTTTCTGTTAAAGGGGACATTTTGCTAAAGTTTTTAAGATGTAAAAAAATCTTTGGTGTCCCCAGAGTACGTATGTGAAGTTGTAGCACTAAATACCATATATAGATCATTTATTATAGCATGTTTAAATTGCCACTTTGTAGGTGTGAGCAAAAATGTGCTGTTTGTGTCTTTTAAAATTCAAAATGAGGTGATCTCTGCACTAAATGACAGCGTTGTGGTTGGCTAGTGCAGATTAAAGGGCGGTATTATCATAATAAGATCCCCTTCTGACATCACAAGGGGAGCTACATTTCAATTACCTCTTTTTTAACATGCTTGCAGAGAATGGTTTAACAAAACTAAGTTACTAAGTTTTTATTTTTTTTATTTTCTAGGTTGACAGAAGCACCGAAGACCCAATTATAGCACTTAAACATAGAAAACGTCAGCTTTTCATGATATGTTCTCTTTAAGTATGACTTATCATTCTCTAAAATGAAGGTGACATTACAATTACGCGTTTGCCGAATGCTTTTATCCAAAACAACTTTCAATGCATTTAAATGTATACATTGCATGTGTTCATTGTGGTTCAAACCCATGACCACTACACAATACTAGTGATGTAGTACTCGAGTCCGGTCTCGATTTCTTCTTTCTCAGACTCATCTCAGTTGTTCCTTCAAAGACTGAATCTTGACTCAGTCTCGGACCACAGTGGGAGGAGAAGGACTCATAATTTCAGACCAAGTCCTCGAGACCAACGCATTTTTTTATGTTCACACAACAAATAACAATAATAATAAAATGCAATGTTGATCGGCATTATTTGAAAATGACATCCCATTGTGCAATGCAAAGATACTGCCATCAGAGCCGTTTATTTATTATTTATTATCTATTATCTATTTAGAAAAATAGACAGAAGATGATGCATGTGGTAGGGATTTTTTAATGATACTGAAAGCATAGTCCATATTAAGACGTTAAGACTGCTCCTCAAAACATTTCCCAATCTAGCTTAGTCTGTAGGCCTAACTGTTGATTATTAACTGGGGTGATATTACATCATGAATATGAAAACTGAAATGTTTTTATGGTCTGGTCTCGACTCCTAAAGGACTCGGTCTCGACTCAGACTTGCTTCCTCAAAGACTCAGTCTTGATTCAGACTCGACTGTATTTGAAAACCAACAAACTTGGTCTCGACCCTTCAAAGACTCTGTCTTGACTCGGACCCGGCATAGGCGGTCTCGTTCCCATCACTACACAATACTCTACAAAAAAACGGTGGGTCAAAATAACCAAATTTCACTTTTAGGAGAACTATGCCTTTAAGAAAGACAAAGATGCTTATTTCAGCTGTTCGTACCAGTGATGCCAAAACGCAGTAATCCTGAGACATCTGCTGGGCATGTGAACAGAGACATCACACTGGTACTGCCAATATGGTAGCATCAGGTACCGGCTTAAATACAACTCCGGGAACTGGTATATAAGTGAGGAAATGCATCACGGCCATATTTAGCAAGCGAGCCACAAACGGTTGCAACGTATTCTTTATGACGCATTTTTCTGGCCTCAGTGGTTGCAAAAAGACAAGGAGAATCCTAATTTGCAACCTTTGGATAGCAATAATGGTAAGGTACCAAAAAGCATAAAGTTAGATCCTTCTCCTAATTTATAGTTTCCTTGAAAAAGCCAATGCTATAGTGAGCCGTGTAAATCTGAGAATAAACAGCCTAGAGGATGATCAAACCGTATCTATTTTTCGACCCTTATAAGCAACGCTGTGATTTCCATAGCTTTCTTTACCTTCGGTTTTGGAGTCAGGCCACCAGGGGATAGTCGCAGCGTGGACCACTGGAGACACCGGGGGAGAGGCGGAGACCACAGGCTCCTACCATGTATCCCAACCTCCAGGCAGGGCCTGCAGTGCGGTGGGTTGAATAATCCCATAGCGGGACATATGGGATTCGTTCATTCCCTGAGAACACACTGACATCCTGTCTTTCCGTTGTTACACAATGGACTGAATGCTCAGCAACTTTCAATCGTTCTGTTTAACATATAGCAATGTCAAACTTCATCTGCGTGCCATTCATCATCTGGGTACTATTTATGTGATGCCATTAAAATAAAATAGGTTTATTATGCAAAAGAGTATGTGCGAGGTGAAAGTGTTTTAAGTTAATGAACCCTTTCAAACAGATGTTTTTGAGAAGCAAATAAACACACTGTAGTTTTGCAATTTATCTTAACAAAAAACCTGTTTATGTACTACTTATGGGTTATTAACGTAACAAGTTAAATCTATAAATCGCTCATAAGTCTGTAAGATTGGTTGATGTCCACATAAAACTCTTAAATGTGAATGTGTATTAATTGAGGGGAACTAGAGACATTAAAAAAGTTTCAAACTGAGCATTTATGACTCTCATTACACTGTCAATCTTCCTCAAGGCCATGAAATAAATAAGGAAATGTACAAATCTTGGAACGGTGAAAAAATATTGCCATGCTGGCACTACACCCAGTGAGGGAGGTTCCCTTGAACTTGAGCACCAGGGTGTAATATACACTTAAAGTGGCTTTTCTAACCCTGTGCATGGCTTCTTCTGGGAAGAAAAGTAATTGCCACTGCTGACTCATGAAAGTTCACGTTGTGGCATCGCTGGTCGCTTTTGCTTTTTTTAACGCATTTCATGGTTTCCCTGTCAAAATGGACAGCGGTTCAAGGACAGCAAGTGAAACTTGTTTATAAATGCAGATTCTAGTTTGCTAGTCACAAGTAAAGTATTCATAAATGCAAAAGTAATATTTTACAATAAAATACCGCTTTAATACAAAGGCATGTAATAAGGTGCAACAAAGTATTTCTTAAAGGGACATTCCACTTTTTTAAAAAAAAAAGCTCCCCTAGAGTTAAACATTTGATTCTTAACGTTTTGGAATCCATTCAGCTGATCTCCGGGTCTGGTGCTACACTTTTAGCATAGCTTAGCATAATCTATTGAATCTGATTAGACCATTAGCATCAAGCTAAAAAATAACCAAAGAGTTTCAATATATTTCCTACTTAAGACTTGACTCTCCTGTAGTTACATCATGTACTAAAACCGACGAAAAATTAAGAGTTTGTGATTTTCTAGGCAGATTTGGCTAGGAACTATACTTTCAAACTGGCGTAATAATCGAGGACTTTGCTGATGTAACATGGCTGCAGGAAGCGCAGTGATATTACGCAGTGCACGAAAGTAGTCCCCTTAGTAACTTTCAATAGCAAGGGACTATTTTCGGGAAGTGCTTAATATCACTACGTCTGCTGCAGCCATGTTACAACAGCAAAGTCCTTGATTATTACGCCAGAATGAGAGAATAGTTCCCAAAATCGCAACGTTTGATTTCGGTCTTAGTACACAATGTAACTACAGAAAAGTCAAGTTTTAAATAGGAAAAATATCAAAACTTTTTGGTTATTTTTAGCGCAATGCTAATGGTCTAATCAGATTCAATGGATTGTGCTAAGCTATGCTAAAAGTGGTAGCGTTAGACCCGGAGATCAGCTAAATGGATTCCAAAATGGTAAGAATCAGAGAGAGCTGAAAAATGAGCATATTTTCAAAAAATCTGGAATGTCCCTTTAAAGCCATTCCTGCATCTATGGCTATTGAAGAACCGGTTATCTAATACACAAGTTGGGAAATTGACAATTTGGCATCTCCAATTAACCTGACCTGCATGTCTTTGAACTATGGGAGGAAATCGGAGTACCTGGAATAAACCCACACTGACTCAGGGAGAATGTACATACTTAACACAGAAAGGCCTTCCGACACTTGAACCAGGTGATTTAGTGTGTTCAAATCTTGAGAAATTCGATTGCTTTCTATTCCTGAGTTTACTAAACTGCTCAGAGGAAGAGGTTTTCCTTTGTATATAAAAATCTGCTTCTAGTTGTGAATGATGGTGGTGGTGTATATGTATGCAATCTAATGCAAAACTATAATGAAACATAATACTGATAAACTAAATGCTCTTACATAAGTAGACACCTTTGACATTTGTGACCCAGTCTGTGAAATTCAGGCTAGATCCCACCATCTAATTATGAGATTGGGAGCATCAAAGTTAGATTTCGCATTCATTTCTATCTTTGATGTGATCTTTGACATGTGATTAGCTGACATAACTAAAAAACCAACTTGAAATCGTTTAACTTAATTTGTTAAGTTAAAGTAACTTAAAAATGTTGATATGATGACATTTTTAAACATTGTATTTTTAACAGGAACATTGAACTTTAGGAACATTGAATGATTTGAGATTTTTCACAAAATCTACCCATTTCCCAGTTACTTTATTTGCGGATTCATCTGGAATATACCACTGCTGATTACAGACCCCAAATCACTTGACGTGTGCTTGCAAACCTACAAACAGAAATGAAAAATTTACAACATCAACTTCCACATGAACACACTCAATATGTAGTTTGGTGGGAGAGTAACGACGCACAAGCAAGATCCCAGATGAGACGGCCAATCACAACTGCACACAGTAAAGATTACCTACGTCATCAAGTTCCATAAAGTTCCCAAAATGTGCAACTGTTAATCTTTACATGGCAGGTTTATATCGCATCCTTTTTGGTATCCTATACTTTTACTTATGTAAGCATTCTGTGTCCATTTAAAGGAACACTCCACTTTTTTGGAAAATATGCTTATTTTCCAGCTCCCGTAGAGTTAAACATTTGATTCTTACCGTTTTGGAATCCATTCATCCGATCTCCAGGTCTGGCGGTTACACTTTTAGCATAGCTTAGCACAATCCATTGAATCTGATTAGACCATTAGCATCGTGCTACAAAAATAACCAAAGAGTTTCAATATTTTTCCTATTTACAGTAAAACTTGACTCTTCTGTATTACATTTACTGTTGTGATTTTCTAGGCAGATAGGGCTAGGAACTATACTCTCATTCTGGAATAATCAAGGACTTTGCTGCTGTAACATGGCTGCAGGAGGCGCAATAATATTACGCAGCAGCCGAAAATAGTCCCCTTAGTAACTTTCAATGGCGCTGACATTTAGGTTGTGTTCATGCAATACCTGCGTACCATGATCGGCCTAAAATTTTTGTATTTTATTTGTACATTTTGTACAATTTTCATTCTCCATACATCAATTAATAATTATGCACAATAGGCTGGAAAAAGATGTACCTTATAAAAAGTGAGATACGTCAGAGATGCTGCATAAACCTTAAACCCTTCTCTTGCAACAAAGTTTTTGATTATCATAGTGTATATGACCCTGCCTGTGAAAACCTGGCTTAAGTCATTTTTTGTTATTTACTTTTTTCCAAACAAATATAACCTTGATATAAACAAACTTTGATGCCCTTAATCTCATAACCAGGATGTCCCAGACAGGGTTTTTTGCTTATATGCAAATATTTTAACCTGTAGTAGCTTGTCACTATTCACGAATATAAAAAAAATAGCTCTTGCATACAGCATTTGGCGTGAAGTTGACTGTCAGATGCTTATCTCCCATTATGATAAATGGAGAAGGAGTAGGCGCTGCTTTAAAAAGCACACAGCTCATAATGTCAGGCTCTGGTGCAATTCTGTCCTTTAATTTGGAAAAGGGCGTTTCAAAATGTCACGGAACTGAGAAAGGTAATGCAGGGTAAATGTATGCATTACGGAGGATTTCCAAAGTCCAACAATATAATTTGCCTAATTTCAACGGGACAAAACCACAGTCGGAAACCTGTAAATGTACTTTCACACTGATAAAAATCTTTAAAGGACTGTTGAACTTTTGAATGCTTTTGAATACAATGCTTTTGGAAAAACTACAATTAGAGCCTTTAAAGTGATGCGATATTTTATCGTGTTATATTTTTATATTCGTAAAAAACAATAAAGATGAAAATGACCATATTAAGTCAAATGAATGAAAAACTATATGATAACATTCCCATTTAGATCTATACAACATTGGTCAGGTTATGCAAGACTGCCATGTTTAGAAGCTAAGTAAAGTCTAGTTTATTTCTGAGCAAAATTGCTTCTTAAGTGGTGATGAAGGATAAAGAAAACCTGTCCAGATGAAAAGGTTTGGGACTTGGCCCACAGCTTTGGTTTGTGGATGAATGAGCATGGGAAACTTTAATGGAATAACAGACTATTTAAAAGGTTTTGAGGAAAGGCAAATCAAACCAAGTAAGAAAATCCGAATGTAATTTGTTTTCAATTGTCAGTTGTAAGCTGGAACATCTGTGGAAGAGGAAATCTAAAGTTTTATTTCTACCGCTAATAGCTGAATTTCTACCAAACACAACTCTAAAGTCCAGCCTCTGGTAAGTTTAGCCCGGTGGTTTCAGCCCTGTTTGTACACCGTAAAACCACAAACTGCCCGCTCTCAATTTATTCATACTGTACATCACTACAAATAGCTTAAGGTGTCCACTTAAACCAGCATCAACACCTTACAAGTGCCTCTTGTGCGCATGACGTCTAAGACTTAAGTCGGGGTACACTGCATTTCAAATCTACAGAAAAATGTCGAACAATTTCTGAAATTACATTTTATCACGCTACGCTAAGAGTGCAGATTGGGAAAGAGTAATTAGGCGAATAAGATTTTGGCTTGTTCTAAAACACAAAATTTTAAAGTGGGTCACAGTTTATTTCTGTTTGAATGTCTCATAGTTAACTCTATATGACTTCTTTTCTTCAGCAGAACACAAGTGGAGCAGTATAAGTAAGGAATAATTAACTCTGGTCCGTTGAATAATTGAAAAATAATGCACACCCAAGGTGGTAATGCGGCACAACACGAAGCGGTCATACCGTGGGTGTGCATTATTTTCAAATCATTGTATTCTGCTTATACGACGGCTACCACAAACATTGCTCTGGTGGTTTTTTTAAGACATTTGACAGGTCAGGTGTGCATTTATCGAAAATTAATGCATGCTCGTGGAACAATTCTCAACCAATCACTGATCAGAAAAAAAGTATTTAATTGCCTCGTGGTATAGTAAATAATATTCAATAATATTAATGTAATTCCATTGAATGGTGGTCAAAATTTTGAAGCTCCATAGCACATACATTCATCATTAAAGTTTTTTTTAAATGACTCCAGGGGGTTAAATGTGAGCGCTGGTCTGTTAAAACCAGGCTAAAGTATTATAATTTAATAAGAAGATAATATTAAGCCTAGATAGTTTGATTTCACAAATAAAAAAATATATATATTGATTTTTAATCTTTTACGTGACCTTACACAGTCAATATTAAAGAAAAACACCACAGTTTTTCAAAATTTTACTATGTTCTTATCTCAGCTTAGACTAATTAATACATACCAATCTTTTTTCAATGTGTGCACTTAATCTTTGCATAGCGCGTTGTGAATATTAGCATTTAGCCTAGCCCCATTCATTCCTTAGGATCCAAACAGGGATGAATTTAGAAGCCACCAAACACTTCCATGTTTTCCCTATTTAAAGACTGTTGCATGAGTAGTTACACGATTAAGTATGGTGGCACAAAATAGAACGTGAAAAAATTTTGATAGCGGATAAAAAATGAGAACTATTTTGTTTGGCGGAAGAGCATTTAGTTTGCAGCACTTAGTTCTCATTTTTTATCTGCTTAAAAAATTTCCACATTTTATTTTGTGTCACCATACTTAAGGGCGATTTATAGTCGTGCGTAGGTCCTACGGCGTAGCTACGGCGTAGGCTATCCGTAGCCTGTGCGTAGCTCTGCGTAGCCTGACGCGCACCTCACAAAATTTCTAACAGCGCGTCGGCTCTACGCGGACCGTAAGCGCTGTGATTGGTCCACCAGAACCCCTCCCGTCAGGTAAAAAAACTGCGTCATAGGTATTTCCGTTTGAGACGGTGAAAACAAAGATGAGCCAAGTTGAGGAGTGATTTAACTCAAACTGAAACATAAGTCGCTGTTTATTTACTACCATCATTGCTGGTCTTCTCAAATTATACACAACAAGTTGCTATTTTTTCTTCGTTTGTGGGTTAACTTGCTTAACTTCTTCTTCTGTGACGACTTCTGCTGCTTCTGTGGTTACACGCGTGATTACTGCCAACCAGCGGTTTCGCGTGTGTTTGCACGTCGACGCGGACGGCGACGCACAAGTATAAATGAAAACCGACGCGGAACCTACGCCGTCGCTGCTACGCCGTAGGACCTACGCACGACTATAAATCGCCCTTTACTCGTGTAACTACTCATATAACTGCCTTTAAATAGGGAAAACATGGAAGTGTTTGGTGCCTTCTAAACAACATGATCTCACAAAGTTCCGTGGGATAGTCACAGAAATGTTGCAAATTTTTCTGTGGCATTCTCACGGATCTCCGCATATTTCCGTGGCCCTGCCACGGACTTTCTTTTCCGTGGCATTCTCACGGATTGGTTACTCAACTGCTTTTTCCTATTTTCAAACCATTGTCGCTTCAGTTTAGGGTCAGATTTGGTGTTTGGGTTAATATGTCACTCTAAGTATTGGTTTATACTAGTTTTTTCTGATGTATTCTTTTATGTTTTCTAAACTTTAATCAATTGTCGCCTGGCATTGGGGTTAGAGTTGGGTTTGGATAGGGATGTCATTTTATGTCAATCTAACCCTAAACCGAAGCGACAATGGTAAGAAAATCGGACAAAACAGTTGAGTAACCAATCCGTGGTAATGCCACGGAAAAGAAAATCCGTGGCAGGGCCACGGAAATATGCGGAGATCCGTGAGAATGCCACGGAAAAATGAGCAAAAAATTCCAAGACTATGCCTAAATCAATCCCTGTTTGGATCCTAAGTAATGAATGGGGCTAGGCTAAATGCTAACAACGCGCTGTACAAAGATGAAGTGCACGTATTGAAAAAAAGACAGGTATGTATTAATTTGTCTAGATTAAGGTACAAACATAGTAAAATATTGAAAAATGGTGGTGTTTTCCTTTAAAGATATCAGGATTATTTTACACAGAATGTTTTGATGATTTTATGTAGAAAACAATAAATCACAAAACATTGCTGGGTTTACACAGGCAAAATTATACGTTTGTTAGCACTGCAAGTTCAAATAAGGCAGCATGTTGATAACGCGTTGAACCATAGGTGCTTCTTATTTCTTATTTGTACATCTTCACTTCCTTTCCTTGCGTCTTAGCTCTACCCCCTTAGGATGCAAGAGAAAAATGTGAGGACAGAGGAAAAGAAGCATTAAATGAAATAGCATATCCTCACTTTCTTTTCTTTACACTTTACAAAAAATGCTAGCCCAAGCTTTGGGTCAAAAAGAGACAAACCCATTCGGCTATATTAACCTAGAAAATGTTTATGTTTGAATGAATAATGGGTTAAAACAGCCCAGTGTATGTTAAATTACAAAAAAAATGGAATAACCAAGCATATTTTAGAGAAAATTATCAAATATCAAGTGCATTAAACAATAATAATAAAGATAAACACATATTTGAGTTCGAGTTCATAGGCATGAAATACATCCTCAAAAGTAAAAAGGTGATTTGAAATGAATATGATTAACTATAAACATAATAGGTTATTTACAGCGTTATAGGTCAAAAAGGGTCAAACCCAGCTGTTGGGTTAAATTAAACCAGAACGTTTCTATATTTGACCAAACAATAAGTTAAAAAAACCCGGCATATAAATTACAACCCAATGGGTTTGAAGGGTCTTTTTGACCCAACGCTGGGTTGGAAATAACCCAGCATTGCTGTCTGTGCATCAATAATTAATATACTGTCTGCATTTAAAATAATGCAATAACAATTTATTTCTTTAAAAATAAGAGAGTCCTCGCACCTCGGTGCTCTGGCCCTAACTATGGATATTAACATTAATGCGTGTTTGAATATGATTTAAGGAAAAAAATGATACATGCATCAGGTTAAGATAAAACACTTCTGAGGATACGCCTGGAGTCATTATGATTACGTTTATATGTATGTGCTTTTTGGTACCTCAAATTTTTCAGTGGCATTGCAAAGAGAGGCAGAATATTATTTATAACTCTGGTTGCATTTTTAAGAAGAAAGTACACAGAGTATGGCATAAGTATGCGTAAATTATGGGACATCTCCAAAATGAGGTGAAGATTAATATATGAGACAGACGCATCTTTCATGTGGTTCTTAAAAGTCAACAGGTCATCATCAGCTGTGGTTCCCGCGGAGCAATTTTGGCACGTTGTGAAATGACAGAGTTCACTGGAACTCTTGAGGTTGTCCAAGTTCCCATATTAGCCCAGACTTTCCACTGAGGACCTGTCTGCTGATCCGGACCCTAAGCTGTTTATAATTGGCTCTGTTTATAAAAGTATTAACTCACAAATATATGTTGCTAAAAACTCTTCCAGGTCTTGACTTAACATTAAATTGCATAGAGAAAATAGGAAATGCACATTGTAAGATACACATTTAAAGATCATTTCAAACACAGCCTTTTCAAACACATTCTGTTAAAAATCATGAATGTTTTTATATTATTTTCATTAAGTATTATCAGTTATTTGGTTTGAAAGGTCTTCCTGCAGTGAAACTGTATAGTCAAATTGGCAACAAATATCTTCACTATATTTGCTTACATTTTAATAAATAAATAAATTAAATACATTATTATAATATATATATTTTGCTTCAATGACTTTCCAAGGCAAACCATTCACTTCCATAGTATTCTTTTTTTTCTACTATGGAAGTGAATGGTGCCCCAGATCTTCCAGAAGAGCTCCATGCAAAGTTTTATAGTTTGCATCACACTTTTAGATGTTTGTCAGCTTTTATTCTAAACGACTGAAATTGTTTCTCGCAGACAGAAAACCTACAATTATCTTTGGAAGACACTCTTGCATCAGTCATTATCTTTAAATACAGGACTTAGGCACCACAATTTAGGTTCGGAAAAAAACATTAGGTAGCTTTATTTAACTGATTCCTTTGAGTGATTTTAATTCCATGAAGCAATCTATGAAGTCGTAAAATAAAGAAAAAAGCAATGAAAGGAGAGACTTGCATCTCAAGATCAAGAACAGCAGTGCAAACTCTATTGAAAGAATCTCTTTGTTTCTGATGTTATTTAAAGATCCTCCTGTAGGTGGAGACGAGAGACAATTCAGCTCATTTGACTTTTCAAGTGACTCTAGCCAATATAATGTCATTGTGACAAATAACAGTAATGGAATCAGTGTTTGTTCAGGGCTTCACGCTTGATGACTAGCTTTAGTTTAGGTCGTCTATTTCTGAGACCTATAATTTCACCGACAATCTAGTTGAGTTGTTCACATCCACCCTTCCATTCATAAAACTTAAAGTAGCTCTTAGTGGTACACTTAGTTTATTGAAATCTTAAATTTGAGACCCAACCTAGATGGGGTATCTTTAGCTCACGTTCAAGGCCGTTTCCATGTTGCATCAACCAATAATTATTTTATAGCACCCCTTTCTGCTCTCGGGTTGAAGAAGTGCTCTGGTCACACCGATGTAAACCGGAAATGTTTCTCTTGCATCTTCACATTTTAAATTAGTAAACTTACTCCTTACAGGAGTTGATCTATGAACTGTAACCACACTGTAAAACATCCAACTTTCATTGTGTCAGATTTTAAAGATTGGTTGTACTTTTCTCATGATTAAAAAATAAAGTATTAGCCTATATAGCAACATATTATGCCAATTTAGGAGATTTCTGTAAAAAAAAAAATTCTAAAAACTTTGCTTTTTAATGCTATAAAGGCTGAGCACCATTCAACTCATGTGGTTGCATCTGCTACTGAGCATGCCCACTGAGATGCATTTTGATATGATGAGTACTCACCTTGATGACTGACTAATTTAATTTGGTCAAAGCAAAGAGGCTTATGAAGATGTGTAAACAGCTGTTATATAAAAATAATTGTTTTCATTCACTTATTATTATTATTTTTTATATATATTTTAAGACACCTACTGTTTAGGGATATTAATATTGCCATTGGTGATGTTTACTCATATTTGGATATTTCACGCAACAAAGAAGTGTTTATTGAGATAAATTGTTCATTGATTTTGTTTATAGGATATAAATGAATTGTGTCAAACTCTTTAGTGAATGTTTACCAAACAAAAACTTCTAACATTTTACATCAGGAACATTCAATATTCAACAGACTTGTAATGGATGTCTTGAAGCTTAGGAATCTCAAAAAAAAAACAAGATAACAATTAATAATATTTAAAATATAATTTATTGCTGTAGTGCATCTTTTGTTGCTAGACAGATTTTTGGATGTTGGTGAAAGCTTTAGGGGCCATTCACACCAAACATGTCTTAAACTTGTTGTTTTTGCTTGTTCAAGTTGGATATTTTAAATGTAGGTGCGCGGTATGCATGCTTATAATGAAAGCAACTCGGTACGACATGCTCGTTTTTCCAGGCGTGTCCACACTGCATCGAGTTAAAACATTTCAACTTTTCAGAATGCCGCAAGCGCACCGCAGGTCATGTGACAAGAACCTATACGGCAAGGTTTTCCACACGTTTCCTTCATTCGCATGGACAATAAAAAGACGCGAATGACGTCAGGCGGATAAGGGGCCGTTCACATATTGCGTCTTTTCGTGCTAAATTTCTTTATTTCAAATGTAGGCACGCGGTATACACGCTCATAATGGAAGGGAGGTGATGTGACGCTCTAGTTTTTTCCAGGCGTGTCTGCACCGCATCGAGTTAAAAACATCTCAACTTTTCAGAATGCCCCAAGTGCACCGCAGGTCATGTGACCATTTACACGAGTTTTTAGGTGTGACATGTAAACGGCCCCAAAAAACACAAGGCATTCAAGGCGCATAAACAGCGCGCATAATGCTCACTGCTCATAGAAAATCATTCAAGAAAGGCGCCTGCAACTGCCATAAACGCGTTTGGTGTGATCAGCCCCTTATTTTGCAAGTTCACCAAATCTTTAAATGATCTCAATATTTTTTCTGTTGAACACAAAAGAAGATATTTTGCTAAATTATGAAATTGACCACACCCTTTGAGTTCCATAGTAGGAAAAACAAATACTATGAAAGACAATGGGTACCGCAACTGTGTGCTTATCATCCTTTATCATAATATCTTTTTTTGTGTTCAACAGAGTAAAA
Organism: Misgurnus mizolepis; assembly: GCA_025389145.1. Taxonomy (NCBI): domain Eukaryota; kingdom Metazoa; phylum Chordata; class Actinopteri; order Cypriniformes; family Cobitidae; genus Misgurnus; species Misgurnus mizolepis. The sequence continues at coordinate 51,216,471 of JAIFKI010000001.1, read as the reverse complement.
AGATTTATACAGGTTTAAAACAACACAAAGGTTTGTAAATAATGGTAAATAATGACAAAATTTTCATTTTTGAATGAACTATCCCTTTAAAGGAAAACACCACCATTTTTCAATTTTTTACTATGTTCTTACCTCAACTTAGATGAATTAATACATACCTATCTTTTTCAATGCATGCACTTTTAATCTTTGTACAGCGCCTCGTGAATGTGTTAGCATTTAGCCTAGCCCCATTCATTCCTATGGCTCCAAAAAGGGACGAATTTAGAAGCCACCAAACACTTCCATGTTTTTTCTATTTAAAGACTGTGACATGAGTAGTTACACATGTAAGTATGGTGGCAAAAAATAAAACTTTTGTTTGGAGCCATAGGAATGAAAGGGGCTAGGCTAAATGCTAACACATTCACGGAGCACTCTACAAAGATTAAAAGTGCACACATTGATAAAAGATAGGTATGTATTAATTCATCTAATTTGAAGTAAGAACATATAAAATGTTGAAAACGGTGGTGTTTTCCTTTAAATAAATATTGGTTTGTTTGTTTAATTACAAAACTGATTATACACCTGAATAAAACTACATAAATTCAATATAATATATGTCTTTATATCATATGTAAAGAAAAAATACCGTTGCTCTCTAGCAGGAATCCCAAATCATTTATCAGCACTAAATGGTGCTCACAAAAGCATTCTGCTGATACATTCAGATGCACACTACAGTGTTACTTTTATTGATACATACTTTGCAGGCCATAAGGTTTGCTATAAAGTTAAAAGGCAACCACAACAAGATAGTCAAAGAGGGTAATGAGTTTTACAGCGGCCTTAGCTGAACCAACCATGCATACTTTTTCTTTCGGTATATCTTTTCCTCTATAACTAAGAAGTGAAGTAAATGTAACTTCAGAGCTGTGACATTTTATGGCCGTATACGACAGCTCATAAAAAAGTTACTAGATTGGTGCACTTGTGACAGTCTACGAATTTAATGACCTCTAGCATGATATCATCTATACAATGCTAATTCGTAATACATATACATTATGTGTATATCTTAAGATTGCATATTTGGTTTTGTGAGTTGAGTGATAAAAAATATACAGTTTGTTTAAAAGATATAAATGAACTCAACACGAAAATGTCACAAAAAGACACACTCCACCCATACTTGCTCTGTCATTAAACTAAATGTTGGTAACATTTCGAGTCTCTCGCCTCCTTAGTGGGTTGTAAACACAAACATAGTCTGCAAAAATGAATGTTTGCCGGAGACTTCTACAGGAGGCTGAATGACACATTTAGAAAGAACTGTCCGAAAGCCAAGAAGAAAGTGTTTATACACTTTTATGTGACCCGGTTCAGTGGAAATCAACCGAAGAGAAAGTCTGACTTGGCAAAAATTAAATGTCTGACTGCAAGTTGTAATCAACGTTTGTTGTAAAGCAGACAGCTGATATCTGAACCTGTCTGTGAAATCCTAAAGTCGCTACACTGTCAATGGTCAAAATATGTACAGCTTCGGACCTAAAGAGTTCATATAAGTACCACAAAGGCAGATATTGGTACCAAATTTCTATACATAATGTTATATATTAGGGTACTGCCATGTCCTTAAAACATCATGTCTTATTCAATATGTACCAGAAAGGCACATATTGGTACCAAATGTATACATTTCTATACATAATGGTATATATTAGGGTACTGCCATGTCCTTAAAACATCATGTCTTATTCTCCGCTGTGCAACAATTTGGGAGGAGGACATGTTAAAACAATGCGAGTGTAATTTTATTTTAAAATGTTAAAGCCCTACTTTCAAAAATTATACTTGATTGAGACTAATTCAGAAAATTAAAGATGTCGAAACACGCTTCATGTTGAGGTAACACTTAATGATATGCTCTCTGACAGAAATCTTCCATGAAGTTTGCTTCAGGGATCTTCCATACTGATTTTCCCATAACTTATAATAAGTGCACAAATAAGTGTACATCTTATAAAAAATATATATGGAACTGAACCATATATGTTATTATGTTACGATTTAGGGGCTGTTGCCACATAATGCAAATCATGATCATACCTCAAGACCACTTTTGTACTATGTAGGGTATGATTAATCGGGTGTGTGCATTTCCCATCCACCCAAAAATAAATGGTCCAGCAGTGGTCTCCTAAAGAAAGCACTTGGTTTTAAAGATTAAGGGGGAAAGTTGTGTGAGAAGAACTATAGTTTATGGAAAAAAACGTGATGAAAGCAAAAAATTGCTTAGTGATGAAGATGCAAAACATGCACAAAGTGAAGTCAACTAAATGTGTGCCCCCTTCTGGACGTTTTGTGGAATTGCCATCCTGCACTAGTTTAGTAAATGGGGTAAATAACCCAGAGGCAGATGTATTTTCCAGAACGTCTTTTTATATTTTCTTTATTAGCTGTTTCTGGGTGAAGCACTTACAAAAATACACAAGTAAAAAAACCATTAACTTGTTTGGCTTGAAATAGTCCATTTTATGAAAGCCTCACACTCTCTCGGTGCTGAACAAACAAAGTCAAAGTAGCTCCTGTATATATATACTTCTCAAGGAAAGAGATAAATATATTTTCTGATGGTCAAGTACATTTGATGTGATCATGTTTGTTGTGATGTACATCAGTCACCACACCAGCCAGCTAAAACTATCCTCCTTTTAGATATAATGTGTCTTCTGTATACCTGTATGTTGTTTTTTTTGAGGGGGAGAAGTGCACAGACGTCAAAAAAGAAGAGATGTTTGTTTGGTTGTTTACCAGACTAGGGTGAAAGTGGAGAATGAGTTTTCAATAGCACTTTTGTGAAAGATCCCATCAGAGGATTTATTGAATAGCACACACAGACATGTTTTAAATTGAACAGATACAAACTAAATAATTAAAATGAATATTTCAGAAAAATAAGATGTTTATTATCAATATATTTAAAATCATATCACTGAAAAACTTAATAATTAAAATGAATAATTCAAAAAATAAAATGTTAATCATAAATATATTTAGAATCATATCACTGAGAAACTTAATAATTAAAATGAATAATTAAAAAAATAAGATGTTACTCATTAATATATTTAGAATCATATCACTGAAAAACTTAATAATTAAAATGAATAATTTAAAAAATAAGATGTTAATCATAAATATATTTAGAATCATATCACTGAAAAACTTAATAATTAAAACGAATATTTCAAAAAATAAGATGTTAATCATCAATATATTTAAAATTATATCACTGAAAAACATAATAATTAAAATGAATAATTCAAAAAATAAGATGTTAAAAATCAATATATTTAAAATCATATCACTGAATTGAAGAAATACAGGTAAAACTTTACAATAAAGTTATATTTGATAACATTAGTTAATGAATTAGTTAAAATAAATAAACAATGGACAATATTCTACAGCATTAGTTAATCTTACTAATTTCCACATTTACTAATACATTTTTTAATCAAAATTTTTAACTTAATGCACAATGCACATGAACAATTTTATGCCATTATCTAACATGAACAAAAATTAATAATTGCTGAAAACTATATTACTAATTGTTAATTAATCTAAGCTAATGCATTTAACAAACACAACCTTTATTATTCTAAAGTGTTATTGAAATATTGAAATAAAAGTGAATGATTTAAAACACATTTGCAATGCAAGTCACACTTATCTGAATTATTGTTTACATCACGTTTCTAAAGTTTAAAACATTACGCACGTGCATACACATCACAGAGACCATCCATACTCTAAAAATGACAATTTCACCCCAATTTAGGACTAAAATGCATCTTTTGTAGCTTTGAGGGGAACTTAACAAGATCTAATCATGGGTCTAAACACTCAAGCAAAAAGCTGTTCTGAAGTGACATGCCAACAGTGGGCAAATCTGTCTGGTAATTACAGCCTAGCAATGAGAGGGGAGGTACTAGTGTGGTAGGTGCTTTTTTAATGATGCAAGGGCCAGATATGGTATAAAAACCCTCATCATTGTGCTAGGCAGCAGAAGATCCTCTGTCTGGCTCCTACTACAAGGATATTCAGAAGTGGGAGCCGCAGCTGTGTTCATTTATTTATTTCTGGAACCCAAGTATGCCAGTAAGTGTCCATTTTCTTACTTTTTTTGATTAACTAGGCCCTGAAATACAGAGAGAGATGTATTAGCAGGTGCAGAGAGGAAGTACTGCTTGTTATAAGACACTGTAGTTTTCCGGTTTCATCTGAAAATTTTCTTTAGGGAATATATTTATGTTTAATTTCTCATTTTACTTCTGCAGATTTGACCTCAGAGAATGGAACTACGAGTAGCAAGCATTCTTCTTCTTTTCGTCGCCTTGACGGCGGCTCATGGCGAGAGATATGTTATCAAGAAGGCAATAAAGGCTCAACCCCAGTACCAGCCATACAAAGGCCAGGGTAAGAGTTTACCTCTACTGTTTTTCGTTTTATTCTGCAATGCAGTCATGTTTGCAAGGAAAGGCATTAGAAATAACATGCATATTCGATATTCAATATGAAGGCAGGCAAAACTATGACGTGTGCTTGATACTAAGTTATGTGAGTGCAGCGTACTGATTGGGTACTCATATACAACGGCTCATCCAATAGTATATGCAGCCTGTCTAAGGCTTTAAATATACACATTTTACTAGATATTGGCTAAAACACTTCAGACTTCTCTATTATGCTATATGGTAGACTAGATCTAGGATTTCAGATAGTAATAGTGCTGCATGCTCCTTATCCTTGTACTCCAGACAGACAGCATCCTTCTATATATTTCTATTTTGTTTGTTGTTTAAATGCATTGCCTAAACTGTTCAAAAAGAAACATATGTGTATATATAAATAATGTTATAGTTAAAGAAATATAATGTTTATTATCAATACTATAACACTATTTAATCATCACTATACTGTTCTCTCGTGTTGTTTTTATAACCTAAAAAGATTATTTGTCTAAGTCATTGTCTATTATTTAAAGATACGCTTTATTTACATTGCATCTAAATGGTGTATTCTGATTCAGTAGAACAGACAGAATTCAATATTTTTCTTTATTTTTAATTAGATATGCACATCAAACCCAACCAGCTTTTGCAGGATATGAGAAGCTATTTATAAATATACAAATAGAGACTTTAGAAACATGCTGAAAAGTGATTTGTCTGGGTGTGTCAAACCAAAATGCATGCACATCTGTTTTGGTTAATGAAAGTTGTGCTTCCAAAAATGACCTTTAGAGGGATGCATTTTACAAACCAATAGATTTTACCACATGAAAGCCACTGTGTAACTGAGGCCTTTTATCCTCTGTCACATAAATATATTTGTTCTTTTAAACCCATTTTTTAAATCCCCAATAAAATTCACAAAAAGAATGTGCAATGTTCTGGGTTTATGAATATAAAATAAAATACATATAAAAAGTTAAACATTGTTTTTGAAAAACTTTTATTATGCATTCAAAGTGCATTCACTTTAGTTTCAGTACAAGGGCCTTGCAAGAGCACAATTTGATTCAACATACTCTGAAAAACTTATTTTACGGTCCTACAGTCAAAAAACGTAGTCTTATGATATTGAAACATTTAAGTAGATTAACTTTTCTCAAAGCAGTTTCATTTGAAAGGTATGACTTTTTGGTAAAGTCCCTTTTTTTCATTCAATCTTTTATAGACCTCTAGCAACATAGATTTACACTATTTTGGAATTGAATATAAAGAAAGACTTATTCCCTTAAGGCTGCATCTCAGAATGCCAGTTCCACCTGCAATTGATAGTGATCGATTAAAACATTGACCCTGATGTACTTTTTGTTTTATTTTAGTGGTGCCTGCAGCTGGAGAACCTGGCATCCCTGGTGAGCCAGGACCAGCTGGACCTCCTGGACCCCCTGGACCCCCAGGAGAATATGGAGAAGGACTGCCTGGGCCACAGGGACCACCTGGACCACCCGGACCTGCTGGCTACTCTGCACCTGGCAAACCTGGCTCTCCAGGTGGACCTGGCAAACCTGGGGCCACCGGTGCACCTGGACCAAAAGGAGACTCTGGTGCAACTGGTCCTCAAGGTCCCAGGGGCATGCCTGGCCCTTCTGGTAGCCCAGGACCCCAAGGTTTCTCTGCCCCCGGCAAACCCGGACCAGCAGGTCTTCCAGGATCAGCTGGACCAAGGGGAGAGCCAGGTGCTAAAGGACATCCAGGTTACCCTGGTGCACAAGGGCAGAAAGGAGAGAGAGGCATTGGTGTTCAGGGACCTCCTGGTGAGTCCGGCCCAACAGGTGCGACAGGTGCTCCAGGGAAGCCCGGTGAGCCTGGCATTGGAAGACCTGGCCAAACTGGATCTCCTGGTGAGCCAGGAAAACCAGGCTCACCTGGTCGCGATGGGGAGCGTGGACCAACAGGATTGACAGGCCCAAAAGGTCATACCGGAGCTCCAGGCATTGGAATGGCTGGCAAGCCAGGTGAAAATGGTGCCCCAGGTTTGCCTGGCCCTACTGGCCCCAAAGGTCCACAAGGAGCAACTGGTGCACCCGGTACTCCTGGTTCTCCAGGTTATGGCAAACCAGGTGAAAATGGTGCAAAAGGTGAAAGGGGACCATCAGGTCTCCCAGGTGCAGTAGGCCCAAAAGGTGAGCCAGGTGCTAAAGGGCATACTGGATATCCAGGTGCTACAGGCCCTGCAGGCCCAGCTGGTGCTCAGGGAGCAAGGGGTTTGCCAGGTGAGAGGGGAGCAACAGGAGATAAGGGTCACCCAGGTCCAATGGGAGCTCCAGGGCAAAAGGGACATAGGGGAGAGCAGGGACCACAGGGGGTTGAAGGCAAGCAAGGTTATGCAGGGCCAACAGGCCCAGCAGGTCCAAGAGGAGCTACAGGTGCTCCAGGTAGCAAAGGGGAAATTGGCCACACTGGTGCTCCTGGTGCCCCCGGAGCATCTGGTCCTGCAGGACCAAAGGGTCTTCAAGGACATTCTGGTCCAGCAGGTGAAAGGGGAGAGACAGGTGCTCCTGGCCCAAGAGGCGCTGTTGGCCCTGCTGGTCCTACAGGCCTTAAAGGTCACCCTGGTCTTCCTGGTACTCCTGGCCCCGCAGGTTTGGCTGCAAAGGGAATTCCTGGACCTCAGGGTCCTCCTGGACTTCCCGGAGTCGATGGGTCTTCGGGACTCCCAGGTCCTGCTGGACCTCCTGGCCCACCTGGTCCCCCTGGTGAGATTGTTTATGAGAAGGGTCATGTTGAATCAGAGTTCCCAGTCCTTGTCAAGAGTCCAGTGTCTGCATTCACTGTTACAACTGTGACACCTTATCCCCCATCTGGTACCCCAATTAAGTTTGATCAGATTGTGTACAATGCAGAGCAGCATTATGATCCTGAGACAGGTCTGTTCACCTGCCAGATTCCAGGAATTTACTACTTCTCCTACAACGTGCATGTAAATGGTGCTAATGCCTTGGTGGCGCTTTATAAAAACAGCGATCCAGTTCTGTTCACCTATGATGAGTACAACAAGGGTTTCCTGGACCAGATGTCTGGCAGTGCCGTCCTTCAGCTCAATGAGCAGGACACCGTTTATGTCCAGATCCCCGATGATGAGGCTAATGGTGTTTTTGCTGCTGATAATGTCCATTGCTCCTTCACTGGGTTCCTGATCGCCTCCACGTGATAAGGTGATCGAACCACATCACTAAAAGCATCACTATTTCTCAAACAAATATCCTGTTTTGCAATCAACGATGCAAAACAGACTGTGCTCTTGTTCTGAGAAATCCAAGCATATCAACTTGAAAATTCCAAGCAAATGGTGCCAACAAAAAAAAAGAAGTAATTTATGTAACAAGTTATCAGGGATAGAAAGTTCAATCCTTACAAATGAAATATTTTCTGTGTGGCGAGAGCATGTGAAGTTGTGTCCTGATAATTTCATGTCTTTTCATCATATGTTTTGTTTGTCTTATGTGTCTGATTCGTTTTTGCTTTTCTTTGTTTGTGTTTTTGTATTGATTTTACCAATCACAGTGGTTCATTCGAATCTGTGTGTCTTTTCTTTACTTTTATTGATGACATTATATCAGTACTGATTAAACAGAGAATGCTGTTGCTGACATCCCTATACCTGACTTGAATATTGTGAAATGGTGAAAATGATCGAAAACTCACATGCAAATAAACATCTATAAATGTTATCCCGAAGATTTACGTTTGCTCTGTAAACCAAAATGGCTAAAATAAACAATTTCCAAAAAAGCTCCTGTCTGCTGTGTTTGTTTAGTTTTATAGCTCATTGGTATAGTAGCACAAACGGTCATGGGTTTGAGCCCATTGAACACACAAGCATGAATTAAATAGTGTATATACATTTGAATGCACTGTAAGTCAGTGTTTAGTGTAAAATGATTAGGTTTTGTGATTTAAAGGCTTGTTTTCTGACTGGTTAACAATACAATAGCAATATTAAAGCAACTATAAAGAACGGTTAAAGGGATACTTCAACCTAAAATGAAAATTTTGTCATCATTAACTCAGCAATAATTTGTTAACTGTATAAATGACTTTGTTATGCTGAACACAAAGGAAGATAGTTTAAGCAATGTTTGTAATCAAACAGTTTTTGAGCACCATTGACTTCCAGTGTTTTTTCCTACAATAGAAGTCAATGGTGCTCCAGGTTTTTGCTTACAAATATCTTCTGTTGTGTTCAGCAGAACAAAGTCATTTTTACAGGTTTGCAACAGGTTAAGGGTATGCAAATGATGAAAGTATATTTATTTTTGGTTGAACTATCCCTTTAAATGCTTACATTTAAAGCAAGACATTTTGTTTGTTCCCATTATGTGTTGGTAATCTTCAGTCTCTGTGGTTCCAAAAAGGTGTTTGTGTAAAACATGAAAAGAAACTCCTGGTGTAAAATTTGATGACTGGGCTAAGTTCAGCCAGTCAACCAAGAGATGTGGGTAAAGTGGGCAGACAAGTCAAACAGAAGCCGCTGGGTGGAGGTAGCTGGCAGCCGCAAGCCACAGGCAACCGAGGCAGTAGTGCCTTGTGATTGAGTGAAAGACTCGGGGCAAATGCACCTGGAGGGTAAACTTGTTTCCATCTGTGAGCAGAAAGAGGGCAGAGTTGGAAGCCGCAAGTTGCCATCTAAAAACTTCCAGTTCCTAAACTAGGAAAAGGAATATTGGGTGAAAACACACCCATTTTATGGTCGCTAGATTAGTGGTGGAGGTAATCTTGGAATGTATAAAATGCAGGGTTCAAAATTATCTTTAGCTTCTGCGGTATAGGCTAAAAACATCCGAGTGGTGTCTGTTGAAATCCCTTTTATACTTAGAAAGCATTTGGATCTCCATGGGATATGGAAGAATGACATTTACTAGAGTAAATGAAACAAAATGAAACTGGTCAAGTGTTTCATACCTTTATGTCCATGGTGCTGTTGTTTAGGATATTATGTGGTGGTTTCCCGGACAGAGATAAGCTTAAACCACGACTAGGCCTTAGTTTAATTATGAAATATAACTTGATTTAACAAACATGCCTTAATAAAAACTTTACTGATGTATTTTAAGATATGTCAGTGCAAGTTGTTTTCAGTTTGGACAGCCCTTACATTTATTTTAGTCTAGGACTAGTCTAATCCCTGTCCGGGAAACCGCACCAAGGGGTTTAAGGATATGTACTCGGTAATGAAAAAAGCACCAACCAACAACAAAGACAAAAGGTTTAGTGCTTTGCAGATAATGAACACATTTGTTTTATTTTATTATCTCAATAAACTTTCAAATTGGAGCATTTCAAACTTTAAAATGAGTTTGAATCTAATAAATGTGTTAATTGGCAAGTTTATGAAATGACATATTATTCAACAACTTTTAAAGTGGACAAAAGTGTCTTGTCATTTAAAAGTTATGATTAAGCATCACTTACTGAAAACAATTCACCCAAATAGTTAGAAGATTCATATAAATTGAATGGTTGCATTTGTCGTAAATGCATGAACTAACAGTTTTATTCAAATTTGTTAATGCTAGTTAAGGCAAATACAATTTGGTTCATTGTGCATTGACTAATGTTAACAAATACAACTTTTGATTTTAAAAATGTATTACTAGGCCTAAATGCCAAAATTAACATGAACTAACAGTTATAGTTTCACAGCTTTTATTCAAATTGGTTAACACTAGTAAATGCAAATACAATTAGGTTCATTGTGCATTGAATAATGTTAACAAATACAACTTTTGATTTGAAAAATGTATTACTAGGCCTAAATGCCAAAATTAACATGAACTAAGATTGCTCATTGTTCGTTCATAGCTAATGCATTAACTTATGATAACAAGTTTTACCAATTTAATATTGTGACATCAAACAAAACCACTCATAAATTCTCTGTCTAAATCCTTTATTTTTGTTTTGAATGCCCCTAAAATGCAGGGGTAAAAAGAAGCATTGTGAACAATTTGCACGCAGTTACATTCCATTTAAAAATCAAGTAGAGATGGTGCTGAAGTATTTACAGGAAAAAAACATCTACTTGACGATTGCACCGGCAAATTTCATACATTTGTGGAACTGTGTTGGAATAAAACCACTTTGACTGCATTACACATGACAGGTCAGAAGTTTTGATCTTAAACATTTCAGAACATCATTCTCACTGAAAAAAAAAACATACTTCATTTAATACCACTGATATTACGAAAAAAATTATAAAGCCATTTTATCAACATCATAAAAACCAGCAATGACAAAAGCCAATACCAATATGTAATGCTGCCGTTCTGCACAAATGCAGCTTTTGAGATTCTGAGCACCCATTTCAGTGATATTTCATGTAACAGATGACACTAAAATTAAAGGAGAACTGACCAACAACATCTGGAAATTGTTTGATGATGTCCTTTCTGATAACTTTTTCCACACATTTGATTTACCCAACTGTATGGCACCAGTACCTTCAACTAACATTTCAATTCAATGTCCTTATTACACTAACATAGTTCACCTACAAAAAAAGAAAAAGTTTCGAAAAACAACCAATGCTATTAATCTCACTCATGCGCACACACACACTCACATCACTTACACAACTGCTACAAAAAATTGATGAACATGGGAAAACTGTGCCTTTCACTTTCCACTCATTCCATCCAACATCCTTCCTTCAAAATGCCATGTACAACGTAGTGGATGGAACAAGAAAGGATGAAATGAAAGCATGGGATAAAACAGAAGGTTTGAAATGTCATTGGTTTTTGTACAAATTTTTCATGTTTGTGCTCCTCGGACTTCATCTTTTCACCTCGATCTTACTCAGTGGCAGCAGCCGGAGCATCCGAACTTTCCGCAGCTGCTGGTTCTTGAGGTGCGGCCTCTGCTTGCTTCTCCTCGACGACCTCATTGGATGGTTTCTCCTCCTTGCTTTCAGTTGGTTCCTCAGCTTTGGGTTCCTCGGCTGGAGTCTCCGTCTTGGCTTCCTCGCTGGAGGCCTCGGGTTTGGCCTCGGCAGACTCGGGTTCGGCATCCTTCTTTTCCTCCTCGCCATTCTCGGCAGCGGCCGGCGCGGCCGCCTCTTCAGCTTCTTTTTTGGCGGTCTTCTTAAACGAGAAGCCACTCAGTTTAAATGGTTTCTTGAAGGAGAAGCGCTTTTTCTGCTTTGCAGGCTCGCTGCTCGTAGAAGCGGCGCCGTTTTCCTCCGGCTTGGCCGCGTCCTCGCCGTTTGCGACGGCGGAGGTTTCTCCATCACCTTCTGGAGCGGCCTTCTCTGCACCTTCTTCCTCGGGTTTCCCTTCTTCTGCTTTTACCTCTCCATCAGGGGAGTGTTTGCCATTGGCCTGCACATCCTCAGTGGCGGCTTCTGCATTCCCATTGGTTTTGGCATGGCCATTCTCCTATGAAAATCAGAATATTTGTAATATAGGTTAGAATATTACCATTACAGCTTTTTTATTTATATTGCATTTCACAACAGAGTTTATGGAACGCATTGTGTGGAGTCTAAAGGTTCGCCACGTGGGTGAAGTCTCATACACTTTGGTAGATGCTATTGCCATCTAACAGTGAAAGCGTTGCAAGATGGACGAGTGGATCCAACCAGCGTTGATCAAACAGGAGAAATCATCGTGTTAAGTAGATGGGGGCGATCGCTCTTAAAGCGGTGGGCTCGCAGGGCCACTTCTCATTTTAAAGCCATTTTTTGTAATAAATCTGCGGATTTTGATATCGTGGCGTATTGGTACTACGTTTTTTTACAATAAGATGAAATAAAGGCGTGGTGGCTATCGAAATGGCTTTGGACGGCGGGGAGGCTCAACAAAGCTTCTGTTTAACTAATTTAAGACGATTCATTTTTAATTTCCGAAAGTGAACGTGCAAAATACGTTTTTTAAAACTTAAAACCTTTTGACCGTGTAAATTTGGGGGTTCGTTGCAATAAACGTGTGGATGGAGAAAAAGCCATTTGCACTAAATCAAACCAATTCGATCACCGTCTGTATTTTTGCATATCACAATTAACGTTTGCGCAAGAATAACGCCAATATTTAACGCAAACTGTTGGTTTTCTGTGAAAACTGTTGAGTTCCTTTGTTGATCGGCGCATTGTTCAACTGAGCCGACTTGGGCTTTTTGGTATTGCACACCCCCTCAAAACATCATACGTATACAGAGTCAAACACAACAATTAAAGATAATTATTACCTGCCCGTTTGATTTATTCACTGCCTCTGAAGGTTTATCGGCAGCGGTCTCCTCTTTTGCGCCGTTTTTGGAGATTTGCGCTCCCATGCTTTCACGCGCGACAAAGAATCCCAGCAGATCAAATGAATGAACAAAGAGCGCGAGCTTCTCTCTCACACAGACGCGTCGCGTGCTCGCTCTCAACGGCGTCTCTTTTCAAATAAAACCGCGGAAAAGAGATAGCGAGAGGTTAAGGTGCGATAGACCGGTCGGGAAAAAACAATAAATACGGCGCTGGCTCAAATAAAAATAAATTATTTGCGATAAGAGATGTAGATAATGAAATTGTTCTCTTTTGATAATGAGATGCTGGATACAACGCCCAAATACTGGTGACGTCACAGTAGAGCCGTGTGGGCCAATCAGACGCTTGGGCGAAGCGGGGGGAGGGATCACATTCGGCCGCTGGAGGGGGAGGAGGGGCGCGCGACCAGCAACTGGTGATTCAGTACCATTGAATCTAGTGACAAAGGTTTTTTGATTTATACATTTTTATTATACTTTCATTAATTTATTTGTATTTTTGCTGCCTGCTTTAATACAATAAAAGCTGTAGATTTAAAAAAATCTCGGTCACGTTTCCTATTATCTTTAAGAAAATCTGGGTAGGACACCATAGATTTAAATGGCTGAGTAATCATTAGGCCACGTTACCATATGAATGCACTAAATAGGCCAACGCATTGGCTACATTTGTGGGAACACTATTCCTCGTGAGACCAACGCTCCATCAATGGATTAAAGTTTTTCCAATATAAACATCCAGTCACACATTGCATGCATGATGAATTCATTTTGAGGAATCCTGGTGACCTATTTTCAATCTGTTTATCATCAGCCCAGTCTTAGCTGTTTTGAATTCACTAAGATAGTCTTTGCTTTCACATAAACGTACTAACTCATGTAACCATGGAAACAGCTCACATAAGCAGCATCACAGCAGATTGCTTATAAACAATAATAATCTTGTAAATGTGCAATGGTGAAATATTTGTTTATGAGTGAATGAGTGATTGTGTGAGAAAATTTGGCTGAGTAATGCAGGAAGGGTGAGAGAAGGTTTAGGTTGCACACTGCGAATGGATGTTTTATTTATAAAGTCAAACAGAAAAGTCTGAAAAATAGAAAGCCTTATCACTACTCCAATCTGCTTGATTATTTTGCAGAAGTAACATGATTTAAATAAATATGAGACAGACTTCATATCTTAGATGTTGACTTAATGTAATGTATTTATTGTAGCATTATATTTCAATAAAATACATGTTCATAATAATAATATTTTTTTCCAATGAAACTTCAGAATAGCTCAGAATAACTATACTTCTCAAAAATCTATATTGCAAAGATTGATTATTTAAATTTGCATTAATATGTTACAAACCTCATTTCTAGTTTCTAAAGTTATTATTTAGTGTAACTATCCACTGACAGAGTTTATTTTGTATTATATCAAAATAATTTAAATGCCTAAATGTTGGCCTAAATCTTGAGTTCCTCTGAATTAATTTTGGAAATTGCAGGCTCAAATATGCTTTAACAAGTCCCTAAAACATTCTTTTTATTGAAATGTTTTGGATATAAATTTGTAAACATACATGTATCAATGTAACAGTGAGTAATGTAACATTCAGAGTTATCTGTGATGGTCCATACAGGAAAACACAGAGGAGATGGTGTCCCAACAATTTATATATAAAAAGTATATGGACTACAATAATTTACACTGTAACCTTATCTAATTTAATGCAATTCTAAACATGCATGTATAAAGGATTTACCTTTCATTTTGTAACAGATTAAACAATTATAATTATTTGTGTGGCAGGATCTCGAATAAAGATGTTTTGTGAATTCTTGTTTTCCTACAGTAACTACATCCAAGCCCACGCTGCATAGTAGGAGCATGAGAGGACCATCGAGGAGGCAAAATATGCGCGCACCCTGATTGGTCCTCCACCCTGTCAATCACATCCCTCGGTCCCCAGAGAACCCGCCTCCCAACGCCATCATCTGTTACACTCGGCGACAGGAGCTGCCCGAACCGTCAGGGCCAATGTTGTGATTTTCATTATTCAACGAGATTTTATTCAAAGGAAAAACATCTATTTGCAAATGATCTATTGTCGATTCTCTCTTCGCGGTGAAAGACCAAACACTTCAGGCAAACCCGCTTCTGGTAAGCGTTTTTTTGATGGTCTGGCGCTTTTTGATACACTTGGTGCATCCGATTTGTATCCATTGCATATTCTGGTTAATGGAAATGATGGGAGATGGTAGTAATGCCGCACTAACCATAATGCATTCGCTTTATCAGCCGCATAAATACTATTTAGGGATGTTAAACGTCGGCATTGAGTGTATATATGGATGGTGTGATGGTTTTCTGTCTGGTAGCAGGGACTGATGCGCAGCAGAAAAGCCTTATATACACAATTGAATGGAAGAATAAGGCCTCTGTCACTGGACAGCTAGTCATCTTATGGTAGGATGAAATCATAAAAGACTTTTGTTTGGCGTTTACAATACCAAAACACAAATATCTGTGTGGCATAAAGGTGTTTATTATAATGTTTATTTTTGAACAGTCTTTCTATTTATTTATTAATGTGTCTATTTAAATGTATATGTAGTGAATACAGGCCACCATTACATATTATTCTGTAGGCATAAGACCCATAAAAGCCAGTTTTCCCTGTTATTGATGTCTTTATGCATCCTGAATGATAAACAGGTAGTGATGTTATTACTGACTTCATTAACATGTCTCCTAAATGGTCTGACTATAAAAGTATGAATAAAAATTATAATCCCCATAGTCAGTGTTGGGCATTAACTTTAGTTACTAGTGATTACTGTAATAATATTACTTTTCCTGTAGACTAGTAGTGTTAATTACAAAAAATGTGTGTGTGTGTGTGTGTGTGTGTGTGTGTGTGTGTGTATTTTTTGTTTTATATATACACACATACACAGAAGTTGTTTAAAAAAAATAGTTTGAGCCATTGGACTCTTCATTTATTTACAATAATTCACAGACTGCAAAAATTATGCAATTACCAATTTTTGGGGTGGTTGAAATGGAAAAGTTATGTAAATAGTAGTGTAACTAATTACTGTTGGCTAGGAGTACTAAGTAAAGTAATAACGTTAAGTAAAATAAAGTTTTTTTGTCTTAATTGTGCAGCCCTTTCAAAATCATGGATGGATGGATGTTTGGATATCTATCTATTATAGGCAGATATATGAACAACAATATCCACCTTTAGTATATAGACAGAATGTTATTGAATTATTTTTGTAATACATTTCTAGCAGGTGTTACAATAAACCTCTGTTTGTTACAATTCTATGGGGTAAGTTTAACGTTTGCACCCCTGCCACTTTCGGTGTAATTGTACGATAATAGTTGGTCCCACAAACAACCTTTTAGTGTTCATTTGTAGTAGAGATGTGTGTGTTGATTGTGTAAAAAAATATTAATCTAACTTAGTTATTCGGATTTATACCACTGGCCTATCGAATGCTTTATTCTGATTGGTTGAGAAATGTTCCATGGTTGTTAATTTTTTTTGTAAAACGCACCCATGACCTGTCAAATGTCTTAAAAAAACCACCAGAGCTATTTCTGTGGTAACTGTGGTATAATTGCAATAATTGACTATGGTCCTGTGAATTATGTGAAAATAATGCACACCCGGGGTGTAACGTCACTCAGTTTCGTGTCATGCAGCATAACCCCCTTTGGTGTGCATTATTTTTAAATAATTCAACAGTTCGTCGTCAATTATTCCTTACATACTACAGTATATTATTGTATACCGTAGTAAATACTAAATTGTACTATAGTAAATATTTGCATTGTGTCTCAAAACATTTAGCTTCTTTTTGGTATGATATGAGCAACCTAAAGCAACACAGTGTGATATAGTTCAGCCGAAGTTGTTTGTATATAAAGTGATGTGTGTGGTTTTTCATTGTTGTGCCCACTCAGGCGAAGGAGCGAATCGTAAACATTTTCACCCCATCTTTAATTGAATGGAATGCGAATACTCCACTGTGGTAGCCCAGTGCTTGCCTTGGTATGTTTATTGAATAGGCTATATGTTTTCCTTTACGCTGTGCATATTTGTAATCTAAATGTAGTGATGTGTAAAGCAGAATGCACTTATTTCTTATTGTTAACTACATAAATAAAACAATTAAAGGTTTTGGTAGCATAATGGTCAATAAAGAATCAAATTTACATTTATTCATTTAGCCAATGTTTATCCAAAGTGACTTACAAATAAGGGAGAATTATTTTGCTTTAAGAGCCAGCAGTAAGTTACAGTACAGTATATACACCGCACTTTATACTGTATGTATAAAGCAATGTTTACAAGTAGAAGCATTAAAATAAATTACAGATTCAGTGAGTGACACATTCATTTGTATAAACTGTAAGTACAGAGTCTTTGTTAAAAGGATGTCTACGCTGAATCAATTATGGCCTCTGTTATTGATTTATGTCCCTTGTAAGTCATCAGTTAGGGTTTTTGTTTACGTCTCAATTGTAAATTTGTCAGTTGCCTCAATTGTTTTGTAAAGAAGAATAACGCTGTCGTTCAGTCAGCGCATCCTTACATAAACATGTATTTATTTCCAAAGAATATAGATAATGGGCTGTGTGCAATGTAAGGACAAAGAGGCAACCAAACTCACAGACGACAGAGAGACTAGTGTCTCACAGCACACAGGATATCGATATGGGGCCGACCCGACACCTCAGCACTACCCCAGCTTTGGAGTCACCACCATTCCCAACTACAATAACTTCCATGCACCTGTCAGTCAGGGCGTGACTGTGTTCGGTGGAGTCAACTCTTCCTCACACTCCGGAACGCTGCGTTCTCGAGGTGGAACAGGTAAAACAGACAAGAGAAGTTTAAAGTTCAAAATAGGAAAGAGCAACTTTTCAATATTTAGAGTATGAGGATCTTAATTCATTATTCTTTGTTGAACTATTCGGAAGTCTTTGGGAGTTTATTCAGTGATTTGAATATATTTTTATCTTTTCGTTTGCAGGAGTGACACTCTTTGTAGCACTTTATGATTACGAAGCGAGGTCGGAAGATGATCTCAGTTTTCGGAAAGGGGAGAAATTCCAGATTTTAAATAGCACGTGAGTTTGTAAAGACACTTCCGGGACACCATAAGGGCATTGTATCTGCCAAAACTCTTTGCAAGTTAAAGAGTTAAAGGACACTCCACTTTTTTTGAAAATAGGCTTATTTTCCAGCTCCCTAGAGTTAACCAATTGAGTTTTACCATTTTGGAATCCATTCAGCCGATCTCCGGGTCTGGCGGTACCACTTTTAGCATAGCTTAACATAATCCATTGAAATCGAAATATTTACAGAAAATTTAAAGTTGTGATTTTCTAGTCTGATACAATATTACGCAGTGCCCGAAAATTGTCCCCAGCTATTGACAGTTACGAAGGGGACTATTTTCGGGCACTGCGTAATATCATTACGCCTGCTGCAGCCATGTTACGGCAGCAAAGTCCTTGATTATTACGCCAGAATAAGAGTAATAGTTTCTAGCCATAACTGCCTAGAAAATCGCAACTTTTTTGCAAAATTTTCTGTCGTTCTTGGTACACGATGTAACTACAGAAGAGTCAAATTTTAAAGAGGAAAAATATCAAAACTCTTTGGTCAATTTTGAGCGTGATGCTAATGGTCTAATCAGATTCAATGGATTATGCTAAGCTATGCTAAAAGTGGTACGGGAGATCGACTGAATGGATTCCAGAATGGTAAAACTCAGTTGTTTAACTCTAGGGGAGCTAGAAAATAAGCCTATTTTCAAAGAAAGCGTAGTGTCCCTTTAACCTCTTTATATGGACAAAAATGAACTAAAGCTTTAGTTTTGTTTTGTTTAGACAGTTTCTTTATCAACCCTAAAATTTCCTCAAATCGCTCACTGTCCGATTATTTTCTTGCACCTGTTGTTGTATCTTAGGGAAGGGGACTGGTGGGAGGCTCGATCCCTCACTACAGGTGGAACTGGATACATACCCAGTAATTATGTGGCTCCAGTAGACTCCATACAAGCAGAAGAGTAAGTTTTTGTTGTGTTAAAATAGACAATTTTAAAATATAAAAATAGGACGGCTGCCTAAACATCTTTTTCTTGGCTCTAAATAGCATGTTTTATTGGTTCAAGCACAATAACATGTTATGCGGTCACGCAGTCAAACTAAACACCATGTGCCCCTTTTGTAGTTGGTATTTTGGTAAGCTAGGCCGTAAAGATGCAGAAAGGCAGCTGTTGTCGAATGGAAATCCCAGAGGCACGTTCCTTATACGAGAGAGTGAGACCACAAAAGGTAAAAAACATGGCAAAATCAATTGACAATTTATAGTAAACCTTTGTATTTAGTGTACTAAAACACTGCAATCCACTCTCCCAGGTGCATACTCGCTCTCCATACAAGATTGGGACGAAACTAAAGGCGATCACGTGAAACACTACAAAATCCGCAAGTTGGACAACGGAGGCTATTACATCACCACTAGAGCTCAATTTGAAACTCTGCAGCAGCTTGTGCATCACTATTCTGGTAAAATTTAATCAACTAACCGCAGCTACGTAGTTCCAACAATGGACTGTTAATCTTTTAATCTCATATAATCATAATCAGTGTAACTTCTGCTTTCAGCCAGGGCTGCAGGGCTTTGTTGCCGCTTAATAGTCCCGTGCCATAAGGGAATGCCCCGCCTCGCCGACCTGTCCGTCAAAACCAAAGATGTATGGGAGATTCCACGGGAATCGCTTCAGCTCATCAAACGACTGGGAAATGGACAGTTTGGAGAAGTCTGGATGGGTATGTGATTAGCTTTACCAAATGCCTAATAAAAAAGATATTTGTGTTCGGGACAATAAATCTAGACCCGTCGGGGAGGCAGCAAACATTTCCTCAAGTCAAATGTGTCTGAATGGATTTATGTCTGTGTTTCCTTTCAAGGCCTGAGTGACTCCCTAACTATGAAATCTTGTCTCTGAATGGCAGGCACTTGGAATGGCAATACTAAAGTGGCAGTGAAGACCTTGAAACCAGGCACGATGTCCCCAGAGTCGTTTCTGGAGGAGGCTCAGATTATGAAGAAACTGAGGCATGACAAGCTAGTGCAGCTTTATGCTGTCGTCTCCGAAGAGCCCATCTACATTGTCACAGAATATATGAGCAAAGGTAGGAGCACGCCCTGTCAGTTTACACTTTTGACACTTTTTTACTTTTTGAAATGAAACATTAAATTGATATGCTGTGGCACTGACCGTGGGTTCACACCAGCCGCATTTTGAGGTGTCAAAAACGCGTTTAGTTTGCCGCTTGAACATTTTGAGTTTACTCGCTTCATTCGCGCGTGAAAGCTGTGCGTGAAATTCTAGTCATCGAGACATTCACGCGGAAATTTGCATCATGGGAGGGGCTTTGCGACTCCGCTCGCATCCTGTAATCACGTCACTACTAGAGCAAGCTCCTGATTGGTTAACGCGGCACATTGTTCCGCCAAAGTTCAAATTCTTCAACTCGTGCGTTGGCCGCGGCAACGCTCAATTCGCGCGAACTAGACGCGCGAATGAGGCGGATTTGCATCTACCGCGCAACGCTAAACACGTCATTCGTGCAGCGAAAACTCCAGACGCGCGTTAAAGCGTCTTCACATTGACTTAACATTGAAATAAATCGCACTTGACGCCTCTACCGCAGCTGGTGTGAACGCAGCATTAGACAATGATGTATCTGTGATGCATACAGTATATCGTATTTTTAATCAGTGTTTGTTTTATTTACCGTATTTTTATATAGCCAAATACCGTAATTAAAGCGAAATTTTTCATTGTGTTACCTGGTGCACCTTTATTATGAACCATTATAAGATCCAAAATTACTCCAACACAAACCTTTCAAAGGTTGACACTATTGTATCTATACATATCACTGTGTGTGTTACACTACATAGCATTCCTACCGGTTCACTTTAACCCGGTTACAAATGTAAAAAGTATAGATAGTGATACAGAATGAACCAAGCACACAGTTTAGATACAATAATAACAAAGTTGTTCACGTGTGTGGGCTTACAGGAAGCTTGTTGGACTTCCTGAAGGATGGTGAAGGACGTGGGCTTAAATTGCCAAATTTAGTGGACATGGCAGCTCAGGTTAGTAAGATGATTTGATACCCAGTGCACTCAAATAATCATTAAAGGTGTTTGGTTTCAGCGAGCACTTACCTGACCGCAGGGCATTGCAATTTTTTTATTGCTTTTGCATTCACTCTTAGGTTGCTGCAGGCATGGCTTACATCGAAAGGATGAACTACATCCACAGAGACCTGAGGTCTGCTAACATACTTGTCGGAGACAGCTTAGTGTGCAAGATTGCAGATTTCGGACTGGCCAGGCTAATAGAGGACAATGAATATACAGCACGGCAAGGTGAGGGTTAAGGCGTTTTTATGTTAGCATAAAGAGTCAAAACCTGAAAACCTAAATTTCCCAAATCTAATTATTTTAAATAAATAATAAATCTTGACATAATTTCCCATTGTGACCACTAGGGGGTTTATTGCTTTTTGATAGACAGTGTGATTAAAAATGAGCAGTTAATGAGGTCATAATAAAATATGTTTTATCTACTAATGTTGGCTTCTTCTCAGCATACATAATCTGAATTTTAAGGAATAAAATATTGCCCAGTTCACAAATCGGCACACTTTTCAAGATCAGACCCATAAATCCAGTGTTCGGTTGCAGGTGCCAAGTTCCCAATCAAGTGGACGGCTCCAGAGGCTGCGCTTTATGGAAGGTTTACTATCAAGTCAGATGTCTGGTCATTTGGTATACTGCTCACTGAGTTGGTAACCAAAGGACGCGTTCCCTATCCAGGTGAGATTTACAGCAAAGTTAAATTACATTCATTGAGTGATTACCCTGCATGAAAGACATCTATTAGCCGTTTAAATTAAGCGCCAAATTTGGGCTGTCAGTGAAAATGAAAGAGCACCTATCACGTTGCTAAAAACAACGTTATTTTGTGTATTTGGTATAATACAATGTGTTCGCATGAGTTATGGTTTAAAAAACATATTATTTTCCACATACCGCACATTATTGTTGCTCCTCTAAGCCCTGATGCGCATGGATTTTTTACAAAGCTCAACATTTTGAAAAGCGCTATGCCTTCGATTGGCCAGCTAACCAGTACGTTGTGATTGGCCTGAATACCGCTGACGTCAGCTGGAAATGTAACGCTCCTTACCGTATTTAAAAGATCAGCTCGCAATGCTGATAGGACTTAATAGCATCTTTACTACCTTATCAATACAAAACTGAATCTAATCCAGAAAATGCAGATGACCAAGTTAATCTATCAACTTTGCCAGTGCTGCATGAGCAGGACTTAACAGATTAGTAAGGCAATGATTACTAAAACATTAAATCCATGTCTGCATTTGTGATGGTAGAAACGATAAACAAGCGCTACTCTGCACTGCTTAAAACTCGCATTTGAGTCATGGTTTCGTCCAGGGATGGGCAACTTTGGTCCTGGAGGGCCGGTGTCCTGTCTAAAAGTTTCTAGTATGCCTAGTAAGACCTTAATTGGCTGCTTAAGGCGTGTTTAATTATGGTTGGAGCTAAACTCTGCAGGGCACCGGCCCTCCAGGACCGAAGTTGCCCATCCCTGGTTTAGTCAGTAGTAAATTCTTTAAACATGAAAACATTGACTACTTACAGGCTGTAAGTCAAAAGACGGCCTAATTATGATAATTACCGTCATGTCCACGTCGACCGCCCATGAAGTAAACTATTGCCTACAATCCGTGTGTTCGTTATAGTCCAAGAAAAGAGATTTACGTTGGAAACGATATCTCGCGTCATCGTTTACTTTGGGATTTGTACCTTTTGCATTAACATGTACTAATTTACACCAAAGGAAAAGTAAAATCGTAAATCGGATCATTTGTGCTCTTTAACTGTTTCACCACCAGCGTTTTTAAAAAAAGTTGACAGCCAGCGCCAGCGTTTTTCATGATTTTCACCAAAGTTTAATGCCTTCCAGAAAATGTTCTTCTTTAAATATATAAACATACAATATACCAAATGAAAGAACAGACCCTCTGCTTTCAAACAAAAAAGATAATTCCATTTTTGTGACGGACTTTTCATAGAGATCCCATTCAGAGCGATCTTTAAAACAGACACGGACATGCAGCCGCTTGCCATAGGGCAATACTTCCGGGTTTAAAAAGTTGCGGAAGGGTGCCACCTGGTGGATAACAGCGGTATTGCGGAAAGACGGAAAATCTCGTCATTGGCGGGGAAGCGTTTTCTCTTAATTGACGAGATATCTCGTCAATGGCGGGGAAAGAGTTAATAGGCATCTAACGTAGTCTCCCAAAAAATGAACTAAAATAAATAAATGAATAACTGAAACCAAACTTGCCTACATTATGGAATGCCATAATGGAACAAGTTATTTTGCCAAAAACGAAACCAAATTCAAGGGATTTTTTGTTTGCAAGACGTGAGTTACTCATAGCCACACTATGGGCCAGATTTACTAAAGGGGGTCGCACACCGAACGCGCAGCTCAGCGCCGTGCAACGCCGCATCGCGTTTAGGACTACTCGGAGGCATTGTAAACCGGAAGTGCACATTAAATAGCACGAGCTTAGTCAGATAGCGTCTATCTCTAAATGCAAAATATACGTTAGCAGCCAATGTTAATCGTTAATGATTTGGGACATATATGATGTTATATAATGTTAAACTATGTTGAGTGGCGCTCTGTGGCACGACAGGGATTTGAGCAACTTCCTGAGTCATAGCTGGGCAGCGCGGAAAGGCGCCACCTGTCGGCACCGTTGTGCGTATATACTCCTTGAAAGCAATGTGTTCGATATTTTTAGAACGGCGCGGGGCTGAGCTGCGTGTCCGGTGTGCGACCCCCTTAACAGCTTGCGGCACGCAAACCATCATTTTGTCATTAAATAACGATTGTTTGTATTTACCAAAGACATGAATTGGAAAATTAGTGCTGAAAAGGTGTGGTCTGGTTATTTTTGTGATATTACTGACAGTGGTGGCTCGTGACTGCTCATCCGAGGGGCACTAATTCAAAATGTGTTCGGGGTGTCATGTGTGTTACTCGTGTTTGTTTGTTGCGTCATGTGAACCATGTGCATCACGTGTTTTGTCAAAATGAGTGCCTGCTGCACATGCGTCAAAACCGTTTGTAATAAAAGAGATGCTCACGTTCAAAAAATACACACAGAGATTATGCGAGTATCTGGCAAACGCGAGTGTCTCTTATATCATAAACCCTTTAGACGCGTCTGCAGCAGGCACTTATTTTGACAAGACATGTGATGCACATAGGATCACTCGACGCGCAGAACACATATTTTGAAATTACGAACCACACACTTGACAGGCTACATACATGTTATGAAGAACTTCGCATTGAGAGTCCTCGTAAATCGGGTCTATAGTAAACCTTGGTGGTAAAATGCTTGCTGGGTACACATTTGCCCTCCCAGTCAGAATGACAGAATGTGGAGATAGGATAGATGAAATTATTCCTAAACGCAATGGATGGCTGTACGTTTACAGTTATGCATTTATGGCAGAAGCTTTTATCCAAGGCAACACACAGTATGTTTAAGCCAGTGGTTCTCAAACTGGGGTCCGGGGCCCCGAGGGGAGCCGCGAGATGGTGCCAGGGGGGCCCCAGTTTTATGACATTTTATAAAATACATTAATTTATCATGAATTCTGTGAAATTAAACCTAAAAAAAATGAGGCAGCACTACTTTGTATAATGTAATGTTTTGTATAATTAAAATGTGAAGTTTTAGAACTGTTTTTTTGTCATAAAGTTTCTTTGGGGGGGCCGCGAAAGAACGCACCGTACACAAAGGGGGCCGCACGCTGAAAAAGTTTGAGAACCACTGGTCTAAGCTATACATTTTATGTACTCTGTGTGTTTGTGTATATGTGTTCCCTGAGAATCAAACCCATGACCGTTTGCAATGCTAACACAATGCTGAGCTACAGGAACACAATTGTACCAATTGTTGCACACTTGGAAACATTGTAGTAGAATTGCAATGTTAGGAATCTATTAAGAGCCTCACTGTATTCATTCTCAATTGTTTGATCTCGCGTTTGTTTTTCGCATCTGTCTCCCAGGCATGAATAACCGTGAAGTACTTGAGCAAGTGGAGCGTGGTTACAGGATGCCCTGCCCGCAGGACTGCCCCAGCTCCCTGCATGAGCTCATGCTTCAGTGCTGGAAGAGAGACCCCGAGGAGCGGCCCACCTTTGAGTACCTGCAAGCTTTCCTGGAAGATTACTTCACTGCCACCGAACCACAGTACCAACCCGGGGACAACCTCTAAATGTTGCAGAGAACGCCACAACAGACTGCCCTTAGAAAGACTTTGATGATTAAAGCTTCCAGATTTTGTGCCATCTCAACCCAATATCTGACACAATCCATCTTCCATTGAACAAGGACATGCAATCGCGTTATATCTGTCAGTAAAGCCAAACATACAGTGTTTTGGGGAGATACATCGGTCGTGATTTAATGATACGAATGGCTTGTTTGTATTTAGTGTAAATAGTGTGTTTAGTTATCCCTTGTATTTGGCTTGTTTTATTACTTTTATAAAGCCGTTTTACGTTCTTATCCAGGCCGTGAAAGAACAGTAGGTATAAGCATGGAGGCAACAGAAAAGTTTTAATATTTACAATGATTCTGGAAATCATACGCAAACACTTGCGGTGATATGTCGAGCAGCCTCTTTTAAATGACTGTCAATTGTATATTGAATTTAACTCTGTGTGTGTCAAAACACTCCCTCTCACACCCGTTCTCCTAACCAGATGCGATGATCAAGCGACAAGTGATAACAGAAATCTGTCAAATCCTAACCGAGATAAATTATATTTAGTTGCCCAGTCCATAGTAAAATCTCCCATTCTTTAAACCTAAACATAACAAATATCTATTGTTTGACAAATTGCTTGTCGCTGCGTATGCATCGCAGCTGGCCAAAACATACAGCATAGGTAGCATCACAAATTATCGTGACATTTTTCACAGAAGGTATTGAAGTCTGGTTTAGTGAGTTCGCTGGGCCTACTTATTTGCACCTGCTTTTAGCAAGCGCTCTGTGTCTCTGTTTTATTTCCTGCTTCTTAGAATGAGTGCATTTTCTATTTAGTCACTTCGGATTAACGATAGAGCAATGTATGTATCAGAATAGTATGAGACCAAGTGGGCATTATGCTTGACCATACATGCATCTTTCCTGCAAACAAGATGAACCGCTAACATCTTTACTGTTGTGAGAGAAAATAAAGACATTCAATAACCATGCATTATGAAGTAACACGACTAAATACATAGAGAAAAAAATGAAATGGTAGAATTTCACTCGAGATAACTCATTGCCTTGTTTTTTATCCCTCATTTTATTCCTCATGATAAAGACATGTCTGAATATTCATTTTTCGTGTCATTATTTAATACTTTGAAATGTTTAGTTTGATAATTCCTTTACTTATTACTTTAATAATTATAGTTTTAATATATAATAAGTATTAATTATTACACAAACATCAAAAAAGACAAAATGAGTGTAATGACACATACTGTCCTTGAGAGAAAACTGATAAACCGCTAAACTGGAGGCTGTGAGCCATTTTCTAATAGCTTTGTTACTTATAAAACTGCATTATGCTGGTGTTGTTTTGGATAAAATAAAGTGTTGATCAAGGAGGGCTGCTTAAAAATTATGTTCTGCTTTTGTTTTCAAGCCCATAATTTTGTACCATTGTTTCGTTTCATTATGCATAAGCATTTTTTAGAATAAAGTGTCATATTCAAGTCCATTTCTTTGAACTTTTCTTTCTTTGAAACCCTCATTTTGTTCTAAACCTGTATGAGTTTCTTCATTTTGCTAAACACAACTTAAGATATTTTAAAGGAAAACACCACCATTTTTCGATATTTTACTATGTTCTTACTTCAACAATCTTTTTTCAATGCGTGCATGTAATATTTGTACAGCGTGGTGTGAATGTGTTAGCATTAGCCTAGCCCCATTCATTCCTTAGGATCCAAACAGGGATGAATTTAGAAGCCACTAAACACTTCCATGTTTTCCCTATTTTATGACTCCTGACTGACTTCCCTAATTCACTCCTGACTACTTCCTCTCTCGCTCAAACTTTCGTCAATATTACTGCGCCTGAGGTCAAAGTGCTGCAAACTAAGTGCTCTTCCGCCATGCAATATAGTTCTTATTTTTTATCCACTTAAAAAATTGCCACGTTTTATTTTGTGCCATCACACTTACTCATGTAACAGTTTTTAAATACGGAAAACATGGAAGTGTTTGGTGGCTTCTTAATTCATCCCTGTTTGGATCCTAAGGAATGAATGGGGATAGGCTAAATGCTAACACATTCATAACGCGCTGTACAAAGATTAAGTGTTCGCATTGAAAAAAGATAGGTATGTATTCATTTGTCTAAGTTGAGGTAAGAACATAGTAAAATATTGAAAATGGTGGTGTTTTACTTTAATAAATTATGGTAAGTGCACAGTTGATGGTACCCATTGACTTCCAAAGCATTTGGGTACCATCAACTTTGTGGTTACCATATTAAAATATTTTAATTTGTGTTCTACAAAAAAACTTCTGTTTTTCATGATGTTGAGTAAATGATGACAAAACTTTCAGAATTTGGATGAGCTATCTATTTAATAATGTCATTGCATGAGTAAAAATATCAAACCAAAAGATTTTGAGTAAAACATTGAGCTTATTTTAATCAATGCAACAATGTTAAATGTATTCAAGCAAGAAGAAATAAGATGGGTTACACACATAAGGGCCACGTCAGTGTTTTTCAGTGGTGCAGTACTGTAATTCCCTGCATGTACAGAAGAGGGCCAAAATATACTGTATTATTCCATGGCACATGGATTTCCACATCTCTGCTGGAAAGGTTTGTCCCTTAGTTATAAATAGTAGTGGGCTGTCTGTCTGTAATTTAGATCTGCTCTGTACAACCACAGACAGATCTAATCCAGTTAGATTTTAATAAAGAATGTTTATTTATAAACATGATTACTTTTTAAATTGTGTAATAGATCCCAGTTGCAATAATGTGTGCTGTCTGTTTGATCTACATCAAATAAACAATTTTATTAGTAAGTTGCTATATCACGTTATAATGCAATGTGGCTGATTATACATGCATTATGTGATTTAAATAAAAGTACCTCAAACACTAAATATTTAAACTGAAGACATTCTGGTCTACTACACATGATCATATCCCCTTTAGTTTCCAGCAGGGGCATCTGTGAAGAACACGCCCCCTCTATAGCCTAAAAAGGCAAGTGAGAGTGCAACTGTTGAACACTATACTATCTAAGAATAAACCAGGTTTGCAATGGATAAGGTTACCTTGAAACTCCCCAGCACTTTTCCCAGCCCATACCCATGTGAGGGTCCAATAACATGTTAAAATTACCAGTGTCCCTTGCCTGAGCTCCCCTGTTTACATCCCATTCTCCCCCGGCCATGCTCACCAATCCGGCATTTTGAAAACCCTCATCCCACTTTTCTCATGAATTTGCATGGTTTCACCTGTGGATTGCATGGGGAAAAAGAAGAGGAATTGTATTTGCATAGTGGGATTTATAACATCAACAGGGTGAAACCGTCAAAATAAGATTAAACCAGCAAAATCACAGAACCGAAGTACGAGCAAAACTTCAAGATGACTCCAACAACTAAAGGTATCGCTGGTTAATCTCTTTATGACTTTATGGCATAATATAAAACTGCATCTTTCAATTTATTCTCTTGTGGGTTAATGTGATAGGCTACTGAAGACAGCTGAGCTATACACTTAAATATTTTGTGTGCATGATGCAAATAAAATATGATTGTTGTCTTATCACTATCACTAATACTGAAAGTAAAACATTTTCATGTTTTGACAACTGAGACAGATTACACTGTAAAAAAAATCCGTAAAAATTGCAGCTGAGTTGCCGGTAATTTACCGTAGATTTAAATTTATGTTATTTACTGGCAACATTTTGTTCAAAGTTAAATGAACATTTAACATTTACAAGTCTTTGTCTTTACAGAGTAAAATTAAAAATCTGCATCAAGCAAAACATTCTGGGAAACAAAATCTGAAGCAAAAAACAGAAAAAGGTTGATGATGATTTCTGGTTCCCAGAATGCTTTGCATGAGGCTGTTTTTGTATAGTTTTATTCTGTAAAGATAAAGACTTGTTAATATTTAAAATTTATTTAACTTTGAACAAACTCTTGCCAGTAAATAACATAAATGTAAATCTACGGTAAATTACCGGCAACCCAGCTGCAATAACATTGAAATTTTTACGGACTTTTTTTACAGTGTACTTTAGGGATATGTCATTTGTCAGCTTTAAATAATTCATTCAGTTCCTATTCGCTTATTATAAAATGATTTTATTGAAGATGTTTCAGTGCAATATAATGATCAAGTATAAAAATGTCATGATACTGCCGGATTTACTTCCAAATTCAGTTTAGTCCTTGGTGTCGTCTCAAGCAGTGGCAGAAAATAACACAAGATGGACATACAGTTTATTCTTGCAAGTGTGAAGTCATTCATTATCTAGACATGCAGATAATGTACAAGAACAGCTGCAGAAATGGCAGGTTCATGGCCGTCCAGTAGTGAGAAGTTTATAAATTATAAAAATAAAGTTCAAATAACTTCAGCTAATTCAACTTTTATTTTATAGTTTATAGCAACTGCTCACTAGTCAATTTGAAATGATTTGTAAATTCAAGTTGATTAAACTTAAAAATGTAGCCATTTTTTTACAATTGAATGTAGAAAAAAGTAAATCTCAAACAAATGACTTCAGCTGGGTTTTCACAAACAGGGTCACATTTTTGCTAAATTTTTCACTTGTATTTATTCACATACTGTATTTTTATGAAGTACTGAATATATAAAAACATTCAAATTAATACACTGTAAAAAGTGAAAAGTTGGATTTACTTAAAGCAACACCAAAGAGTTTTTTTTACCTTAAAATAACGCTTCCAAAACAGTTTCAGTCGTTCATCCACTCTAAACAGGGTGAACAGCACTTTCACATTCGCTTTGCAGCCCTCTATCGACCAAAACCGCACTAAAGAAGTTTCCAAACGTCGGGTAGTGGTCCTGTAGTCCGAGTGAATACTACAAAAACTTGCTTTACGGCAGACCTACAATCCAATCAGAGCCAGCTATGCCTCAGTATTTATGACAGTGGTAATGAACAATTACGCTTCTAACCTGTAGGGGGAGCAAAGAGCCAGAGTTCTTTAGTGTTGCTTTAAAATACTACTTCAGTTGGTAACACCTAAAAAAGTTTTTTCAACTTAAAATTTCATTTAGGAGAAAAATTTAAGTTGAAACAACTTCTTTTTTTACGTGTTACCAATTGAAGTATTTTTTCAGGTTGATCTAACTTTATACAGTACAGAGCTCCTAAGGGGACATGGAGCAAAAATAAAATAAAGTTTAGTTTCGTGTGCGCATGTGAAACTACGGAGCTCAAGGGGACATGGAGCAAAAATAAAATAAAGCGTGCTCACGTGAAACTATGGCGTGCTCACGTGAAACTTTCGTGTGCACACGTGAAACTTTTGCGTGCGCACGTGAAACTTTCGCTTTCACGTGCGCACGCGATAGTTTTACGTGCGCGCAATAGTTTCACGTGCGCGCGCGAAAGTTTCACGTGAGCATGCAAAACTAAACTGTAAAAAAAATTCTGCACATGAAGGTTTCGCGTGAGCACAACCTGAAAAATTGCTGAAAAAATATGTTTTTTTCAACTTATATTTTTAAGTCAAAAATACTTTAAAAACTTGTACAAATTTAAGTTTAATTTTTTATTTTATTTTTAGGTTTACTTATTAAAGCAATTTTTCAGGTGGATCCAACTTTTCACTTTTTACAGTGTATTCAAGAAAGTTTAAATTTAATTGTAATTTTAAATTGATTCAACTTAAAAATGTATGTGCAATAAGGAATTTATACAGTGTACATAAAGTAAAGTACATTCTATGAAAATATAACCTTGATATCTTTAATATTGACTAAGTAAGAGCATGTCAAAGATTGAAATAATTTTGAAATCAAAAAGTGAAATCAAACTTTGATGCTCATAATCTCAAAATTTTATTTTAAGGCCTGCTTTTCACACATAGGTTACAAAAAACTATTTGGACTTAACAACAAACCAAACATGGCAGATAGTAGCTAAAAGATTTTAACCCTCTAAACATTCAGTTGTAATATTTTCTAACCCATTTTTGGACACTAAATAGGATTAAAAAAGAGAATTTTGGGAAAGAGTTGCCATAGCAACATTCATATTTTCTCATTCCCATAAGAAAAATCATGGATGAGATCTCTTTAATATCTTAATAATTTCTTTTAGACTTGGGATGTGAGATTAAATGAGAGCAAATGGCAATATACCTTTGAGGTAGAAATATGAACTCTTTAGGTGCAAAGCTGCATTTTTTGAAAGGGGTATTACTCCAGTGAAAACATAGGCTATATATTATGACCATTTTTTTCTGACAGTGTATTTGTTATAAGTTTTGAAGAAACATCTAAGATTTGACAATTAAATGAAACAGAGCTGAGAACTCGAATCTCCTTAGCTGTGAATAAGCAGAATCTGAGCCAAACGTTTTTGACTGGGTTTCACTGCAAAACACTATAGACAAAGTGAATCTGTGATAAACAATATTAACAAAGGTGCAGCAAAATCCATATGTAGAAGTCATCTACATGTAAAAGATCTATAGAAGGCATGCCTAATAGCTCACACATTGAAGGATTTCAGATTTTTAAAGGTTATCTTAGGACCATATCATATAAAATCCATTCTTCCCACTGCTGCAGATGCCCCAGTAAGACCAGTGCATCCAGAAGCTCTCACGGCCGGGAGCCATGGATTTTTCAGAATCCTAAATCGTCCTGCACAATGGCTGCTTATCATTTCACTTCTGATCTCATGGTCAATAGCTGGTATTGTTATGTTTGATTTTGTGAGCGATGATCAGCTTGCAAGTAAGTTTGAATTAATTTTGCTATAACCCATTAAATTTATGACAGTGTTGCTCTTGTTGGATGTTTGATTTGTGCCAAACTTTTTCCATGTAGGCATCCAGGAATTAGGATCTGATCCAATGTTAGCAATAGAAAAGGCTGTTGACGGCATTGAAAATGGAATAAACAACATGAACGATATGTTCACAGATACTTATGGTGAGCTTTTTAACAGCTTTAAAGATACATGCAATGGGGCGGCATTCACCTCATTTTGTTATATCAATTGATATTCAGCAATGTTCTCATGTTTTATGATTTTATATGAAGTCTCTTTCATCCTCTCTTGTTATTTAATACAGAGTATGTCACTGAAATGAGTTTTAATCCAATGGACGCAGTTAATTTAGCAGCTGACTCATCTGTGTCTTATCTGTCAGAGGTATTTAGTGACTATGGTATGTCAAGTATTTATTCGCAGTCATTAACGTCTTAAATAAGCAGAAAACACAACTTGACATTTGTTAATTTATATAGTTCTGCTGTTTTTCCATGCAGGAGATTTTGGAGTTACTGAAAAAGTGGCATTTGGTGGCACTGTATTAGATGAAGCTACAGATTGGATTCGATTCCCAGTGAGCTACTTATTCCAGATGTTTGAAGGTAACTGCGTTTTGTGATGAAATCATTTTGCTTTGTTGATAGCGAGCTGATATGCAATCAGAAACCTGGAATTAGATTGAACTCAAAAACAGGATTTTTAAACTGCCACTAATTCCCTTGCTAATATGAATTAGATCTGAAAAAAATTCAATATAATTTAAAACATGCACGGGCCGGATTCATTAATATCTGTGTAATTCTTCCATGCTGTTCAGACATTCTGGACATAGCTTTCGTTTATCCTGCGGAAATGGCCAGTGAAGCAGCCATGTACATTTTAAGTGGGGCAAAAGCTGTTTTGCAATATCTTTCAACCATGTTTGAGGACATTAAAGGTACTTTAAAGCACCAAAACTTGATTTATCAAAGAAATTATATCTGTAGAAAAGGTCACATACAATATTTTATCACATCATTCAGCTTGGACTTCTGAAATGAGCACTGTTCCTACGAAGCTGGTTGGCAGTGTTGCAGAGGAGGCCATAGAGCTGAAGAACTCTGTTTCTACCTACCTATCCAACTTATTTGTTGGTGATAAAGGTATTTGCTAATATAACAGATTAAAACAGCATTTAATTTAATTGTCTTGAACCATTTTTATTCATTGTGTTATCATTTTATCAGTTTTACCAGGTGGTATTCCTGACATCAGCTTTGATCCTATGAAAGTACTCACAGACACAGTTGAGGAATTTGCTGACAGGAGAGACATGTTCTTAGCCTACCTCTCAAACATGCTTATGGAAGACAAAGGTATTCATGAAAGTATATCACAAATGTTACATCTGAGGAAGTGTATTCTGTTTGGTGTTTCCTTTTGCTTTGTTGCAGTTTCCTCTTTCAGCTGCAGCTTGCTGGTGAGATGCTCTGTAGCCTGATTGGTGGATTCTGATGAGAAGCTTGAAAGGATACGACCTGGGAGTCTGACAGGTGCTTTTTGGGGTGAAACTGGTGTCCTGTCCATGAATAATAGAATAATTTCTGTTTTTTAGGCTGTTTATATCCCAGACGAGCCCCCAATTTTTACATTGCCATCATCTATAGCAGGGGTCTCCAAGAGGAGTGGTACTGTCCTGCAGATTTTAACTCCAAATACAGGTTGCTCACACAGAGTCTGTGAGTTGCCTGCCAAAGCACATTTTATTAATAGCCTCAATTTTAATACTTATGACATATTTTTATATAAGCTTGGATTTTTTATGTATGTTAACATTTTAAACAATGATAAAACATATCAACAAGTAAAATAATATAAAGTCAACAAGTAAAACAAAAAGGTTTTGAGTAGTCTATATCAAAAAAGTAGCCCTCCAGGTTGATTTATCCATTGTTCTAGCCAAAAAAAAAAAGGTTGGAGACCCCTGTCTTAAAACATACAAACTACAACTATTTCTCCAAGTTCACACACCATGATAAAGAGAAATTATACAAAAGGTGGGGACTGGAGACCAGTTTCACCACACAGAAGAATTTTGCTCTTGTCGGACTGCCATATCGTATCCTTTTTTCCAGCTCCTCATCAGCATCCGCCAATCATGGAGCTTCTAACAAACAAACTGCAGCTGGAAAAGGACTACAACGTTTCCTCTTACAAAACTTTTCAAATATGCTATTACATATTTAACTGTCTGAGCTGGTGTCTGTTTCAGATGATACACCACAAGTGATAAGAAGAAAAGGTTGGTGTCAATGCATTTAATTATAATAATCAGTATTATTTATTAAATAACTTTCATTTATTTGTGAGTCTGTGGCTACTAACACCCTCTTTAATATCTTACAAAATTCCTAATTAATTCCCAGGAGAATTTCTGCCCCCTATGACAAAAGGTTAGTAATTGAACATTCCTTTACCTTAAAGCTTTAACATTTAAATTAATACTAGTAATCAAAACTAATCAAATTACTAGATGTTATGACAACTAAAACAACAACAACACAATTGTATGTTTTCCTTTTGGGCACTTGCAAGAGAATGAGTGCATGTAAAGTGTTTGTTTACATATGATGCAAGATCTTTTTTTTGATAGACATTGTATAGCTTTAAGACTTGTCACATCATATTTATTTATCTTTATGTGTGCTTATGTTGCCCATGTTTCTTTATGTTATATAAATTTCTGATCGATTTGCTTGTTTTTATTTATGTATTTATATAGACTGGTGAAAAGCATGATATATTTACAAATACAAAAATAAACAATTGTCTTTATTGCATTTCTTGGTGTGCTTGATTTCCATTCTCTTCTTTGCAGTGTAGTGAAAAAGTCTAACCTGATACATTCATCTGTTTATATACGTATATTCACACAGAGCATGTAGGAGGTCTTGGCACATGTTGCAAGAATATTGTGACGTCCACAATATTTATGCCCTGTGATTTTAAGATGGTTTAAAACTAGCAACAATTAAATAAAATATATGCATTTAATTTATATATATATAATATACATTTTCAGCTCATTCTTTTCCAGGGTCGCAACATGTGCATACACCTGAAAGCATACTATGTGATTTAATGTAATGTGACTATGTGATTTAATGTAATGACTGTAACTGTTAACCTGAACATCAGTAATGTCTTGCACGTAAATGTGACCTCGGTTTTGGACATAAACCTGAATAAAAACTCAGTAATCAGCTAATGGCTACACCAAACAGTTGCAGAAATAATGGGCAAAAAACACGATGCTGCCTACATCACTGTGAGATCCGCAGTGAAGAGGACAGAAAGCACTACAGATGAAATAAAGGAGGTTAAGGAGACCATAGTTGAGGAGGACACAATCAAGATGAAAGAAGATACCAAAACTGAAATAGTTGGGAACATCTTGGATAATCAACACGAAGGCATTAAAATAACTGAGGATAGCTCAGATGTCACTATTCAAGAAGACGCTGAAGATACCTCAGATGTCAAGGAGGAGGAAGAAAATATTAAAACAGATGAAAATATCACTGATGCTAAAGAAACTACTGCAACAGATGAAGATATATCCGATGGAGATATCTCTGATGTTAAACAGGTGGGAAAAACTACCAGAAAAGATGAAGATACTTCAGATGAAGATATCTCTGATATTAAAGAGGTAGAAACTACTGAAACAGTTGGTGATTCATCAGATAAAGATATCTCTAATGTTGAAGATGATGCAGAAATAACTGAAACAAATGAAGATACATCAGATGACGAAATTTCTGATGTTAAAGAAGAAGAAACTACTGAAGCAATTGAAGATACATCAGATGCAGATATATCTGATGTTAAAGACGATGAAGAAATAATTGAAACAGATGAAGATACCTCAGATGAAGATATATCTGATGTTAAAGATGATGGTGAAATTACTGAAACAGATGAAGATACCTCAGATGAAGATATATCTGATGTTAAAGATGATGGTGAAATTACAGAAACAGATAAAGATACATCAGATGAAGATATCTCTGATGTTGTAGATGATGTAGAAATAACTGAAACAGATGAAGATACCTTAGATGAAGATGTCTTTGCTGTTAAAGGGGAAGGAGAAAGTACTGAAAAAGAGGAAGACACCTCAGATGAAGATATCTCTGATGTTGTAGATGATGTAGAAATTACTGAAACAGATGAAGATACCTCAGATGAAGATATCTCTGATGTTAAAGATGATGGTGAAATTATTGAAACAGATGAAGATACCTCAGATGAAGATGTCTTTGATGTTAAAGAAGAAGGAGAAATTACTGAAACAGATGAAGATACCTCAGATGAAGATATCTCTGATGTTGTAGATGATGTGATAACTGAAACAGAGGAAGATACATCAGATGAAGATGTCTTTGATGTTAAAGAGGAGGAAGAGATTACTGAAACAGATGAAGATACCTCAGATGAAGATGTCTTTGATGTTAAAGAGGAAGGAGAAATTACTGAAAAAGATGAAGATACCTCAGATGAAGATATATCTGATGTTAAAATGGAGGAAGAAATTACTGGAAGAGTTGGGGATACCTCAGGTGAAGATGTTTTAGATGTTAAAGAAGAAGGGGAAATTACTGAAATAGACATAGATACCTCAGATATAAATATTGCTGATGTTACACAGGATGAAAAAGGAACTGAAGACAGTTTTGATGTCGAAGATGAAGAATCAGCAACTGAAACAATAGATCATTTTTCTGATATTTCAGAAGAAGCAACAGAAAAGATCCCAGATGAAACAGAAGTTGACAAAATTGTTTGTGTCACAGAACAATCTGGAACAGTTAATTATACCTCTTATGACACAGATGATGAAGAAGAACCTGAAACAGGAGAAGATGGTGCTGATGTCACAGATGATAAAGAAGCAAATGAAGTAGCAGAACTGCTAGAAGGAGAATATGAGGCAATTGATGATGCTAATAAGGGCACAAAAGACATACCGGATGAGGTAGAGAAAGATCAGGAAAAGGTTGTAAAGGAGGACAGTGAAAATTCTGACCATTCCATTTTGGAAGCCAAAGAAGAACA
The DNA here is from genome assembly GCA_025389145.1 of Misgurnus mizolepis. NCBI lineage: Eukaryota > Metazoa > Chordata > Actinopteri > Cypriniformes > Cobitidae > Misgurnus > Misgurnus mizolepis. Next base: position 51,179,326 of record JAIFKI010000001.1, on the reverse strand, counting down.
GAAAAATGAGGAGGAGCTTGTCTTGCCTACCATCAAACATAACATCACAGGTGGAGAAGATGAAAATAACAATAACAATGACAGAAAGAAAACTACCATAAGGAAAAGCAGAAGATGGGTGAAGGCAGATGAAAAGGAGAGCCATTTCATTGACACAGAAGACCGTACGCACAAGGATCTTCATGAAGAATATGACAAAGGTATAAATATTTGTATAATTTAAAAATAGGCCAACACAATCCTGAAATACTAATTCTGTATTATTTGTTTATTTTGATTTTAAAATAATTAATTAATTAATTTTAAGGCTAGATGTGCAGGAGCTAACATCTAACATTCTAAAAATGTTTTCCTATTCCCATTATAATTCCACTAATAAATGTATCCTAAAAAAGTTGCTGTAGTTTAATTCAGAAATTAACTTTAATAACATTTGTAATTTTAATAATTTCAATATAAATTGCAATCGATTAATTTAAAAGCACTACTTGTTTAATCACTGTATCACTCCGCCCGTTTGTATCGGAACTATTTTCTTTGGCGGAGCAAAACAAAGCAGGTGGCCATGTTGTTGTTAAAATGTCATTTGCTCGATTTTAACTTCTTGTATTGCAAAACTAAGAGTTTTTACAATGGATTACATGAACATAATGGAAAACAATATTACACGAGAAAGACTGAGGTACAATATCAACAACGATGTTTGCTCTTGTGAGCAAGTGCGCTTCTCTGGACGAAGATCATCATTTTGGGATAAAGATAAGTTAGTTTTACTCACGGCTGTAGGCTCTAACTTTACAACACTTGTGCTTCTGAAAGAAAACGTTAAACAGCTAAAAGACGTTTTGTTGGCATGCTGAAGTGATTACCGAGGCTAGTTCACTGCACGTGCCTTTTAATTACTCAGGGTAAGTTTATATTTCAGTAGTCTAACTTACCATCTATTTATTCCTTTCAAAGTCATGGATATACACGACTTCTGTTGCCTAAATGCGCGCGCACGCAGGCTTTTTGATCACGTGAGCTGTAAAAGGGTCTATTATATATTAAATATTTAATCGTTGCCCCAAAAATAAGATATTTATATAAAATAATTATATATAAGAGAGGTTAGGCTATTAAACATACGTTTTGAGACACATTTTTGACAACATATTATGCTCAAAACTAAACTTTACTATAAAACAAACAGAAAAAAATGCAAAATATGTGGCTTAATATAAATCAATTGAGGTAACGTTAGTAGTAAATAAATAGGACAGGTTACAACTTGCCCCAGTCCTGCCATGACTTGACTTATAAAAAATACACTTTATGTTAAATCCACTTCTTAGTTGACAATCTGTTAAATGTATTACTGTGTGATTTTATTTAGTTCATTTATTTATCCAAGATCCATAACAAAATATGATTTTATTTGGACTCCAAACAAATTAAAAGTGAAATTACAAACTGTTTATCCTATCCTTGCATTTGTGTAACTGGACTAGATATAAAAATGCCCCCAGTCTCACCTCCATAAGCATATAGTCATCTGTATTAACTTTGATGTTAGTGAATTAGATTTAACACATCACTAATTAAGCAGTTTAACCTCCTGTTGTTTCTTTATTTGGCCAAACATTTTAAAATAGTGTTTGCTGTCTTTTGAACCTATGTATTATTTATTTTCATTTTGGTTATTGATGAATTTACTGACAATTTACTGTTTGAGTGAATATGAAATTATTTAACTTTTTCTTCTTTGTACAGAATTTTTAAAAAGCACAATATGATTTGATCTTTGCACTGATTTGTAAAGTATTTCAGTGTGTTTTTAGTCTTATGTACATTAAAGATGTTGACGCGTGTCTGTAACTCAAAATGCTCTAGTTTTTACAAAATCAGATATGTGGCTCGACTAAATTTCATTTCATTTGCTCTTCGTTCTAATCAATGGCTTATTGCTTATTACAAATGTTAAATTAACTCACTTATAGTGCACTAATTCATGCACTAATTTTCATTCATAAATCATATGAACGTAAAACATATAACTTTCTTTTAAAATTGACTCGTGAATTTCAGTTCTTGAACATGTGAAAGAAGCCAAAGAGAAACGGAGTAAAGAGGAGATATACAAAATGATTCAAGGTGAATGGTTTGATGATTTCTTCAGCGCTTGCACAGTAGAACATAGTGCTTGTGCAGAATGAATACCCGCAATGCAACAAAAAGACAAGAGAAAAGCAATAGATCTGTGTCACATGATCATATCTGTTCTTTCAGACATGAGAGATAAGAAGGCCGAAGCTGAAGAGGAAGAAGTAATAGAAAAGAAGAAAGAAGCTAAGCCCAAAGAAAAAGTGACTGAAAAACTTCAGAAGCCCAAAGAGGGCAAGAAACCTACAAAAGGCAAAACTCTTAAACCAACAGGTGAGACTGGAAAATCACATTTATCAAAACACATTCTTCATCTTATTTCTCATCTTTAAGAAGCTCTAGATCTAGATTTACATCAGGTTTAGATTCTACTTTGTTTCTCAGGGGAAATGTGTAAAGTGTCCAGACCTACTTCAGTTAAAAAATGCTGTACCAAATCAGTATGCTGCGAGATATTGTGTTTGTACTATGTATAAATGTGTTTTCTAGAAAAGAAAAAGCCTCATAAAAAAGTCAAGGTGACTAAACTGGATGAGGAACCTATTCTCAATCAGAAGAAACATAAAGAACTGAAATCTGGTACATATATGTAGCATACTAATGCCCAAACAAGCACTGCTTGCTAATGTAAAGCAGCAATACCACAGTAACATGCCTGTATTTATCAAAGTCAGCAATCAGCATTCATTTTATCTTTATATCTATTTTAATATGATGTCTTTTAATACAATGAAGAGGGAAAAAAAACCTTATGATATCTTGTGAAAATATAACAGTTCATTCATGATTATAAACTTAATTTTATTGCTTAAGTTTATCGGATAGAAATAGCTGCTTAAGGTTTCGATTATACTTCTTACAGGGAATGTGGAAAGTGTCAAGACCTACTTTAGTTAAAATTGCTGTACCCTTCCAAATTAGTTCGCTGCTTGTCTTTTTTGAGATAATGTGTTTTTATGTATAAAAATGTTTTCTATAGAAAAGGAAAAGCCTCATAAAAAAGTCAAGGTGACTAAAGTGGATGAGGAGCCCATTCTCAAACAGAAGAAACATAAAGAACTGAAATCTGGTAGATACATGTATATGTAGCGTACTAATACCCAAACAAGCACTGCTTCCTCTTTGGAATAAAACTGCCTAATATTAATGTAAAGTGGCAATACCAAAATAACATGTCTGCATTTATCAAAGTCACCAATCAGTATTAATTATATCTATTTTAATATTTGATGTCTTTTAATACAATGAAGAGCGACAAGAAATCCTTATGATATCTTATGAAAATATGACAGTTCATTCATGATTATAAACTTTATTTTATTGCTTAAACTTTATCGGGTAGAATTAGCTGCTTAAGGTTCAGATTATACTTAGATTATGTTCCTCACGCTGCTTCTCTGTTTCGATATTATGTTTTTACATTATATATAAATGTGTTTTCTAGAAAAGGAAAAGCCTCATAAAAAAGTCAAGGAGACTAAAGTGGATGAGGAACGCATTCTTAAACAGAAGAAACATAAAGAACGGAAATCTGGTACATACATGTATATGTAGCGTACTAATACGCAAACAAGCACTGCTTCCTAGGCAGTATATAACTGTAAAGCGATATCAACGATATCGACGTAGCATGCCTAACATGTAATGCCAGCATTCATTACATCTATTTTAATAATACAGAGTAATACAGAGGGTCAAGAAATCTTATGATACTGTATCTTATGAAAATATGACAGTTCATTTATGATTATAAAACATTATTGTGTTGCTTGAACTTTTCCGGGTAAAAAATAGATGCTTATGGTAACATATGCTTATGGTTCTTTTTCTGTTTACTAACTGTATTGATCAGTTTTTTAGCGTTGCCTAGTTTTGTGACAGCGGCTCTTATCCATGGGATGCATCAGTCCAATACCTGGAATCTGTATCAGGCCCGATAAAGATCTTTTTGCTGCTAAGGCTAATCGAGATCAATACTTGCGTCTTAGTTTGAAGAGTTGCGTACTGAACAAAACATTATTCACAAACACAATAACTATTTTAAACATCTGATTAAACAAAGGCTCAGTAAACTCTTGGATGGATACACTACACAATGTGGTAAGCACATTAAAATAGCTTTTCTCTTTATGTTTTCACGGTTATAATTTTGCATTGCGGCACAAAGTTCATCATTGTGCACCAGGGATGCGCATAAACGGTTTTGTGAGACTTTTTGTTGGAGCCTTTTATATTTCGCACAAGAAAAATATATTTAGCCTATTTATTTGTTATTTGTCGTATCTACTACCTAGTATCATAGGTCGTGGTAAACACTGCCACGATTAACTGTTTTCCCGCCATTGACAAGTTATCTCGTCAATTAAGAGAAATGCTTCCCTGCCAAAGACGAGTTTTTACGTCAATCCATATTTCCGCTATAATGCAGTAGATGGCGCTCTTACCCACCTTACATTTAATTTTGTTTAAAATATTTAAAGAAGAAAATGTACTGGAACTCATTCAACTTTTGTGAAAATCATAAAAAATGCTGGTGCTGGCTGGCAACTTTTTGAAAAAAAAAAAAATGCTGGCCAGTAAAGAGTTAAAAAGCTTTAAGGACACTGACAATCTTGTGACACAAATAGAAATTATTGCACCTGTTGTAGCTGTAAGAGCTCTATACACACGTGTATATACAGTACGTATGTGTAAATAAGCTATTCTAAATTGATCAATAATAAAACAGTACTAGTATCGGATTGGGATCGGTGTCAGGTGATACTCAGAATTCAGGTATCGAAATTTAATCATAATGGAAAAAGTTGTGTTGGTGCATCCCTAGTAATGTGAAGCCCCGTGGTTTTAGTTATTGAAGTTATTCCATGTGATTGTTACATTTAAATGTATTCAATTTAAATATTATTTGGAAGGTTTAATAAATCATAAGAAAGTGCTTTTTAGTTTATTAAGTTTATTCATACTAATAATATACCTATTTTTTGTCTTTCAGATGAAAAGCCATCAAAGCCTAAAAGAAGTGAAATAAAAGAACACAAAGAACCCCAGGCTGATCAAAAAGCAGGTTTGTAAAGACAGTTTATCACACAAAATGACATACACTTTTTATCAAATACTGGCTGTAATTCAGAGGAATTTGACATTGATGAAGAAATAAGAACATATATAAATCCAACTTTTAAAATGAAATGTAATGTTAATAATGAATGTGACTGTTCTTTCTGTACAGAAGGTGAGAGAAAGATTAAACCAGCAAAGAAAGGTAAGAACACATTTCATTAATTTGCTGTTTCTTGGGCAAAATTTTTCTGTATGTAATTTTATGGAATAAAAGTATTGAAAGTATTTCCCTAATGTTACTTAGACATGAAAGGCTGTGCTATAATGTGAATATAATGACAGCTAGAGGCTGTTGTCCAGTATTTATGCTTCAATGAAACCACATAATAAAAATAATTAGTTGCTGAAGGGGTCATACTGCATCTATAATAATGATATAATAATATACATAATTTACTCTAAATTGGTGTTTATCACAGAAGCCAAACCTAAGAAAGAAAAACTAAAACCTGTGGATATTCCTAAAGGTAACATGCATACAAATACCGAACACATCATTTATCACTTTCTTAATGCAATTTACGTGCAAGCTTTGATAAAACTTTTTTGTTTTATGTTTTAACAAAAATGGCATTACAATAACTTCTTAAACTATTTCCAGCATGACAATTGCAGCTATTTAAACTCAAACAAATGGCTCATCACAGTCTGCTGTTTACCTCATTTGTCTTTCAGATGATGTAACTAAGAAGGTGGTCAAAGCCAAAGGTAAAGAGATTTAAAGCCGCACATAAAGAGATGATTTTAGTGGCTAATATATCATAGTATTTAATGTACTGTACAATACTTTGTCTGTAACAGCCGCTTCACAAATTGAATTAATGTTTGTTATGTCATAGATGTTGAGATTGCCAAAGAGAAAACCAAGACCGTTCCTGTAAAGAAAGGTATATAACAAGTTACAAATACTGGTTTCTGGTATATTCCGAATTAAAAGAGTAAAAGAAAAGCACAAAATAACAAAAGTATTGCAATTATCAAGTGACCTATCTGCAGTAAAATTAATAAAATTAAATTTTATATTTGAAAAAATGTTTCAACTTAAAACAATTAAATGATCTGAATCAATGTTAATGCTAGACAGAATACAGTTTTAAGATTGATTTATTGATACAGTATATCACCATTACAGAGGTTGCTAAAAAAGAAGTTAAAGCGACTGCTGTGGATCAAGGTATGATTATTCATCATATTTATATAAACATTTTCACATTTGCTGTGTGATACATTTTTTTTAACCTAATTTTCAGAGCCTAGAGTTTCCAAAGAAAAGGCCAAACCAACTCATTCAAAGAAAGGTATACAGTACTAAAAACACATATCTAATGTGGAAAATCTTTTCTGTTATTATTTTAGACTCACTTTGTCTGGAAAACTTTTAGCATTTTTCTATACACCTTAATTCATTAAGGTTTTAAGATTCATCTTATTATTTTTGCAGATGCTAAAGTTATCAAGGAGAAACCTAAAGCACATCCCCCAAAGAAAGGTCTGTATTGTAGAATGAAATAATATAATCTTGTAGATGAAGTTAGATATTAAATTTCTAAATATAATGTTGTATTCAGAATCTCATTCATCATGTAACCTCATATGATTTTTTAGAACTGTAAGCAATATACTGCGTTGTATGCTCCTAAAGATCAACCATATGTGTCTATTTAGTTACTGAGGCTGCCAAGGAAAAGGCTAAGCCAGTTGTGAAGGAAGGTATGTTGTAGTGGATCTAAAAAAATTTTTATGGGTTCTCCTTTTTGTACTGTAAATAACAGATTATATCATCAGTTTATGTCAAATGCTTTACAGAACCTGACGTTATTAAAGAAAAGGTCGAGCCGGCACCTATTAAGAAAGGTACTTTAATGCAAACATAAAATATTTGCTGAAATATCTGGCCTTACATCCAAATACTTTGCAGATACTTTTATGGAACACCATTTATTTAAAGTCTTTCAATAAGTTTTGTTTTTAATTTTTTCTTCAAATGTATGATTTGCCTCTTTTTTTGCATTTAAATAGTTGCCTAAAGGTATAAAGACAAAACTGCTGAAGAGAAAATTACTTTTTTGCTAAGATATCCCCTCAAAAACTATCCTAAGATTCATTTAAATTACATAATTTTTTTCTACTTCATTTAGAAGCTAAAATCAAAGATAAGACACCATCAGCACCGGTGAAGAAAGGTATTTTTCTTCTTATTAACCAATTACATTGTGATTTTATATTTTCACATTTTGATTAAATGAACACATGACAACAGCTTTTGTTGTAAAATGTATTTTAAAGCTCAAATGTGGCACATTATATATTAATGTGACAAGTTGCTACCACAACTAAAACTATTAAAAATAAATGTAACTTTTTACTCTGATTCATGTTGTGTCTATGCTACTTACAATCACTATACAGTAACATGCCTCATTTTAAAGCGTGTTTCTTAATTTTACTTCTTTGCAGATTTATGACTTTGTTGCGCTAAATTTGCGTTAAATGTTTACTTTATTTACTTTTAGAAAGTGAAGTTGCAGAAAAGAAAGTGAAACCAGCCCCTATAAAGAAAGGTATAAATTTACAGTAAAATTAGAAATCCTGTTTGAAAGAAATGCAATTTTTGTCTTGTCCTTAAACTACTGATGTTAAATTACAGAGCGTGAGGTTTCCAAAGAGAAGGTCATAACAGAACCCTCAAAGAAAGGTAAATACTTTCTTTCAACTATCAATTTAAATGTGTATGGATTATAGGACAAATTGATTATTCAGCTTTTAATAGTCAACAATAAATTCAAAAATCATTGGTCAACCAGTAACAAAACATGTCATGTCATACTTTCAGAGGACAAACCCCCCAAGGAAAAAGCTAAACCAGCCCGGGTGGAGAAAGGTATCACTAAATGAAATTGTACATTTTTTTTGAAGAAAAGTAAGATGCAGTAATATAGCACTTTATTAAATTCATTTCTTTATGCGTGACATTAACAAAGCATGTTGACTGATATAAATGCAGAATTAATCTTTTAAACCTAGTTTTATTTGAATTGTAGAGCCTGAGGTTGCAAAAGAAAACGTCAAACCAGCAATTACAAAGAAAGGTAAATTCTGAAGAGTATTATTTCTATAATGTATATTGTTTATTAATATAACTAAGCTTACTAATTTTGTAATAGGAATAGTAAAATTTCAACCCATCAGTGGGTGTTAGCAATTAGTGTCATATAGACCTACATGTACAGTAACACTTACTGCTAATATCCGTTGATATACAAAGCCTGAGGTTTTAAAGTCAAGGCCAAACAAGAACCCTTAATATAAGCTTAAAAAAAATTGTCAGCTCAAAAGGGTATTTATTTTCTATATTCATTAACACATGTGAATTCCTGTACGTTAAGGCTTTATAGAAATCATTTCTGATGCACTTTCTGTTTTAGAGATGAAGGTTACCAAAAAACCAGTGAAACATGTGGCTCTAGAGAAAGGTGAGCTTGTCTTTGAACAATATGTTATCAATTAAAATAATTACATTAATGTTGTTTGTTGACTTTAGTTTTTTTATTATTATTTAGAGCCTAAAGTTTCCAAGGAAAAGGCAAAACCTTCATTTGTGAAGAAAGGTATAACACCACATTTACTATTATTGTGTGACCACTAAAGTTCGATACAGTCGATATCATTTACTTTATTTCTTGCACATATACTTTTGCCTTTTATTGAATCTAAATGACAATTTCCTGTCCTTAATTTGTTTAGAGGCTAAAGATATTAAAGAGAAAACAAAACCATCTCTTCCGGAGAAAGGTATTAGTCTTTATTAATAAAACAGGACAGCTTTTATGAGGATTGGTAGTAAAATTGTTATAGTGTCAGAACATTGATTTTCTGAATTATTATTCTTTAACACTTATCTAAGAAGATAAAGATGCTTTTAAGCAAACAGCTGAACCTATTAGACATTTTACAAATAGTTTGCATTAGCGATAGTTTTTTCAGCTGTTTTGACATTAGTTTTAGATCCTGAAGTAATCAAAGAAAAGAAACCGCCAAAGAAGGGTAACTGTTGAAAAAAATATTCCATTTATTTATATGGTAAAACTTTCCAGTAGGGTTGTGTTTGTTAACAATTAGTTGATGCATTAGCTAACATGAACTTACAATGAACAACACTTCTACATTTATTAATTTTAGTTCATGTAATTTTAGGGTTTGCTGATACATTTATAAAATCAAGCATTGTCACTGTTAACATACGTTAATGCGCGATACCGACGTATCAGAAATACTGATGTAATTTATCTTACAATTTTATATTAATCACAAGCAAGCATAATCTTACAATGTTACTTCAATGTTTAACAGAAACCACTATTGCAGTAGAAAAACCCAAACCTGCACCCAAAAAAAATCTATAAAAATAATCTATAAAATAAAAATACTGTATTTTATATAATTGCCAAACTGCAACAGCAAAGAAACAATTTGAAAGCAATCCTCACCACAATCTTAGAGCCTTAAGTCATTTTGAAAATAGCTGTGTGTGTATCTGCAATACATTATTATAATCCAAACTACAATTTCTATGTTTCATAGGGCCGGAAGTTACAAAAGAGAAAGAAAAACCAGCCATTTCAAAGAAAGGTGTTATATAGTATATTATGTGTTATATAATTATATATATTATACAGTAACATACAATACATGCTGTACATGTCTATTTTTATTTTTGTGAATTTGGATATCAGACTAGATTCAGTCTATTTTGTGCTTTTAGAACCTGTGAGCACCAAAGAAAAACCCAAGCCAACAAGAAAAGGTACTTACAATCTGTGTTACATTAAAAACATATTACATAATTACACTATTACAACATTGGCAGTTTGAAGAAAGAGCTAATTATTTGCTATCGCTACATATATTTTCATCGCCGCAATGCTAGATGCTGAAGTGATCAAAGAAAAGGCTAAACCAGCTCCTGAGAAGAAAGGTTTGAGTTACTGGAATACAAAGAGTAAAGATTAATATTTAAAAAAAATGACAATATCCTAATATTTTCTGATCATTGCAGTTTCAGAGGCTAAAGTCATTAAAGACAAAGTTAAACCAGCTCCCGAAAGGAAAGGTACTGTGCAAAAAATTGGTAACACTTTAAAATGTAAGTTTTATCAACTTATCAAAAATGTTTGGGGTGAAAAATCTTTTAAAAATTACTCAAATTGTTAATATCTAATCAAATTTGAGCTTTTTCCACTTAAATCTTTCAGGTAATTTTATTTTTCACACACAATAACATTTTAGCTGTAATTTTTTAAGTTATTCCAACTTTAGTGAGCTATAAATCCAAGAATCTATTTTTTCTCTTTGTCTTCTTGTCTCTAAACACCTTTTACATTATAATAATTTCAGAGGCCATTAAAGAAAAAGCTAAACCTGCTCCTGAGAAAAAAGGTTTGAGTTTCCATCAATTTAATTCTCATTAAAGCTTTCAACCTGGCTTAAAGATCAAGTTTACATTTAGCCAAGTAAAGTTAATTCTATAGAAAACCCATGTCAATCTGACAATTTTGACCACATTGTCATTTCAGAGGCTAAAGTCATCAAGGCCAAAGCTCCTGTTAAGAAAGGTATAAATATTATCTTGCATATCATATTGTTTTCCATTAAGCCTCTTAACTTTTACTATAAATGTGTTTAATCATAAACCAGCAACCATTAATATTTCAAAGGATTGAATTAAACTTAATAAAAAAATATATTTTTGTTTTCTAGAGCCAAAGGCTGCCAAAAAGGAAGACAAACCAGCACCTCCTAAAAAAGGTAGTAAGATACAATGGACCAGATTTACTAAACAGGGCAAAATAGTGTAAGAGGGAAATTGCAATAAAGTGCAGATGGTAGTGAACATTTCTCTAGGTTATTTATTGACAAGACGCACATGAACGAAGACAGGCTGTTGATTGGTTTATATGATTGGTTGAGAAATGTTCCACAGGTATGCATTATTTTTCGATAAATGCACACCTAATCTGTAAGGAATAATTGATGACGGGCCATTAAACTTTTCACCTGCTGTGGGTGTGCATTATTTTCGAAAAATTGAGTGGGCCGCCGTGAACTATTCCTTACATGTACCAGTAAATAATGGGCACAAACCTCCGTAAATCATATTGCGTGATTCTTATATTATAAATCTTATAAATTTGTCCTAAAATCTCTGTAACCCCTTTTCAGTTGAGGTTCCAAAGGATAAGCCAAAACCTGCTCTTAAAGAAAAAGGTACGTAACAAGTTTACATTACCTTTCATTCATTATATGACACAGTAATGTATCAGTTTAAGTGCAAATATTGTAACCCGTTATTTTTTCTCAATGTATATAATGAGTTATAACAGTTCATGTGCTTTAGCTTGGATTTCTGAGATGCTACATTGAAACACCAACATTTCAACTGCTTGTTTTAAGTTAAATCACTGTGTTCTGCAGAGCCTGAAGTAGCTAACTTATTAAATACAATGGCAAAATATTTTCCAGTTTAAGATCAAATCTTTCATTGTTTCTCTGACTATTATTAAATACTAAATATTTTAAATACTGTGTTTAAAATTATATCTGAATTTTACCCATATAAAATGTATGATTGTGAAAAAAAGTTGATATATTCTGTTTTGTTTTGTTTTGTTTTTTTGCATTACCATTATTTCAGACGCAGAAGTCTTTAAGGAGAAAGCTAAGCCAGCCCCTGAAAAGAAAGGTTTCAGTGTCCTTTTTTCATATTTCACCTCTGCATTTATTGTGTATTTAATCACATTATTTAATAACTACTAACTATCAATACTATCATTGCCTTCCAGAGGCTGAAGTCATCAAGGAGAAAGTTAAACCATCTCCAGTAAAGAAAGGTATGAATGTCAATAAAATAATTCTGTAACGTGATTGATGTATACTGTAACGTGATAATTTAACTTAACATCTTACAGAGCCTGAAATTGCTAAGGAAAAGACACCAAAACCCACAAAGAAAGGTATAAACATACTATAGATATTTATAGTTACTACATTATACCTTAACAAATTTCTATATTTCCTGAAATCTCATACAAATTTTTACAAGAAAACAAGTCGTAAATTCTATTGTAAACTATTTTCAGTTGAGGTTCCAAAAGAAAAGGCAAAACCAGTTCCTGAAAAGGAAGGTTAGTTATATGTCTGCCTAGTTAATCTTTCAAATTTCAGTTCTGACACAGAATTTAGTTGATATTAAACTCCTTTATGTTTACAGCACCTGAGATAACAAAAGAAAAGCACAAACCAGCACCAAAGAAAGGTACTTACATTTATTCATTTGAATAATGCAAAATATGATTTATCTTGATAAGATAATGCTCATCTTTTTTTTCTTTTTTTAATTAGATGTAGAAGCTGAAACCATTAAAGAGAAAGTTAAACCAACACCTAAGAAAGGTTTGATTTACTGCTGTGTATCAAGAATTCAATCCCTATATACTAAAATATGCTAATAACATGTTTGCATTATTATGTTTTTAGAGGTGAAAGAGAAAGATAAACCAGCCTCTGTAAAGAAAGGTAAATGAACACTACTTCAGTATTATTTTTTCTTATGTACTTTTAGTCTCTGGTGAGGATCATCTTAACATTTCACTTTGGCACATAGTGAGAGTGAAAAAAATTTACAATCTCTAAATATTTTACATCATTGCCATTTCAGAGACTGATGTTAAGAAGAAAGCTACACCAGCTCCTGTGAAGAAAGGTATAGATCACAATAAATCTGTTTGTATTATCGCATTAAAAAAATACTGTTTCTCAGAACCTGAAAGCACCTAATGTAATGATAAAAAAATTATTATTTAAATATTTTGCCATCTAGTCAGTAAATTAACTTAAAAGGTAAGAATGGACAGTCATAAACCTTTATTTGAATGTTTTTTATTTAAAGTCATCAAAGAAAAGGCCAAACCAATCCCTGAAAAGAAAGGTTTGTTATGAGTCAAGTGAAATTTTTTTCACAAATTTAAATACATTTAAATTTATTCTGAATAAAGGTAAACGTCACTTTATTATATACATGTGAAGTAATTATGTTAATGTTTTTGGCTTTATAGTGTCTGATAATATAAAAGTTTTTTTTTGTTGTTGTTGTTTCAGAGGCTGAAGTCATCAAAAAGAAAGTTAAGCCAGCCCCTGTCAAGAAAGGTTTGCGTTTGTTGTTTTACAACAAACAAACTTAAATACAGAGAAAAACAAATCTAAATATTTTCATTTGATTCCTATTTCAGAGGCTAAAGTTATCAAGGACAAAGTTAAACCAGCTTCTGTAACGAAAGGTGTGAATATTGATGTAATCATAATTTGGGGTAATTTCAGAATGTCATATATCTTAAACATTCTTATTTTCCCTGTAACCTTTTTCAGTTGAGGCTCTAAAAGAAAAGACAAAACCAGACCCTAAAAAGAAAGGTAATTATCTGGTTGTTTATTCTTGTTGATTGATCAATATTAAATATTTAAAATGTCTTCCGTTTTGACTGTTTCCCAGTTTTGCATTCCTTGATCATAATTCCTATTTCAGAGACAAAAGCCATCAAGGTCGAAGTTAAACCAACTCCTGTAAAGAAAGGTATGAATATAAAAAATAATCCTGCATATAGGGATGGTTTCCTGGACAGGGTTTAGATTAATCCAGGTTTAGGCCTTTAGTTATTTTAGGACATTTAAGTAGTTTTTACAAACAAACCTTACAAAAAACAATACTGGTGTGTATCTTGAGACAAAACAATGACACTTAATATGTTAAAATATAAAATACGGTGTTTTAAAATTTATGCATCTCAAATATGCATTTTAGTCTGGGACTAGGATGAGCCCTGTCTGGGAAACCGCCCCATAATTTATTAAAAATTGTCGTTACTTCGAAAAAGTAAGTGTTCATTCTGCCTTTTGTGTTAATTCAACTTAACATATTTTTTGGGGTTAACTAGTATTTTTGAGTCAATTAACTAAAAAAATTGAAGGCAGCACGAACACATACGGTACTTTATTAAGTTAACATAATAAAAAAGACCTTTGTTCTACTTGTCAATGTTTTTGGTGTAGAGAAGGGGACATATCATGAAAATCTGACTTTTTCCATGTTTAAGTGCAATAATTGGGTTCCCGGTGCTTCTATCAACCTAGAAAAAGTGAAAAAGAAAAACACAAGTAACTTAGTTTTGGTAAATCATTCTCTGCAAGCATGTGTAAAAATAGGTCATTGAAATCTGGATCCTATTGTTGTGATGTCAGAAGGAGATAATACCGCCCTTTAATCTGTACTATCCAACCACGGCACTGCCATTTAGTGCAGAGATCAACTCATTTGCATTTTAAAGGACACACCAAACGGGACATTTTTGCTCACACCTACAAAGTGGCAATTTTAACATGTTATAATAAATTATCTATATGGTATTTTGAGCTAGAACTTCACATATGTACTCTGGGGACACCAAAGATTTATTTGACATCTTAAAAAAGTCTTGTGAAATGTCCCATTTAAACTGCATTGTTTGGTGTAATAAGTACTAGTAAATATTTTTCTGTTTTGCAGAGCCCGAAGTCATCAAAGAAAAAGAAAAACCAGCCGCACCTAAGAAAGGTTTGATTCTGTGTTTAAAAAAAAAAAAATTAAGGGTCTGTAAGACATAAATCTACTTTCTGTAAACATTTCTGTATTATCACCAATTAAGAGGCTGAAATAATCAAGGAGAAAGTTAAACCAGCTCCTGTTGAGAAAGGTATTCTTGTCAATTAAATCATTAATGCATGTTTATATGTGTTTTCATCATTATATGATGTTTACTCATAACATAATACAAAACTGTTTACAGCACCTGAAGTTTCTAAAGAAAAGGCACCTGAACCAAAACCAGAACCTACAAAGAAAGGTTTGAATATGGCTTTCTCTAATAAAATTAATATTATCTTTATCCACGTTCATACCACAAGCTTTTTTTATTTACGATATTGTCCCTTTTCAGTCAAGGTTCCTGAAGAAAAAGTCAAACTGGTTCAAGAAGACAGAGGTGCAAATCTAATTAACCTTTTCATTTAGACTCACTAGTTACTTTTGATTTTTGTGATGCTGCCAGTTTAAAATATATCCCATTAGGACTCCTGTTTGAACTTTGCTGTAACAAAGTAAAAAAGTTGTCATAACAAACTATTACATTTTGTTTTGTAGAATCAGAGATAACCAAAGAAAAGCGCAAACCAGCTCAAAAGAAAGGTAAAACAACTTTAGTTTATTTCAGAGAATAATGCCAAAACAATGTTAACGCCTGGGAAGTAATACAGTCTAAAAATATATTTTCAACCCAGTGCAAAAAGGGACAAATCCAGCCGTTGGGTTAAATTAACTTAAAAAACTTTTTATATTTATATTTGACACAAAAATAGGTTAAAAAAACCAGCATAGGTTAAATTACAACCCAAAGAGTTGGGTTCATCCCTTTTTAGTAGATTGAAAATAACCCAGCATTTTTTTTAGTGAATACTCATATTTTGCTTTTTATTAACATAAAGTGGTCGGGGAGACAGCTAAACCAGTTTCTACGAAGAAGAAAGGTTTGTTTTACAGTGTTTATAGTAAAAATATTATTCTTAACATTATACTTTTTATTATATGCCTACTAAAAATCTTATGATTTACATTTCAGAGGCTAAAATGATCAAGGAGAAAGTTAAACCAGCTCCTGAAAAGAAAGGTACAGCGCACGTTTTTTTTATCTTTCTGTGTTTTCAAAAGCTAATACTACACATTTGTAACATTACATTTTCCTTTCAGAGGTTAAAGTTATCAAGGAGAAAGTTAAACCAGCACCTGTAACAAAAGGTACTAAACCATCTCGCATAATAAATGTTAATTTCCACTTTGCTGTATCATGCGATGAGTTAACAAATCATAATCCTGTATTGTTTTATAGAGTCTGCAGATGTCAAAGAAAAGGCACCTAAACCAAAACCTAAAAGAGGTACGTTTCCCCCTAACAAATATGACTTAATATTTATGTGTTATTCTACTCAATACAAAGTGATGGTTATAAACCTGTCAGCAAAGTTGCAATGTTTGGTATAATAAAAATCAAACATATTTCTGTTTTGCAGAGCCTCAAGTTGCCAAAGAAAAAGAAAAATCGGCAGCTAAGAAGAAAGGTTTGAGCTACAACAAACAACAAACATTATCCCTAAGCTGTTTAATTTTGCTTTCTGTAAACATTTAATATCGTCATTTATAGAGTCTAAAATAATCAAGGAGAACGTTAAACCAGCTCCTGTAAAGAAAGGTACAGTATGAGTATCGATGAAGTCATCCTGCGTGTTGTTTTTCACTTTATGATAATTATTGAGCACTTGAAACAATACTCTTTTATAGAGCCTGATGTTCCTAAAGAAAAGACGGCCGAACCAACACCAGAACCTGCAAAAAAAGGTATTAATACATCCACCTTATCCACCATCCAGCTCATTTGTGTAAGGTTTTCGGTGACCCACTGGTAGTCAGCATATTGCAAGTGACATGAGTTTGGCGTTTTGACAGGGTAGTTAATATTTATTATAGAATACAGAAAGACATAATTTGTGTACTAGTAAGGGGTTGCAGTAAATTGACCCCGATCCACTTTTTATGTCGAAATGCCTGACAGATTGCCGTTTCAATAGTATTGTATCTCTTGGAAGCTGTGCCAACATTTTGTTCCTTTTTTGTATCTTTTAATATTTGCTTGCAATTTCTTAAAACAAGAATCTCATATATTTACATATTTTTATATTTTCTAACCCCTCTTAGTTGAGGTTCCAAAAGAAAAGGCAAAACCAGCCCCTAAGGAGAAAGATATTATCTAGTTAGCTGTTTCATATTTCATGGGATATCAATACTTCAACAGTTCTGACTTTCATTTCATATTTTGCACAATGTTTGACAAGTTTTGCTTTTAAATTTTCTATAGAACCTGAGATAACCAAAGAAAAGCCCAAGCCAGAAGCACCAAAGAAAGGTACTTACATTTTTAATTGCAAATTACATGCAGGATTATTAATGTAAACCTAAAGCTGTATTTTTTAATATTGTAATCATTTTAGAGGCTGAAACAATCAAAGAAAAAGCTAAACCGGCTCCTAAGATTAAAGGTTTGAGTTACAATTACTTAAGCTTGACATGTTGTCACTTTGTAAAAATGAATATTTCATTCCCATAAATTTGATGCTATAGTAAATATTATACAATCTCTAAATATTTGACATCATTGCCATTTCAGAGGCTGAGGTCATTAAGGAGAAAGTTAAACCAGCTTCTGTGAAGAAAGGTATTGATATAAACCCAAGAGAAGAGTCTTATTACCCCTCCAAAAAATGTAAGAATATGCCTTCTATCTTCAAACTTTGAAATATTATTATCATTTCAGAGCCAGAAATCATTAAGGAGAAAGTTAAACCAGCTCCTGTGAAGAAAGGTAAGAATATAAATCCAAGACAAGAGTCTTATTATTACCCAAAATATGTAAGAATGTGCCTTGTATATACTATCTCGTAACGTATTAATATTATTATTAATTCAGAGCCAGAAGTCATTAAGGAGAAAGTTAAACCCGCTCCTGCGAAGAAAGGTATAGAAATAAATCTAAGTAAAGATTCTTATTATTATCCCCAAAAATGTAAGAATATGCCTACTCACTATTTAAACTTTTAAAAATTATTATAATTTCAGAGGCAGAAGCCCTTAAGGAAAAAGCTAAACCTGCCCCTAAAAGGAAAGGTTGGAGTTTTTATTATTTTATCCTCACCTTTGCATTCAATCCCACTTAAGATCAAGTTAACATTGAGCCGAACAAATGCTAAAGATCTTTGAATATTTTGACCTCATTGTGATTTCAGAAGCTAAAGACATTAAGGACAAAGTTAAATCAGCTCCTGGAAAGAAAGGTATGGATGTAAATATAATTGTACAATTGTTTTCCACTATTTTAGTATTTTTTTCATATGATAATAATGATATTAATATGATATTAATATTTTAGAAGTTGAAGCTATCAAGGAGAAAACTAAACCAGTCCCTGAAAAGAAAGGTTTGAGTTACAATTTTCACTTGATGTTTCCTTTTATCCCTAAACATATTTTTTTTCTATCTAAGCAAAAATAATGCAACAAAATATTTTTTTTTTTTACGTTTCTTTGACTTTGTTTTCAACTTGATGCTGTTTAGTGACTAAAGTGATCAAGGAGAAAGTCAAAGCAGCTCCTGTGAAGAAAGGTATTAATGTCAATAAAGTCACCATATATACTGTTGATTTATACTGTAATTACTGTAATTAAAATTATAATAAAAAAATATGTATGAAGTAAAATTATGTAATATTATAAAATGATTAAAAAAATAAATATTTGTTTTGTAGAGCCTGAAGTTACCAAAGAGAAAGAAAAAGCAGCACCTACGAAGAAAGGTTTGATTAAACATTAATTTTAACAGTATGCAAAGAAAAGTTATTTTTAATCTCTAAATCAGTTTTAAATCATACAATTTCTCTAAATACTTTATCATCATTGTAGAGGTTGTCATCAAGAAGAAAGTTAAAGCAGCTCTTGTAAAGAAAGGTATGAATCTCAATAAAATCATCCTGCATATCCCGTGAACGTGTTTTGCATGATTATGATTTATTGCATTTTTTTTACAGCAGCAGTTCTTAAAGAAAAGGCACCTGAACCAAAACCAGAGCCTGTGAAGAAAGGTATTAATGTATACACTTGAGTATTTATAATTTTATTTTATGTTAAACAATGTGTTATACTTCCTATAAATATATTCAACATTTCAGAGGCTGAAGTGATCAAGGAGAAAGTAAAACCAGTCCCTGAGAAAAAAGGTTTGATTCGTTTAATTTATAGCAAAATTATACAAATTATACTCATATTATGCTAAAAAATGTATACATCATGTAAATGTTTTTATATTTTCAACTTTTCAGAGACTGAAGTGATCAAGGAGAAAGTTAAACCAGTCCCCAAGAAGAAAGGTTTGCTTCACTGTTTTTTTACTTCATTCAAAGTAGAATGTAATATTACAGTTTTTTTAATAATTTATTTTACTTTCTATATATGTTTTGTTGTTTATGTATTTTTACCATTTTAGAGGCTGAAGTGATTAAGGAAAAAGTTAAACCAGGCCCAGAGAAGAAAGGTTTAATTACTGTGTTTTACTACGTTTTTACTTTATTCATAATAGAATATAATATTATACTTAACTATGTACTGTATTCTACTTTCTCCAAATTTTAGAGGCTAAAACGATCAAGGAAAAAGTGAAACCAGTCCCTAAAATTAAAGGTTTGATTTACTGTGTTTTAAAGCGTTTTTCATGTATAGCTAATTGTAACATACTGTAATGCTTAACATTGTATTCTACTTAAAAAATTTTTTATAACACTTTACAGTAAGGTTGTATTTGTTTACAATTATTTAAGGCATTAGCCAACATTAACTAACAATAAACAATACTTCTACAGCATTTACTAACTTATGTTAAAAGGTACTCCACCAGTTATAAAAACATGTATGTTTTAATAGATTAACACTGGGATTGGCAATATGAATGTGGAAAAAAACTACAAATGTTTTAAAATAATTTAAAACTTTACAAATATTTTAACGGAGGCTGCCGTCAATGTGCATGACATCAAATAGTTGCATCAAGTCTTCAATCAGTAGATTGTAAAATGATGTGAAACAGAAGATGAGAGTTATAAATGCACACAGACAGCAGGTGGCGGTATTTGGTTTGATTTTTATTTCAAAATACAGCAACTGGTCATCTGTTCAGCCCTTTAACAGAAAGTAACATAAATGAAGCATACTATTACACGTCATCAATTTCAGGCCGCCAAACATAATGGTAGCCTTCATATGTTAAAATGAGTATTACATGTTGGGTTTTTGAAGTAATAAAAATATTTAATCTGTTTATATCAATGAATTTTATTAGTTAAAGGCAAATATAAAGCATTAAAGCATACAAGTCTTCATAGTCAGGGTACCTTTTAACAAATTAACAAACAACCTTATTGTAAAGTGTAACAATTCTTTTTATATTTTCACCATTTCAGAGGCTGAAGTGATCAAGGAGAAAGTTAAACCAGCCCCTGAGAAGAAAGGTTTGATTTACTGTGTTTTACTGCATTTTTTTATTCATTCATAGCAAAATGTAATATTATGCTAAACATGTGTAGCATAAAAGTATGCAATATCTTCTTTCTATAAATTTTTTTATATTTTTACCATTTCAGAGGCTGAAGTGATCAAGGAGAAAGTGAAACCAGCCCCTCAGAAGAAAGGTTTGTTTTACTGTGTTTTACTGTATTTCTTATAGTGTTCTCACACATGTATTCTTTTTTATTTATTTATTATTTTCAATATTTCAGAGGCTAAGGTGATCAAGGAAAAAGTAAAACCAGCCCCTGAGAAGAAAGGTTTGATTTACTGTACTGTGTTTTACTGTATTTTTACTTTATTAATAGCAGAATGTAATGTAATGCTTAACATTGTATTCTACTTTCGTTAAATGTTTTTATATTTTCATAATTTCAGAGGCTGAAGTGATCAAGGAGAAAGTGAAACCAGCCCCTGAGAAAAAAGGTTTTGATTTATCGTGTTTTACTATCTCATTTGTAGCTAAATGATACTTACTGTAATAGTATTTTTACACATGTATTCTTTATTTTTTTATTTTTTGCGATATTTCAGAGGCTAAGGTGATCATGGAAGAAGTAAAACCAGCCCCTGAGAAGAAAGGTTTGATTTACTGTACTGTGTTTTTTACTGTATTTTTACTTCATTCATAGCAGAATGTAATATATGCTCAACAATGCATTCTTCATTTTAATGCTTTCTTCTTTTTACCATTTTAGAGGCTAAAGTGACCAAGGAGGAAATTAAACCAGCCCCTAAAATTAAAGGTTTGTTTTACTGTTTTTTTTTTACTTCATTTATAACTAAATGTAATATAATGCTAAACAATGACTTTCCATAAATGCTTGTATATTTTTACCATTTCAGAGGCTGAAGTGATCAAGGAGAAAGTAAAACCAGCCCCTCAGAAGAAAGGTTTGCTTTACGGTGTTTTACCTTATTTATAGCAAAATTATACTCGGTATTCTTCTCACTAATATATTCTTTATAATTTGTATTTTTATTTTCATTATTTCAGAGGCTAAAGTGATCAAGGAAAAAGTTAAACCAGCCCCTAAAATTAAAGGTTTGATTTACTTTGTTTTATTCCTTTTTTTTTTTTGTATAGCTAAATGTAATATTGCGCTAAACAATGTCTGGCATAATAGTAAACAATGTCTACCTTCTATAAAAAATGTTGTATATTTTACTATTTTAGAGGCTGAAGTGATCAAGGAGAAAGTTAAACCAGCCCCTAAAATTAAAGGTTTGATTTACATTGCTTTACTGCATTTTTTAAATCTCATTTATAGCAAAATATAATGTTGTACTTACCAATGTATAGCATAATAGTAAACAATGTCTACTTTCTATCAAATTTTGAATATTTTTACTATTTCAGAGGCTGAAGTCATCAAGGAGAAAGTTAAACCAGCCCTCGAGAAAAAAGGTTTGATTAACTGTGTTTTTACCTTATTTATAGCAAAATATTATTAATATTATTTGATTTACTGTGTTTATAGTAAAATATACTCACATTAATATTATACTCAACAATGTATACTTCAAATAAATGTTTTTATATTTTCAATATTTCAGAGGCTGAAGTGTTCAAGAAGAAAGTAAAACCAGCCCCTGAGAAGAAAGGTTTCATTTACCATGTTTACTGCCTTTTTGCGTAATTTATATCAAAATGTAATATTATGCTAAACAATATAGCAGTAACTTCATAAATGTTTGAATACTTTTACCGTTTCAGAGGCTGAAGTGATCAAGGAGAAAGTAAAACCAGCCCCTGAAATTAAAGGTTTGATTTACAGATTTTTTACTTTATTCATAGCTAAATGTACTGTATTGTATTTTCTCTAAATGTTTTTTTCACATTTTTTATATTTCAGTGGCTGAAGTGATCAAGGAAAAGGTTAAAGCAGCCCCTGAGAAGAAAGGTAAAAGTCATTGTATCATCATGTGCCTTTCTGTGTTAAAGATCAGAGCCCAGACACATGATGCCATAAAAGATTGTTCTTTTTATCATTTCAACATCATTTGCTTTTCAGAGGCTCAAGTTATTAAGGACAAAGTTAAAGCAGCTCCTGTAAAGAAAGGTATGCATGTCAGTGACCTCATTCTGTGTTTATTGCTACTTTGTAAAGTGTGACAAGATACAATTCTGTTTATAGAGTCTGAGAAAAGCACCACAAACACCCAAAATACATGGGATTTCCTTTCAATGTCTTATAAAATACATTCAACATCTGTCAATCCAATAAATTTGTGAATGCTAAAATGTCAGTGCATTTGACAAGAGCTAACCAATGTGTTATTGTGTGAATAGCATCAGAATCATTCCAATTGTTATGGTTTCAAAACACTTTCAGATGATGTTGCATCTTTGGATTTGGAGCTCTTGAATGCCATCAACCAGAAACTGTCTCTTCTGGATTTACTGAGGCAAGACATTGGTGAAATGAAAAGTGACCTGGAGTCTACTCAAAATCAAATTCATCTTTTAAGAATGGACAACAGAACAATCAATGGTATTGTTTCCAAATTGTATACAGGCTGGATTAAATGTGTATCTTTTAGTAATAACTTACTGAATATTTGAATATTTTGTTTTTTACAGAGGCCGTCCTTGGAAAAGTAAAACCTGCAGTTTTTAAGGAAAAAGCTAAACCAGCTAAAAAAGGTATTTGTATAAATCTCAGTTACTGTATATTTACATGCAGGTTTGGTCATAATGGATAAATTAAGCTACAGATGCACAGGCACCACACTTTGCAGGTTTCATATAAAGTGAAAGTGAGCCTGCAATGAACCTTTAACATTAAGTGAAAGATTTTTCATTTACAGAACAAGAAGCGCTAAGGAACCTTACAAAGACTGCACATCTTAAGAGAGGTAATGATGAATGGGTCTATGCTCTTGTCATTGTGTTTGTGTGAAACTGGTAAAGATGTATACAGACAGATTAAGGGGAATAATTCGTGCAAAATGTGTTGCTACCTGGTAATAAAAACAAATACAGATTTTTTTTTTCAGATACACTGAAAAAAAAATCTCCAGTTGCACATGATTGAATTAAGTTTTCTTAAAATGTTTAAGTTGTTGGATCTACGTAATTTAGTTATGTACACCAGTTTAACATAATTAAATCAAGTTTTTTTTTTATGAAAGTTATTTAAATTTATGTTCATTTCATTTTAAGAAACCTTTTTCAATCATGTGCAACCGATGTCCAAAAGATTTTTTTTCAGTGTATAAAATGAAAGGAAATGTTTGGTTTGGTTATAAACGATATTAGTCTGTTCTTAAAGGGTTAGGGTTAGCATGTTGTTACAAACCTGTATAAATTTCTTTGTTTTGATGAACACGATGGAAGATATTTTAAGGAATGTTTGTTTCCAGACCGTTCCTGAGCCCCATTCACTACCATAGTATTCCTTTTCCCACTATGGAAATCAGTGGGTCCTCTAATCGGGTTGGTTACAAACATTCATCAAAATATCTTTATCAGAACAAAGAAATTTATAAAAAATCTTTATTTTTGGGTCAACTATCCCTCCCTAATGTTGTAATGTATATTCTGGAACTGCTGTTTGTTATATACTTTATATAAATGTACACATATTTTTTCAACTTATGTATCAAATGAATGCTGAAACTTTTATTTCCACAACACAGAAGCCTTGAAAAACATCACTAAACCTGGACTTGCAAAGAAAGGTGAGTATGTCTAAAATCATCTTAGTGTGATCTTGGGTATAAACCGTATCAGGAGATGAGTTTTGCATAAGTTACATTTTTAAGTTTGTATAAAGATTATTTTTTAATCATTTTAAACTTTTACTTAAATGAAAGTCTATTATCTGTTATTCAAGTTAAAAAATTATTATTATTATATCAAGATGCATATAAACAAGGTTTGGGCTACTTTTAAATTGATGCCGAGGGTTGATTAATGCATAATTATTTTATTTATGAAAACATACTGTGTTTATTACTACTATTATACAGTGATTTTTTTTCAAGAAGAAATTGTGTGCAAGCCATAAAAGTGACTGTAAAATTTGTTTTTTAGCTATTTGGAGTGGTATATGTTTAGTTTTGGTGTTTGTTCTAGGGTTATTGGGCTAGTTTTGAAACACAGACCTGGCAACCCTGCATGTAAATTTGAAAAGTAGTTTTTGTCTAAATATAAGATTAATGAATTTTCCATTCTAGAAAAAGAGGTCAAGATCAGACCTGAGCCCAAACTGAAAGGTAAACTTCATCTTTTTCAACTTCATAAATTTCTTATTTTAAATATCATAATCTTGAATTTAATCTAGATGTTAGAATCACTATTATTGCTTTATGAATATGAATGCATTTTTAAGATCAGTGTTTGATAAGAAATCTCTTTCCTGTAGAAATTCCTCATGTAGAGGTTGAAGCAGAGAAACCTTTACATCAAGGTACTATAGCTGTACTTGTGCACTTACTTATATAGAGACTTTTAACATCTTAATTCTCCATTATGGCTCAGATTTAACCCGATAGTAGATGAGGAGTATTAGAGGAACTCAGAACAAGAATTCAATTTCACACTTTAACATTTTTTACCATACTTTTAATTCAACTTTTTGACCTCTGGTTCTAAAACAAGAATCGGCTATTTATATCTGAAGGCATCCTGTATTCAAATCTAATCATCGGTATCATTTTTTTATATATATAAAGCCACTATAGGAAGTAAATGCAAGGAGAGGAACAGATTAATTTATTTTAATAAGCTTTTATTTCTTTACATAAATTCTTTAAATAAATTGTTTTGTGAATGTTTGGTTATTTTAGACAAGCCAACTGAGAAAGAAGTTGCAGAAGACAAAGAAGTCAAAGGTAATTGATATAAAGTAATGTATAACTAGGGATGCTAAACAATTAATCGCGATTAATCGTTAGCAGAATAAAAGTTTTTGTTTACATCACATATGTGTGTAAACTGTGTATAATAAATATGTATATATATAAATATGAACACATTCATGTATAATTTTAAGAAAAAAATGTATATATTAAGTATTTATATATAAAATAAATTATACATAAATATACAAATGTATAAACATTTCATGCATGTGTGTACATTTATTTATACAAATTTATTATACACAGTTCACACACATATATGATGTAAACAAAAACTTTTATTCTGCTAACGATTAATCGCGATTAATCGTTAAGCATCCCTATAAACACGCATGTATGTTTTTGAATGAACTCCAGTACCAATCAGGTCATAGAAGAATAGCTTTAGTTTACTATGTGCATCTTTTAATTGAGAATAACTTTATCTTCTGTTTGTATTACAGGAGAAGAACCTGATGTCACCAAAGATATTCCAGAAATAGAGGAGGGTGAGTTCATACAATATTGCTATCAAATGTATACATTTCTGTACCTTTTTAAAGGGTACTGCCCCGTTGACAACATGCGGTACGTATTTTGGCCATTTTTTTTTAAATAAAGTACAGTAATGTTTAATTTATCTTGAGGATATAAGTCATTTTCATTTATTATATAGCCATTTGCAATTTTGCATGTCGGTGAATTTGGCAGAAACTATTATCCAAAGCAAATTAAAAGTATACATTTGATCAGATTTTCCTGGGAATTCAACACATGATTTTTATCATTGCTAACAACATGCTCTACGACAGTGGTCTCCAACATGGTGCCCACCAAAAAAGCACATTAATAGTTTTAATCAGTGTTCGAATTGAAGGGGGTCTGGGGGGGTCCCGGACCTCCTATAAGCCTTAAGGGACCCCCCATAAAGCACAAAAATATAAATTAGGGGGGTCCCCTGGTTTTTATTAAAATTAAAATACTACATAAATTTAAAATCCTCATTTTGCGTGTCACAAAGCGATACTGTCCGTTATTTGTCCCAATTTCGCAATAAAATAATTCAAATGACTTCTGTCTGAAATATAGAAACTCGCAAGTGCGCCTCATGCTGTTTTCTGGAGGAATTGACAGACGAGTTAATGTCTCTATCTGCGTGTGGAGTATTTTTTATCTCAGTTGCGGTAAGAATCTTTAGTAATCTTTAGGTTTAAGGGTTTTTTAAAAAATCTTCTCAAACAATTATTTCATAACAGTGGCAAAGCTATTCACTCAGACTGACGGCTGGTCAACCCAGTCACACAAAATATTTTATTGGGAAAGCAGAAGAAATCACGCTTAAATGATAATAAATGATAGTCTCTTTAGTACTTAGCCTATCGCTCAACTACGCATCTTTCAGAAATAAATAATTTGTAGAAAGTATCTTTTGCATGTGTTTTTTTAAACCTTTGAAAAATGTCGCATGGCCGAAGTGGGACTCATTTTCAGCCCTGGAGTTTCATATCTTAGACCGGCCCACTTTAGTTCACCACTGACTATATTAAAATAATATAATTAAATCCTCAGTGCACTATTCTTTGCAGCCTTGCAATTAATATATTTTCCAAAAATATAATTTCCAATTCAATGCAAATAGTCTAAAACAGTTATGATTTTGCCATAATCGTGCAGCCCTACCATAAGGTATTTTAATATTATTCAATTAACCTTATTCAAAAACTGCTGAAAGGGAACAAATGTTTTCCCCTATATTTTTTCCCCTAGAGTTTTGCATGAAATAGATGAAGAATAACTATTAATAGATTAATCATTGTTACATATATAACTTACCGGTAGATATAAAAAATACGACGTTTACCTTTTAGAGGCCGTTTGAATCAAGTTGCGCTCAAGTTTATTTTAAATCTAAACGTGCGGCAAGTGCACTCAAATATAGACGCGTCTAAAACAAAACTCGTGTTCACAGGCGACCGCTTTGAAAAGCAGAAGGCGGCGGCGCGTCATGCGTTGTCCATGCGTTTTAAATGAATATGGACCCTAATTATGATTATGAACGCAAGAATTATTATTATTACGCGAGTGGGGCTGCTGTGAGTGCTGGGGACAGCAACCTTGAACCTGGTGGCATGATAACTATCTTTAAAATTATGTATCTTTAAAAAGATTAATTATATTTAATTTATACAGTGAAGAAAACAGTGTTATTATTCATTTGATTCTATTTATGTACCTAAATACTATAAGATCTTGCTTTATTTGTAACTTTGTTCTTTTCTATTTTTATATGCTCATAATTTCCGAAAATTATTCGATCTATGACTCAAAAAACGCAATGTAATCATCAATTTAACCACTACTATATAGTGAAATTATGTAATTTAAGAATGAGTCCACCCTATTTCACCCCTATTCTGTTTAAAAGTTCTGCCCTTGCCAGTGTTTCACACTAATTAGAGGGGTAAACATTTTTTTAGAGTTTGAGTTAAGGGTAATTTGGGGTTTCTTTGATTAAAACCAGGATCAGATGATTGTTGATCAAGGACGATCACATCTTACGTTGTGAAATCACAGCGACCCTATAATGAGGGGGGTGGAGCTTAGCCGGGGGTGGGGCTTAGCTAGGGGACCCCCCATAAGCTTTGACATAATTCGAACACTGGTTTTAATTGTCATATTTATTTAGAATACATTTTTTATATTAGCTTGGCTGCTTTGATGTACTTTATGTTAACATTTTAAACAATGATAAAACACATCAACAAGTAAAACAAAAAAGTTTTGAGTAGACTATATCAAAAAGTAGCCATCCAGATTGTTTTATCCATTGTGGTAGCCCTTGCTTACAAAAAGGTTGGAGACCCCTATATTAGGTCAAATACCTAAATAATTTTATTCACATTTCTTTTGTGTGTGCGTTTTAATATTCCTGATCCTTAGCCTCTTATGTCTTTTCACTGCAGAGGACATTCCCTACTTCCAGTGTTTCTTCGTGGATGAGGATGACACTCAGTATCCATTCTTTCCCTTTCCACCTCCACTCTCAACAAACTTCGGAGTCTGAAGATGACACAGCAAAGCCAGTGGAAAACCCGTGACGAATGAAATATCTGCTGCTCTGATGCGACATAGAGGTACACCGATGGTCCTCAAATACATAACACAAGGAGGCCAAGAAATGCTGAGCTGGAAAACTTATTTTGTTGTCTTATTTGGGGTTCAGATTATTTTGTTTTTGGAGGGAGGAGGTTGCAAACACTTGCACTAGGTTATGTGAAAATGTGTCATATTTTCTTAAGGCTGTCCATCTGATGAACTGGCCTTTTGTTGCCGTTCTTTTGAATAATAAATATCTATTTAAGCTTTATACAGTACATGTATATGACCAAGAAGGACTGTAAGTACAGTTTACCTGAGACAGCACAAAGAGGAGTTGATTAAACATCTTCCTTTGTAAAAAAAAAAAAAGTGCGTTGCGTTGGGTAGTATTGCATTCAAGATAAAGAGACTATATAATCTTATATCATCCATGACTTTACCTTTATTTCAAGGTATATTTACCTCATTTTGATGGGGTGCTAAATAAAAGCATTCCACTGTCATTTTTGTCAGAATGAGGATTGAGAGTTGTTTACTGTTCATTGAGACGGTTCAACCAAGAACATACAGTAGTGATCTGGTTAAATAACAACAGATTAATTTCTATATTTTACTTTTACTGTTTACAGAACAGTTTAGGGAGGTGAAAAACCTTTGCTGACTTTTTTAAGGGTTTAGGACAGCAAGCCCACTACTTTTTAATATTTGTCTTTGTTTATTAAATATTGTTTGTTAAGCAGGATGCCAAACAATGTTATAAATCCGTACACTTTACAGTGAAAGCACAAATAGGTTTTGTCAGTGCTTTCCATTAAAGACCACACTGAATTTTGTACAAAAAAAAACATTTATATACTATGAAGTATTGTGCTGTTATGAACTGCACTACTGTGCTATTTTTACTACACAAGTGAGTATATTGTAAAAAAATGGCTTTTACTTGTGGCATAAGATTTATATTTACAATGTCCACATACAAGGTGTTAATACCTGTAAACGTGGATGTATTTTTACAATATTTTATGGATGAAAATACCCAATTCAAGACAATTTTGTGGAAGATGAAATGTTATTATTGTATGTAATGTGCAGGGATATTTCCCTACAGTGATTGTCAGCGCTGGCTGCACATTTTTGGGTGTTTCCCCTTGGCTATCATGCCGAATTCAATGCATCAGCTCATTAGTAGAGCTTTCCGTTACCTGAATTTAAGGTGAGACGTCTACAATATGTGGTGAGATGTCTACAACCGCTTAAAGGACCCTCAGAGGCCACTTTCTTTTCTGCAGGAGTTCAGCATGCGACTCCATAGATAATAAATGTTTGTCTGTAAAAAGATGATGTTGTAATATAGCATTATAAACTTGATAGTTATAACAAATGCCTTTTGATGTTGTGAGCTTCTCATTGTGTATTCATGAAAGCTTAGCATGCTAATGTAAAATCTGTCCAACTCTACAAATTATTAATATCATTATTTAAAAACATTGGCATAGAATTAAATATTCTTTTTATAGCCTGTTATTATAAATATTACATGCATGAAGTGTGAGCTGTTGTTTAAGCAATGAATTAAAACCATATTGAGATTAAAATGTTACAAGTTTAGGAATGAGCTGAATTGATCCAAAAATGTGTTGTATGTATAATTTCTTTATTTTTTTCCTTTGCATGCTGTTGCACTCAAATTTTATACATGCAAAGAAAATGTAACAGGCCAAGCTGTATTTTTTATTTTAATGTCTATAAAAACCTTAAATTGAGATTTTGAAAACATCAAAACTGTCAAAAATTACCTTCTGATAAATTTACACAAAGCAAAGTCTATCTGTTATTCAATAAATGTTTGCAGTTATCAAAGCATTAATGCTTGATGGTCTTTTATATCTACACGAAAATCTCTTTAATAACATATTGAATGTATAACATGATCTTGTCTGAGCAACTAATTCAACATCACTTATGCAATTATCTACTTTCACCAGTAGGTGGCATTGTGATCTCGTTTAACCTTTAATGTATGTCCATATATAATCTATAGGCTAGTTAAATGCAAGCACTTTAATAAATCAGTTACTCATATAAATAGCATTTGAAAATATACACACCTGTAAAATAATTTCAGTACGTTTCTTGTCACAAAGATGAATGATCCTTATAAATCTTGCTGTTTTAAATAACGTTATGATGATTTTAAAAGGTTGGAGAGAAATGATCATGCACATAATGTATCTAAATGTATTTAATCTATCACTCCCACAATGCTACAAAAGAAGGCAAAATAGTTGCAAGTAAAGATGCATTGGTATGCAAAGGCTGGTTTCAAGGCTCCTGCCAGACTCCTATTCAAGTACCCAAAAAAAGTACCAACAGAAACTGTTCATAACCGAGTCTGTCCTAAAAATCCCAATTTATCTGTTATATAGGTCTATATATTTAAAAATACTTTAAAACGCTCTATGGATATTCATAGTGTGCACTCTTTCACAACTTTATAATGTTATATTGTATTGTAAAAATAAAAACTGTACAGTTTCATTTTCAGCACACGTTGATCTTGTTATGTAGTAAGCTGTCAAATAAGATCCTGCCCTTTCCACATTTGTTTTTTTTAATACAATGATTAAACAATTGTCACTACACGTGAGACAACTTGCCCCAACATGCTCTTGCCCTAAAAACACACCTTAACCTTAATGTGAGAATCAAAATTGAATATATGAGTTCACTTGTTTACCATATTGGGGTTTTGGTTTGCAAAATGAAATCAAAGTAAATTGGAAAGTTGGAAAAGCTACATGCAAAAAAATGCTAGAAACGCACCGATCATTCTCATTAAACATTGCAAGCCTTTATGCCTAAACCTAAATGTAAAAGCAGTCCCGGGTAATGCAGGGTCCTGGAACCGTGCCTGATTACAATCTGTGTATTGTCAACCGAAATATTTTCTCTTCTGTGTTAACAGTTCCCATGGTAGACGCGGAGGAGTGTCTGCGTTTCCCAGAGCCCCTTCGCCTCTATTCTTTTCATTGGGGAACAACGGGAGAGTTTCTTTCATGGCACTTGGCAAGAGCATAATTTGCCAGTGATGTCACTCCCAATCTTATAGACTATTGGCCAGAGGGGAACGGACTACTCTCGCCCCACAAAGAAGAGGTAGAATCAGCTTAAAGCTGAACCATTGCTCCCCTAAAGAAAAAAAAAGAGAGGAGAAGATGAAGGCAGGCATTCATGCCTCCTGACAAATGACCACAGAGACTTGACATGGACTGAGGGGCTGAATAGACCCCCCATATCCCCTCTAGTTTCTTGTCTCGCTCAGTTAGTTTGTAGACAAAATTAGTCTACACGCTAGTCTTTTGGAAGCACCTGCGGTGATCTGAAGGAAATGAAAGCTTTACTTTTCTATAGGTTTTAGAAAACGCTACCTGAATTATGTAAAGTAACCAGTATGTTTGCAAGAGAAAGGATTATTGTAACTTATAAAAGAGGATTAACAACAAAGACTAGAAGTTCTAGATGTGTTGTATCATAATCAATAACATATTAAAGGTTAGTCATAAATAAATACGCAGGCTTGCATGGTCTCTAGATAAAGCATGGTTCAAATGAATGTCACTGAGATCTCACTACATAAAGTTGCTCGGCGTTTGTTTCTGAATATGAGCGAGTTGCTCCGATGAGAATCTGTTACTGTAGGTCAGCCGAGTAAAGAGAACAATGACCGATTACGTTCCACTCCAATTGTGACGCTTTTGTGACTAAATCAGTTCATTCATAATTTGCTGTGAGACTAAAGCCATCGTGACAATCCTGGGTCAGACTAAACGGTCCCTTTAACGACGCAATTTTATGCGATTTTAAGCGATACACTTAAAGTGAGAAGAGTGAAATGTGCCGACGTCTATCTATTTTACTAATCTACAACTACAAGTGATTTTTTTGTATTGTGAAAAGTATTTACTACATTTTATAGAAAAAATGGACACAAAATGGTCCCTAGCTTGGGCGGTACCCTTTCAAAAAGTAAACTTTTGCTCTTAAAGAGTTCTTATTAGTTCTGTACCTCAAAAGTATGAAATGTATACATATCTGTACCTAAATGGTATTAATAGGACCTTTTTAAAGCTTACTGTTGCAGTGACAGCTATATTTTGACAATTTTTCTGACAGTGTAGCATATACTAGGTAAACGTTTGATTCTATATGATCTTGAAACCTTTTAATGCTTAAATGAGTTTTGTTTGGATGAACTTAACTGGATAGGAAAGGCATAAGGGCCAGCAGGGGCCCAATATACTTCTTAACCCTTATGTGCCGTTGGGGACATTTTTTTTTTTTTGGTGTTAATTTGGCCACAACTTTCTCTGTGTTTCAGCAAATTGGATGATTTTTGGTGACACATCTTATATTTACACATATTTTAGGAGAATGCTTTGAATTTTTTTTTGAAAAACTCAACAATATATCATGGGCAAATTTACTACCCTTTCGTGTTATTAGTGGCCGAAAAAGGCCACTAAATTAAACGGCTGTTTATATTTATATCAGATAAATATTTTTTTTGCATAAATCTGTAAATCAGCCTCAGCCTACTGATCAAAATGTTTACAAAAATCCCATGACATTAACTCTTTAATTGTCAAATTCATAAGTGGTATCACTGATTTGGGGAAAAAATCAGTTTGACTGATTTTCAATATAAAAAGTGATTGGGGACTGGATTTTTTTACCTTTTCACAGTCTTGGGCATGTCAAAGATTAGTTAAAACTAGAGCTGGGCATAGATTAATCTAGATTAATCTCATACAAAATAAAAGTATATAATTTTTTGCATAACATATGAGTTTGTGCTGTGTGTAAATAAATACACACACATTCATGTATGTATTTAAGAAAAATGTGCATGTGTGTATATATATTTATTTATATTTTTATATATTCTAAATTATATATAAATAAAAAGCGATATTTAAATAAAACATTTCTTAAATGTTTATATATGTGTATTATGTATACATAATATTTACACACATCACAAACACATGCAAAAAATTACTTTTATTTTGTATGGGATTAATCAAGATTAATCTATGCCCAGCCTTAGTTAAAACATTAGCTTTGATGCATTTTTAGTTTTTGTGCAGCATCAGATTTTATTTTTTTCTCCCTCATTTATGGTTCGTGGCCATTTTTGCCCCATTGACTTCCATTATAACAAAATTTTTTGATTGCAGACCCATGACACCTTATTATCATGCATTTTTGATTGTTGGTGGTTTTTTCTTTTGCAAGAGGTGACAGGTTGTAATTTTTATTTTTTTTATTATGGGCATGTGGCACCATTAACCCTTTAGTAGGCCTGTGCAAAAAAACCAGAGCTTAATTTCTGTCTATAAAAAATCTGATACATTTTTACAGCCGATTAATTAAGTGGCCTTTATTGGCCACTAACAACACGAAAGGGTAGTGAATGTGAACAATGCACAAGGGTTAAATAGCATTTAAAAGATTTTATGATGTACCTCGTGAAGTTGTCTGGGACGTTGTCCAAATGTGCAAAGCTGTAATGTACAGTAGATAAAAGGTGGAAACTTTAAGGAATTTAAAAAATCATGCTGATGTCACTTTTGGTCATCCAGTACCAGACCTCCATATGTGTTACTTTATAGCTTTTATTCATTTAAATCTTTGCTGCACTTAAATTTTTAAGTTTAAACAACTTCACTTCAATTTTCTTGACTAGTAAAGAGTTCGGATAAATAAAAAAATCAAAAAACTAAATGGGCTTAAGTTATTGCAACTTTATTTTTATAATTTATAGCAACTTGTCAAAAAAGTTTAAACTTAAACATTTAAGTGCATCATGTATTTTTTTACAGTGTTCTGTATGTGTGCATCAAAATCTTTGACAGGTAGGCTAGTGTAGGTCATAGTGACATCACTTTACAGGATGGTTGCTTTCGGACGGTTTCAAATGAAGCATCTCATCATGGTTGGTCAAATTGGTCGAATGATGCTGCTACGACAGCATGGATTATAGGATTAACTTTGACCCAGTGTTGGCGTGTCTCCCCCTGGCAGATTCAAGTTGCATTGAGGTTACTACAGGTCATTTTGATAGAGATACACAGTCATAGCAGCAAGGCATTACACAGAAGTAGGATTGTCCTTTTCCAGACAGCCACTTTTAATTCAAATGCAGATATCTCTGGCCTGCTGCAAAGAGTCTGTCTGTTGAGTCTGTTGCTTATGTTCAACCTGTGTCTAAAGTAAAACAAACTATCCTTCAGATGGCCTTTATATTAGACTGTTGAAGTCATTCACTTCTTAAATTGAAGTGTTCAAAGCAGCCAATTCGAAACAAAGAAATAGTCAAACCCTTAGTAGCAAATGAAGATAAATCTTTTAGATATTTGAACCAAGAAAGATTATTTTCTTAAAAGAAATAAAAAGAGCATTAAGTGGTCACAGACTTTCAACATATCAGCAAAATCTCTAAAGCACTGCAATAGCTTATCATTCATTTTTAGTGGTTGTTAAACCATTAGAAATAATCAAGTCATAATTAGATTTTAAAATAAGTCATATATAAAACAAACATAATGTAGTTAATAACTATACAAAATGCTTATTTAACAAGAGAAATATTATTTAATTTTACATTTAAACTTTGTCAAAATCAACCATGAATACAATAATGTACTGAATATAAATAATGGATGCTCATCAATTCTTTGCATAAAGGTTTGGTGGTTGATATCTAATCTGCTTCATAAAGTAATAGTTAAATAAAAGTGTAATTAACAAATCAATTTTTCTATTCTCTAACCTTTTTTTTTTTTTGTAAATTGTCTGTATGTTCATTGTACTAAATTGTCATTTGTGAGTCACTGGACATAATGAATAAATGTGCTGTATATTAACAAAAATATTTTCTGTAGTTTCTGTAAATTATATATCCACCCTGTACATTATTATGTTATATACTCTCTTAAGGTAGAATGAACACCTTGTGGGAATTTTTTTAAGGCAGTGTAATATTACACCAATGGAGAATAAAAATTTTTACATAAGACTTAAAAAACAAAGACCAAGTATGTATTTGACCAAGTAGACCAAGTATTTTATTCAATTTGACACAAAGGCAAGCTTCAATTATACATTTCACCGACACTGGCATTCTGCAGCATTCAAAAAAACTTCACGATGTGTATTTCATATAAAAGGTCTTAGAAAAAAATGTCACACGTTCTTAAAAAGGGGAAAGTTGAAAATACGAAGTAAAAATGCCCTTTTAAATTTGACACGTTTCCAGGGTCACCCAGAAACATCAAACAGTTTGCCATTATGCCTTTTCATACGTGCGGACAGCCTCGACCCCCTCAAAAGTCAAGGTCTGCAAAAAATAATAAATAGGAAGAAATAGTTAAATCAATATTAGTTGATAATTAATATTCAAACAGGACATGTATGATACACTAATACTGATAATAATGCTGCTTACCATAGTCAATTTACCATCATGTATTTCTCTAACAAACTTAGTCTCCTTGCCATCCCACCTCTGAACATGAACAAGTTTGTCTCCTTCCAAAGTTACAGTAGACTGAAACAAGATGACGTTCATGCATTATAAATGACATTGAATATTAACAAACCAAACTAATTTTAAAGTGCTTTGCAGAATTGATCTTTTATTTAAGATTTTGGATATTGTGCATCATTGAGCATGCATTCATGAAGGTCCACAAAATACATTAAAAATAAAGCACAAACCTTCACATGTCTATCATCCGCCGTGGTTTCATCAAACTCCTCTCCCAGTTTAAAAGAAATCTCTGTATTTTTGAAGGTACTCTGTGTCTTAACAGAAACTTTATCCCCCTCCTGGCTGATGACAATTGTTGGTTTAGTAACATTGCCCACTTGCCTGGTGGCAAAGCCAACACCTGTGAATAAAAAAAAGAATCACATCAACATTACAGATACAACAAATGATTGCAACATCACCAGACTGCATTGTTGCACCTTGCATGCACAAAGATGTTCACTTATCTATTAAAACATTTTAATGTTACCTACCCAGTGCCTTCATGTACTCATCAAAATTCTGGCTGTCAACCAGTTTCCAGGTTGCACAAAATGCATCAACCATATTGACTGATAAAAAATGTAGTGGTCAAATACTCAGGAATTTGTTATTATAAGGTCCTCAGTTTCTCTTGCGTGTCTGCACGGACCTCAAAGCCCAAAGCAATTAATACTGCAGGGGAGGAGGGGCTTAAAGAGACGCCTGTGCTTATTGGATGGAGTTACAAGCTGTGATTGGTTCGAATACATGGCGAGAAGTGACACTGTAATTTCATGGGTCTAATTCAATGACCAGTCTTGCACTTTGCGTTTGTGCACGGAATAAAATTGTCGTAATTATTGCACTGACATAGTATTTTGTATATAATTATCTAAATGATATAGATTTGTATCTTTATGCTTTCCATAAGCTTAAGGAATAGAAACATATTGCACAAATAAATGGACTTTACACTCTAAAAAACAAACGGTGCTATATAGCACCAAAACAGTTGCTTTGGATCGTAACGATAGAAGAACCATTTTTAGTGCCATATAGCACCAGTGAAGAACCAGTGAAGCACCAGTGAAGCACCTGTGTAGAACCATATAGTGCTATGTAGAACCATATGTGGTGCTATATGGCCCCTATATGGTTCTACACTGGTGCTTCACTGGTGCTTCACTGGTTCTTCACCGGTGCTATATGGCACTAAAATGGTTCTTCTATCGTTACGATCCAAAGCAATTGTTTTGGTGCTATATAGCACCGTTTGTTTTTTTAGAGTGTACCGAATGGGTAACTTGAGCATTTCAGGTCCGAGCGAAACTTTATACGTGATTTGAATAAACGATCCAACACAATATCAAACTGTACAATATGAACATTATTTTAATTTTGTATTATGTAGATCAAAATATTTTTCGATTTTTATTCATGCACAATAAATGACTGATCAGACGTATTCAGTCACATTGCATGAAAGATGTGTTGTGAGTGTTATAATATTACAGTGGGGAAAGAGTGTTATTAAAGGCTACTTAAATTGCTTAATTAATAAATTATTTGATCTTCTTCACACTGCTGATGAGAAATATTGCAGCACAGTTACTTGAGATCATGTACAAGCATTGGGCGTTAAATCTCTGAATAAAAAGTTTTCCTCTAGGTGGCGAATGCGGCATAAAGACCCATCAAAATATCAGGACACGATTATCTAATATATGGCAAATTGTACTCTTTCAAGTATGCGTTAATGCGTTTGCAAATATCAGTTCAAAAGATTGTCGATTCACATACAAAAAAACCAAGCCGCTTTAAATTAAACGATTAAATAATTAGCATAATTTATTAAACACAAACGGCTATGATTGGTCCATCCTGACCAACGCTGAGAAACGTAACGTGTATCATTTGACAATATCAGTCCGGACCGTTATATGGACCTCATGACCTTGAGAAACTTGAATTGAACAAAGAAGGAAATATATTTTTAAAAATGTATTTAGCTATTACTTGACTCAAAGCTGAGACTTTGTTTCAGTTTTAATAATTTGTGGTCATTGATGTTTCGCCCGTTGCGCTTTCTATAATCAGCCGCTAGGTGGCAGCCGTTCACCATTATTGAACAAACGATACTGTTCACTTCAGTCTGCAGGCGAATGGTTTTTAGCAGATTTCCTCAGACATCAGACAACCACAAATTACTTAAATAGTGTCTGTTTGAACAAATGGACCATTGGTGTGTACCGTGACTTTTACATTCAAGGTGAGTCACTAAAATGTCGTATTGTAGCACTACCCAAGCGTTAAAAATGATGCAAAAAGGCAACAAGGATGGAAGAAATAAACTGGTTATTATAAAAGTCCAACACAATTATGTCATGATTTTATTTATATAAAATGTGTAAAAAAAAACGCCAAATGTAAGTAAGCTTGATTTTATAATGGTTGTTAAAGTCCTTATGAAATCAAAATTGAACTTTTTTTACTTTTAGTATATAAACCTTTAGAATATCTAAGTTGGTGTGCTCAAAACATTAACATATTAAAAATTCATATTTAGAAGAAAAAATCATTCAGTACAAATCAATGATTTTTATGACATAATTCTGCACTTTAGATTCTCGTCAGATTCCAGGGGCAACCTTCCGAGCCAATACGGAAGTGACTTAAACTGCAATTCACTGACTAGCCGCTAGAGGTAGGCTCCAAAAGGGAGTCAATTCCCATAGACCCCCATGTTAAAATGTCCAACTTTACAGTAGAAAACAATATGTTTACAGCCTGGTTCAAAAAGTGTTTTTGGTCTATAGAGCTAATTTTGCCCCTCATGACAACTGTGAGGGGGTGAATTTTATTGTTACTCATCCATAAAAAATTATATTAAGCCTTAAAGTTCTGCATAATTAAGGGCAAACTGCCACTACTTTCACTACTGTCAAGCTAGGCGGGCGTAGTTTCAGTAACCAGCCACATCGGCTTCAGCCCACTTCCTTTACCCATTTTCGGTTATTCGTGAGTGATTCGTGGTGACGCACGGCCAACATGGCAATGGCAGGCTCCGCCCACTATTGGCTTCAAAAAAACTCAACCAATGAGTGACATCACGGACACTATGTCCATATTTTTTACAGTCTAAGCTGTGAGTTAAGCCAACCACTATTGGGTATTTTAAAAGGGGGAGGGGCCACTTAATATGTCCCATTTCAGAGGAAATTATGCCAACAATGCAGGGCATTTACACCACAAATTCATGCAGTTGAAGACCAGTCCACTTAAAAACACTTAGGGGTGTCCAAAACTGAAAACAGCTTGCACTGACATATCTTAAAATTCATCAGTGCCCTATGTTTTGCCTCAAAATGCACACAAGTAATGTTTTTAGTAAGGCATGTTTGTTTAAACTAGTTATATTTCATAATTAAACTAAGGTTTAGTCCCGGCTTAAGCTAATCCCTGTCCGGGAAACCATTCCTTAGTGTTTTCCATTATAAAGGAAGCATCATGTGATGCTGCTGAACTGACTTGAGTTTGTACTGCAGAGGGCGAATGAACCTTGTTGTCACCACAAACCATAAACCCTGTGGCCTCTCCCTACTTTCTAAATTACAGCTCAGAGGAGGCCCGACTGTAGCCCGACCCCAGAGCTTTCCGTGGGAATACTGTAGTGACTGGATTGTGTAAAAGGAATGATGTTGTTCCTTGTATGTCATATAAAGTTTGCCTAATTTATTGAAACAAGATGTTTCTACAGCGCTTAATAATACACCAAAAACTGACCCCAAAGCACAGAGAACAAAACACTTATTTTTAAACACAGCTTCTGGTCTTATAATTTATGCAAGTAGGATATCAATCATGTGCTATTCCATAACGTTACACACAATTACACACCGGCATTCAGACTAGTTTACTTTACAATGTAAGTGGTACGACACAACATTCAGAACGAGAACTACAGCCTGCTGTTTTCAATTAAACTGGCAGGCTGGAAAGTACGTCCGGTTGCTTTTGATCTTACAGTTGGCAGGGCAAAAAGATGAGTCTAGGAAAGTGTATTTTGTATTTTCCTATTTAACATGTACATCTAGCAGACACTTTTATCTGAAGCGACTTACTATAAATTCAAGATATAAATCATTTTTTATCAGTATGTGTGTTCATTCCCTTACCGAAATGTATGGTTTCAAAAACCATAGTTTTGCTGATAGTAATCCATACACCAAAAAAACATAGTTGAATATTGAAAAAAAAATATTGGGTTGTTTTTAACCCAGGGCTGGGTAACTATAGGACAGAACACATTTCTGTGTTAAAATGTCCCAAATAATCGGTTGTTTTAACCTAACTGCTGGGTTATTGTTAATCAACCATGTTGAAACAATTTTCCTTAAATAAGATCTTGGGATAACATAAGCCCAAGATATTTTCATGTTTTATTCTCTGACAGAAAACCTGTAATATCCCTACTCGTGACTTTTTAAAACTTTCAAATTGTCTTTAAAAGGGTGCTTGCTAACAAGTTGCTACATGGAACTACAGACTTTGTTGGGGACTTTGGGGAGGTCATCACACATGAAGATATCAAAAATGCAACATGGGCACACTTCACATCTCAACAAAGATTCATCCAAAGAGTATTTCCTTACTAGGAAAACGGTTTCCTTATCAGGAAGGTTTTTAAATGTGTTTAATAAAGTTAGCATGAGCTGTTCGAAGCTTGGTGGTGATGACGTTGATGTTGAGAGACCAGTGGCGGCCCGCAACTTTTTTTTTGAATGTGGTCATTTCAAAAAATGTGTTCTGCGCGTTAAGTGAACCTATGTGCATCACATGTCTTGGCAAAATAAGTGCCTGCTGCAGACGCGTCTAAAAGATTTATGATAAAAGAAACGCTCACATTTTCCAGATACTCGCATAATCGCATGCATAATCAAAGTTTACTGTTAAGGGAGTGTCTTGGTGTATTTTGTGAACGTGAGCGTCTCTTTTATCATAAAAGACGTGTGTGTAGCAGGCACTTAACTTGACAAAACACGTGATGCACATGGTTCACATGACGCAAACAAATACATATTTTGAAAACACGAGCAACACATAACACTCTGAACACATATTTTCAATTTGCACCAATCGGATGAGCAGTCACGAGCCACCACTGGAAGAGACGATGGTGTGGTTTGCTTTTAGCCTAAGGTTAGCTTTCCATTTCTAGTAAACGCACTTAAACTTTTTATAAAAGTTTATAAAAATGTGAAAATTGAAGTGAAGATTATCTTGTTGTACAAAACGTGGCAATAATCAGGTCTTTGGGGAAAATTAATGGGCTTTTTGGCAAGGGAACCAGTGTCCTGCTTACTTCTGGGACGGCCTACAAAAATGTGTCATCCCAGTGGCACTCTATTGTTATCAAATAAAAGTATTTTAAAAATGGGCCTTTCTGTCACTGGTACACCATTGCACCTAAAGAGTTCATATTGTACCTCAAAGGTGCATACTGGTATCAAACAGTGCGTAATAATACCTCAAATGTGTATATTGGTACCAAATGTATGCATATCTGTACCTACTGTAAATGGGACATATTAGGACCCAGTAAGCAATTTAGCATTTAATAGATTTCTAACCAAAGCCCAAAAATCAATGAAATAAAATAAATGAAACTAAACACATCTCTTAAGTTATTTTGGCAAAAAGGCGACTTGTAATTCAGGTTTATTTAACCAAGTTTTACATTTATTTTGGCTATAAGTGGGTTACCCATAGCCAGACTACAGTATTTTAGGTATGTAGTTAAGCTAGATGGTGAATGATGGCTTTTGCTCGCTGGGGGCCTTTTCAAAGGGTACTGCCCCAGTGACAGCTTGGGACCATTTTTTCTGACAGTGTGAAAGAGATTTAAAGTTTGCTTGTTATAAGCCTTGTGTAGTTTTGTGAAGGTGTACAGAGTTCGCGACTGTTCTGTTTCTAGGGAACTGCTAGTTTGGGTGTTGATATACAGTGGTTCATGTGATTGGTATAGTTATGAATGGTTACTAGAAAGTCTTGTTCCTGTAGGTCAGTTGGTAGAGCATTGCAGGGTTCGATCTTTAGGGAACACACATACTGCAATGATATAAAATTGTATAAAGACTGTCTTGAGACACAATAAAACAAAGCTAGTGTTAAACTGAGTTAGGAAATGTTTCATGTTTCACATTTCATTAGTTGTACATATCTTGGTGAAAGGTCATGTTTGATCATCCAAATGAGGAATGTATTGTATGAAATGCTGTGACAGGTTTACCTTCTAAAGTATTTTAATCCTTACAAATCTGCATTTGATAATGTGGAATATTTTGGAATTCGAGGACAAAAAGATTTTTCGTTAATCCCCTCTTGCTACATAACTGCACTCATCTTGATGCACATAGCGCAGATATTACAAAAATGTTTTCATACATAATTCAAGTACTTTACCTTGCTTTTCTGTTTAGCCACATGTGGCTGGCAGACCAGAGTCAAAGCACATGTTTTCATTTAGTTCATTGGATAAATAGGAAACTCTGGAAACTCTGGAATCACAAGGAGTCAATTTGCCGCTTGTGCATTATTATGTAAATTTGATAAGCAACATTTATGTCAATACTTTACCGAAATGATAAGCAACTTTACTGGAGACTTTACAGAAGACCACAGTACAGTTACTCAGTTAAAAGAAAAAATCTAGAAACAGTGCTCCATTTATGTGCTGGCCAACTTCCCGTAATGGAAAAATGCTGTCGGAAAAAGAAGAATAGACAGAAAATGTTCAGAGTTAAGATCCTTCTGGAAAAG
Organism: Misgurnus mizolepis; assembly: GCA_025389145.1. Classification (NCBI taxonomy): domain Eukaryota; kingdom Metazoa; phylum Chordata; class Actinopteri; order Cypriniformes; family Cobitidae; genus Misgurnus; species Misgurnus mizolepis. Next base: position 51,136,482 of record JAIFKI010000001.1, on the reverse strand, counting down.
AATGAAGGATCTTAATTTATTCCAGTAGGGTTGAATTAGACTGATCTTACTTGGATAGACTTCGGATCTTACTTGGATTTATTCTTCAGTGGTTAAACAGTAAGACAATAAGAAAACTGAGCTTTATAATACTGACAGTACTGAGAATGTAGTGTTTAAAGATTTACTCCTTCCAAAAACCACCATATTAAATCACACTATTTGGAATGACATGTAGCTCAAATAGTGCATCATGACACTACTACACTTATAAAAATAAAGGTTCCAAAAATTGTCTTTGTCTTTCAATAAAGAACCATTAAGATCCACAGAACTGCACAACTGTAAAAAAAAATGCAGCATTTTTGTCTAATCAACAAATACTTTTGTTACTTTAACTTAAAAAAAATAAGTTAATCAATTTCAACTTGATTTTATAAATTTTATAAGTTTTAAAAATGTCAACTTTTTACAAGCCAAAACTTAAAATAGTAGGTTGAATTGACTTGCAAAAACCAAGTTGTTTTAACTTCATACTGCATTTTTTTACAGTGTGGTTCTTTGATCACTATAAAAACATGGAAATCATTATTTTAAGAACCTTTGACTAAAATGGTTCTTCTAAGATATCGCTGCGAAGAACCTTTTTAGAACCAGCTGTCACTGCGGCAGTACCATTTAAAAAGGTCCTAACCAGTGTTGGGGAAAGTTACTTTTAAAAGTAGTGCATTACAATATTAAGTTACTGCCCGAAAAAGTAACTAATTGCATTACTTAGTAACTTTTCAATAAAAGTAATGCTTACGTTATAGGGGTGGGACAAAAAAAAATCGATTCTTAGATGAATCGCGATTCGGACGTGGGCCGATTCTGAATCGATTCACAAATGTCAAGAATCGATTCTTAAATGTGAGTTTACAAAATAATAACGTGACGTTATCAAAACCAAAAGGCGGAACTTAACTGGGGGAGCGGTGCTGCACACGGACAACTTGAGAGAGCGCGCACTGGACGAGCACATAGCGGAGCTTACAAGAGCAAAAGAGAAAGAAATAAACAAATACATCTCAAACAGCCCTGTTTGACTAATTCTAAACTGCAAGAAAACAATATACTTCTTTAAAACTATGCACATACTTTGTTATTCAGTTGCTGGGTGCTCTGCATTATATAAATACAGTAATATTGCCAATCACCGTGTATAATGATGATGCTAGACGCTTAACGTTAGTCAGTTCGTGGAAGTTAATGACGATTAACATATATAATTAATGTGTCATGTTAAATTAGTATTTTTACTGGTTTTAATGTCTTACAACAGAAACAGGACATATATGTATATAAGAATGACATTATTTATCCCTTAGTTGCATTAAAGTATAGTATATGACAGTTCAGAGACTAGTAGCAAAAGCGCAAACATTACCTGGCTTTGAGAGCAAATGTGACGTAATGACGAATTGGCTGAGGCTTGATCTCTTTCAGGCCTTGCAGGTGTTTTTTATGATCGCAAAAATGTCAAGCTCTGGCCTGCCATCTCCGTTTCTGACTCAAAAGTTCCCGCTCAGGCGCACAGTGCGCGTAATTCTACGCTAATAATTCAGTACATTATTTTATTTTCAAATTTAATTCATTAAAATGAAAAGTAACTCGCATTACTTTTTTAAAAAAGTAACTCAAATATTAATGTGTACAAAAAGTTTGTTTTTCCGCATTTTACCCAATCATGGGTATAGACCCTTTTACTGTTTGTACACAATGATGACGTGGCAGCGTATGCGCGCGCATTTAGGCAACGGAAGTATCGTAAGAATCAGCAGTGAAGCAACACAAACAGTAAGTTATTTTAAAAAAGTTGACTTTATGAACATTTTCAACACAGCTACCAGATCCGTGTACTATAGTGGAGTGGATAGAAGACGTTAGCAGATGGCCAAAAATAAAGTTGCCAGATACATATATACGTATATTAGTATTTTATATTTGAGCAACCAAACGCAACAACCAGACAATTTGATGCTGGGAAACCGTTTTAATAAACGTTCTGAGTTGCTACCACGTTAGAACCAATGGGGAATAACACTACTTCCGTTGCCCAAATGCGCGCGCAGGCTATTTGATCACGTGAGCTGTAAAAGGGTCTATAGAGTGTATATATTAAACTTTAAATTAAACTATAATGTAAAATCTTATTGTTAAAGGTCACTTTTTTGTGTTTTTGAAGCTTTGATTGTGTTTGCAGTGCACAATATAACATGTGTTCATGTTTCACGTTTAAAAAAAACACGATATTTTTCACACAATTTACTTATCTGTATAGACCAATTTCGTGTTTGCAAACAGAGATGACGTTTTTTGTGGGCGGAGCCAAACTGGTTGCAGAAAGTGACTGCTCCGCAGTAGGGTTGTGAAGTGTTTTAGCATTAAACCGTGATTTTTATGGATCCGGTGTTCTGTCGAAGTCTGATTCCTTTATGTTTCCCTTTAGTGCAATGTTTCTTATAGCGTTTTAATCACATTACGTTTATTTTTTTTAGATAGATCAAAAGTTTAAATGGCTTGGCTACTGATATGCATGTATGTAATGTATATGTATTGTTCTTTTTTGCTAAATCAAATATTTTTACAGTCTGAATCGCTAAAGTACATGTAAAAGCAATACTATCATGTATTATATATAATAGCGTTTATTAAATATTTCATAATTTTACAGTTTTTTATTATTTCTTCCTTAATAAATTATAATTGTAACGTGATAAAAACGCTATAAGAAACACATGGAGGGAACAGACTTCGACAGAACACCGGACATCTTCTCTACTTATTTTCTATTATAATTATTAAAAGATTTCCAGATGATTTCCTCGCTCCATTCTGTCCGTTTAGGGCTTATTGTAATCATAAACACCTACGTTTATCTTCAAATGATGTATTTGACGATGGTATTCTATAAAAATGAAAGCCATCTTTTTTGGCATTCTTATTCTGACACTTAACAGCACAACCGGAGATTTTCCAGAGAGTTATCTTGCTCTTTTCACTCGTGTCTAATTCATTTCCACTGTTTTTCTGCAACCGCATTGCGCGCGCAGCTTGCAGTGACGTAACTGTGACGTCTACTCTAAATTTGTCTATAGGGCTGTCTTTCTTGTTTTATGAAGTCCCTTCTTCAGAAATACGTAACTTGTTCTGATTGTGTAGTTTGTTTAGTGTGTTGTGATTCGATAGCCGCTTAGCTTGCCGTTAGCTTATCTGGCGACTGACGTATTCCTGTGGGCGGAATTTAGTCAAAAAACTGTTCTACTGATGTCATTAAAGCAGGAAGTAGAGGGCTGTAGTCCAAACCGGCCGTTCGCTGTAGGCTTTGAAAGGCAAATTCTGTTAAAGAAAATACTTCGCCTGGCAGTGAACTTTGACCTTTATCATTTTACAGGTATTATTTATGCTATTATAGCAACATTACACACTAACTGGGAACGTGAACTTTAAATATACAAAAAATACACTTAAATAAAGGTGCTATAAAAGGTTCTTCACAGCGATGCCATTGAAGGAAGACTTTTGGTTCCTCTAAGAACCATTCAGCCAAAACATTGTACTTCTTCCATTCTTCTTTTTAAAGAGTGTATGTGTCAACCAGCCATGTACTATAATATAGGGTGACCATACGTGCCATTCTTCCCGGACGCATCCTGTCCAGGATTTTGTGTTCGTCTTTCGGAAGTCGTATTTGTCGACCGCATACTTCATAGAGGATTATTATTATTATTACATAAAAGCAACCGTTACATTTTAAGGTAAGAATGAAACTACGATTGTATATCTTATGTTTTTAACTGAATGGCGTATGCGGTCAACAAATACGACTTCCGGAAGACGCACCGAAATCCTGGACGGGATGCGTCCGGGAAGAATGGCACGTATAGTCACCCTATATAATATTAAATGTTTGTTTTAAGTAGCTGAATATTTTCACTATCAAAACCATAAATATTATTTTCATAAGAACCAGCCATATGTCATATAGCCTACTAATACTAATAAAATAAAAAAAATCTAAAAATAAATATAAAAAAGCTGAGACTGCATTCTTGGGATGTCAGATTCAACTTTGTCCTTTTCACCAATGTTGTAAAACATTCACTACATAACTTCAAGAAATTGTTTATGAGGCCTTTCATTAAGGTCTCTGCTATATGTCCAGATCATCGGGTCTGGGCCGACTACTCGTTCGACTACTAGGTCGAGGTTCGAGCTCTTTAAGCAAGAGAAGATCTTTTCCCAAAGTCCCTTTCTCAGGGTATGGAAAGCGCTGGGTGTGGCAATAATCCCTTTGACCCAGCTGGTTCTGTTCTGTGCTGTAATTCGTCCAATTCTGTTCGTTGGCTTGCTTGTCGTAGTTGTCAGAAGAGTTCGACTTATCACCCGTATTCAGATTGTACCCCAGATTGGGGACAGGTGCAGATGCAGAACAGTCATTGTAATACCCGTAACCGGACAGGTTTCTCGGACAAGGCTTGACATCGCAGGCTCTGTCGAATTTTCTCTCCGACTCTTTGATTTGATCCTTCATCCGTTTGAAAATCACATAGAAAAACTCAAAGATGTTGAGAGCCAAAGAAACAAGCGAGACAACCAGCATGAAGACGATAAAAACTGTCTTCTCTGTGGGACGAGACAGGAAACAATCCACTTTATGGGGACAGGGAAACCTTTGACACGTATAAATGGCCGACAGCTTGAATCCATAAAGGTGCCATTGAATTAACAGGAAGCCAACTTCAAATATGGACTTCAACACGATGCTCACCATATATGTGTAAAATATTCCACCTCGCATTTTGATCTTCCCGTGATCTTCCAGGCCGTACTTGAACTTCCTCATTTCGATATCCCGTAGAAGGGTGTCCACGTCTCCCCCTTTGCTCTGGATGTCTCTTAATTTCTCCTCTTTCTTATTTAGCTTCTCCTCCTTGTGCATGAGGAACACAACGTGGCTCAGATACAGCAGGGTCGGCATGGACACAAATATGATTTGTAACACCCAGAAGCGCACGTGTGAGATTGGGAAAGATTTGTCGTAGCACACATTCACACAACCCGGCTGCTCCGTGTTGCACCGGAACGCCGACTGCTCATCTCCCCACGCGGACTCCACGGCGGTTCCCAAAACCAGGATCCGGAAAATGAAGAGGACCGAGAGCCAGACTTTGCCTCCTGCCGTTGAGTACGCCTGGACCTTGTCAAGAAGTTTCCCCAGCGCGCTCCAGTCACCCATGATGAAAGATGGTCTGTATTTGGCAACAGAGGACCAAACTTCTCACTGACAAAGAGAGCAGATTCATTGAGTATCATAAACACAGAAGAGCCAGGGCTTTAAATCTCAACACATCCGAGAGGTCTTTGCTCTTCATGTTTCTGCCAAATAAAATAACATACTCCTTGGCAGAACATCTTCAGAAATGCTCATAGGTCAATCTCTGCTTTAAATAAATGGTCATGTTTTATGAAGAGCAGTGATTCAACATTTAAAAGTATTTTGAACTTCATAACTAAAAATTAATTTCAAACCATTAAGAAAAGTGTTACTTAAGCAGTAAGAACAAAATTATTTAAAGTATTATTGCATGCATATACACTTTTAATTCCAAATTGTATATTCATATTCCCTACACTGTAAAAAAAGTTAGTTCAACTTAAAAATAAATTAAGTACCTTTATGGTACTAATATGCACCCATGTAGGCACAAAGGTTTGCTTTTTGAAAGGTTACTGCCCCGAATGACAGTTTTTGGACCATTTTTCTGATAGTGTACAACATTATGACAGTTCTGTCCCTATATATAGCATCATATATATAGTTCATTTAACATAAGCAAACATAAGCAAAAAACATAAGCAGTAAAAGACAAATTTAAAAGCATACATACATATCATTTTTTTTTTAAAAGTTTAAACATCTGTCTAAAGCATGCTGACTATTCAGTTCCTTAAAATAGCCTGTTTCTCAAGAACAGATTTCCCTACCTGGAATCTCTTTAAAATGACAAAGTCCTTGACAGTTAGTCACTATCTGTACGACATTTAAACTCGAAACAACCAAAAATAAGCCGTTTTAACATAAAAGGAAGTTTTCCTACAGCAGATGTT